>JANAVB010041419.1:8367541-8766782 GCA_029216955.1 Iris pallida | reverse complement strand
TATATGTATATTATATATATTTGTGTGTGTGTTATATATATTATATATATTATATATATATATATATTATATATATATATATATATATATATATAATATTATATTATATAGACATGTGGATTTTTTTTTTATATAAATATAATTTATAAAACATGTATTTTTTTTTATATATATTTATATATAGTTTTTTTATATATATTTGTGTGTATGTATATTTATATATATTTGTGTGTGTGTGTATATATATATATATATATATATATATATATATATATATATATATATATATATACACACACACACACAAAACTCAAGGACACACACACTAATCCTAGTCCTCCTAGGAGTCTCCCATAGGCCTCTAAAACTCTTCATAAATGGACACAACCATGGTGTGGTTCCTATGGGTTCCAAAATCAATAATAATCATAGAAAATTGAATTAGAGAATAGGAAATTACCAATTAGGAGTAAATCCTAATGAAACTCTCTCCAATTCGAAGATTCTTGAAGAATGGACACTTCCACCTTGCACTTCTTTCCCAAACTTAGGTAGCACCCTTCCTTGATGGTATAGAGTGGTTCTATTGATGAAATTTGGGGGAAAATGGAAATTTGAGAGATGAAATCTCAAATCTAGGTTTAGGTTTTGGGGAAAACTCAAAATTAGGGAAGAACTTGTGTGGAGAAGAAGTAGAATGAAGAGGGAGTGTCCTCCTTAGGTGTCCGGCCATGTAAGGGGGTTTGGGGGCATTTGGCTAATGTCCAAAATGCCCTCCAAGCCTCCTTTAGGCCAAATTTTGACTTAGAAATTTTTCGGTGTCGGAACGGCCAAGTTAAAATCTACAAATTGGCCGATTAAGTTACGGAAAAAATGTCTAAAGGTACCAGACTAATTTTTGAGATTTTATGGGCCTTGTCTAACTTAAAATTGGGTCCCGATCAGAGTCTAAGCTACCCCGGGTCCCCGATACAAGTCGGAATGAGTTGAAATTTGAACCCGACTCTAAAAATCCCCAAATAACAATAAAATTAAATAAAAATTTCTAAAATTCCCAGAAATGCAAAAATGATCATTTTACTCCTATTTGTGAAAAGTGGGAGTGACAAAGTGCGAGTATCGGGGCCGAGACGAGCTGTTGCTTTAATTCTTGGAAGGAAGCTTCACAGTCGTCTGACCATTCAAATGCGACTCCTTTCTGGGTGAGGCGAGTCAAAAGCGATACGATCTTCGCGAAGTCTTTCACGAAGCGTCGGTAGTATCCTGCTAAGCCAAGGAAACTTCGAATCTCGCCGACGGACGCTGACCTTTTCCAATCGACAACGGCTTCAACTTTCTTTGGATCGACTGCGATGCCTTTAGCTGAAATGATGTGTCCGAGGAATGCGACGCTGCTCAACTAGAATTTGTATTTTCTTCGCTTCACATACAACTAATTTTCTCGAAGGGTTTGAAGCATGATCCGTAGATGCTCGATCTGTTGCTGCCTATTCTTCGAGTAGACGAGTATATCGTCGATAAAGACTACTACAAGCTTGTCGAGGAATGTCGGAACACCCGATTCATTAAATCCATGAAAGTAGCTGGGGGTTTGTTAGGTCGAACGAAATTACCAGGAATTCATAATAGCCTTATCGAGTGCGAAAGACAGACTTTAAAAGCAGCTGGGGTACATCGTCCGGCTTGATCTTGAGTTGATGGTAACCCGAGCGCAGATCAATTTTAGAGAACACCGTAGCTCCTTGCAGCTGATCAAACAGATCGTCTATGCGGGGTAGGAGATATTTGTTCCGAACGATGGCTTTATTCAGCTTGCGATAATCGATACAAAGACGTAGTAAGCCATCTTTTTTCTTGACGAACAATACGGGCGCTCCCCATGGCGAGACGCTGGGTCGTATGAATCCTTTGTCGAGCAACTCTTGCAACTGTACTTTGAGTCTTTAAGCTCTGCAGGGGCCATTCTCTACGTGGCTTTAGAGATCGGTCGGGTATCGGAGAATGTATCAATAGTGAACTCAATCTCTCGATCGGGTGGCATATCGGGCAGTTCATCCGGGAACACATCTGGGAATTCTGCCACAATATCGGTCTGACCTGTATTTGCACCAACCTATCGCATGTCTCGAACGGACGCTAGATAGCCTTCGTACCCGAAATACAGCATCGTCGAGCAGATATTGCAGAGATCACCATACAGGTCAGCGATGCCTCACCACACGAGTAGCAGAATTCAGAAACTCCAGGTATACGAAATGTGACCCTCTTTTCAGCACAGTCTATGGTTGCATTGTACGGACCGAGCCAATCCATCCCCAGAATGATGTCGTAGACATTAATATCTAGAACTATCGTATCAAGACTGATATTTTGACTAACTATATAGATGATTCCATCTCTGCAGACTAAATTTACAAGTAGTGGCATGCCCGACTGTACATTAACAGTAAGATCGAGACCCAGCGGTGATATAGAAAATTTGTGCTCGACGGTGAAGTCCGTCGATATAAAACTATGCGTGGCACCTGAATCAAACAATACACGAGCATGCTTATTATTGAAATACAGTATACCTGTCATGACTGTGTCATATGCGAATGCTTCGTCTCGAGTCATGGCATAGACGCGGCCCTGAGCATTGGGACGACGGTCATGACCATTCTGTGGAACCCGAGGTGCTTGGCCTCGGTTCTGTTGATGTTGTTAGGGGCGCTGGATCGGCTTCTCCGGACAATTGCATGCAATGTGGTCCGTTCGGTCGCACCCGAAGCATGCTCCACTTTTCATTCGACACTCGTTGGCTACGTGCCCCTCTTTGTGGCAGAAATTGTAGACTATTCGATCCTTTGTCCGATTTTTGCCTCCGTTCCCGTGATTTTGACGCTTGTGCACATTGTTGCCTACCTTATTACTATGGCATTTGTTATTAAAGTGAACATCGCCAGTAGTAGCAAGAGGATACTCGGACTCCAGACGGAGGGCATGGTTTGATTGTCTCACCCATGGTTCTGTATTCAGGCATTAAAACATGGGCACGAATAAAGGAATGCAGGCCCACTTCGAATCGTCGAGCTCGACTTATATTTGTAGGTAGATATGCTCCAGCAAATTTGGCCAGTTTGTTGAATTCGGTCGCATACTGTCGTACTGTCATATTTCTTTGCCTCAACTGCATAAATTTGTTTTCTTTTTCCTGTCGCACGGCTACAGAAAGATATTCGGTCTCGAACACTGTTCTGAATGTGGTCCACGAGATCGCCGCCATCTCGTCTTCACATCGAATTGCCCGCTTTTATATGGCCCACCAATCGTGCACGTTCATTCGAAGTAGGAGTTGAGCACATGCGACTTTCTTTGCGTCTTTGACACCCAGAAGTTCGAACTTGTCTTCCAGCTCCTCCAATCAGTCGATCGCCACGGAGGGATCTTCTGTGCCGTTGAAGGAAGTAAGGCAACTTTTTGTGAATTTTGACACATCAAATTTAGAACTTCTCGGTGCCGCAGGTGAGAGCACGGGTGCCTCTGGTTCAGCTTCGTTGGATCGAACCGCAGGCTCGGTCACGACAGGAGTCATCGTTGAATTGTTGTTGGACACAACTGATTGTACTATTTGTTGGAGTACATTCAGCTGCTGTTACTGCAGCTTGAATTGAGCCTCGAACCGATTCTCGAACTGGGTCTGACGAGCATCCGCCTGCTGACGATGGAGCTCATTTTAGCATTGCTGTATTTCAAGCATCTGCAGCATCCGTTGGATCGAGTTGTCGAAAGATCCGACTACGGTAGACGTTATCCCCGTTGGGTTGACAGAATGCTTGGGTCTAGAACTACTCGAGCCGCTGGAAGCGCTTGTGTCGTCCCTCGCCCGAGGTTTCACAACTGCAGGAAAAAGAAAGGAAATTCCCGTTAGTTTCAAAAAATGTCCTGGGTTCAGCCTATGGAACAACTCATCTCATCGACATGAGGTCAACGATTTGAGACTAGAACTCGACATTGGAGGCCAAGGACGTAAAGCCATGCTCATATACCATTATGTCACACCCCGATTCCATCGAATCGATAGTCGTCCCCCGGGCGTGATGTCGTACGAACCTAATTTGCGATCGCACAAGGCTTCATAAGGTAATCCGAAACACGAGAGTCTAAGAGGGCAAGCAGACAAATTTAATCACACATTAAGTAAAGAGAACTTTGATCTTTATTGATAATGGACATCATTTACAGACTCCAGTACATGACTCATGCCGTGTGGGCTACAACATGACTCAATTACAAAAGAGTTCCGATGAGATAGCTGTTCCATACATTGCACACATCCTTCAATATACAACAGAGTATTCCAGTGAACTGGAATGGAGGGACGCTGAGCCATCTTTCTTGGACAGTTGAAAGTCTTTAAAAGTGGACTTGCAGGAAAAGTCTTTGACGTGCGGTCGAAGTTTGAAAATCATGAACGTTACCGAGCTAGTTGGCACGTCCTTCCTGATTCACGGGACCTGCAAAGAGCGAGGATCAGTATGATCACATGTATTGGCGAATGGCTAATTAAAATCTAAGTTCTGTATTTGATTCAAGCAGTTTTATAAACATGTTAGTTAGCTATTTATGTGATCTTTCTAACCATCTTGATCGATTTACATGTTAACATGTTTTGAGGCAATCATATAAAATTGTATACATTAAGCAGCTATCATATTCATCTCGTGTCACGTACATTAGTTAAGCAGTGAAAGGGTGTGAAGGTCACTGGCAATGTCAAGCCATCACGGACTATAGCTGGGTTAGACGATGACCCTTTTGCGGCGGGTAGCGAGCCCTGTACGAAAGTTCTCGAATAACCCACGCTGATGTAAAGCTGGCGCTTGCTATACTCATTACTCCCGAGCCGAATCGGTCCCTTGGACTAGGTAACCGTTCGAAGAAACTACACCTTGTCGACAAGTTGTCCAATGACCGTTTTGCAGAGTCTTGAAAATGTGTAAAAGCATAAAAATTTTAGCATTCTTAACAACCATGCGCCCAAGCCAGGGAGTCATATGCGCCCAAGCCAGGAAGACATATGCGCCCAAGCCAGGACAGCCCACATGCGCCCAAGTCACTAGAGCAAGCTATGAGCCCATGTTAATGGCATACATGGACTCCTCCAGAAGGGGGAACATAGCCCTGTTTCAGGCTATACGCCCAAGTCAGGACAGCCCCCCGACTCGGTCAAACCTACGATCAATCGGGCACCGAAGCATACGACCACGTCAGTCTCCACGAGCAGTTGTGCACCGAAGCATGCAACCACGTTAATCCCACGATCAATCCATGATCACGCAGTCTGCATGTGCCTACACTCTATGCGCCCAACGCAGGACTATGCACCCATATGAAAATCAGTATATTTTCTCATATGGGCACATAACATCATTCCAGCATGAAAACGACTATAAAAAGGGGTCTAATACCTCTTCAAAGGAGAGAACGGAAAGCATTTCAAGAGCAAAATTCTTCCATTCTTGCTAGTGAGCCGAGAGTTAGCAATTTTCTTAGGTTTTCTTCCACTTTTCTAACCGGAGTGTCAAAAGAGTAAAGGAGCAACTGCCGCTCGATCTCCATCGTCCCATTCTCCAGAATTCTTTTTGTACTCGGGGATCCTCAGCGCAGGATCTCTCAGGCGTACTCGATTTGTGGTGCCTTGCGCCAATAAAAAAGACATTGTTTCTTCTTCTTTTCTGCGTGTGTCCACAAAAATGGCGACTCTGCTGGGGACTACCTTTTCCTCTGACGAGAAGGTAGTGACGCAATCCGATACCGATAAAGTGGAGAGGACTCAGAAGATGTTGATCATGAAGTTCGATCAGCAGGCGTTTGAAGAGATGCTCTCGAGGGACAGCGCTACTCCCTCAAAATTAGTAAAGCCGAACAAGTCTCGCAAGACTTGGCTTCCCAAGGCTCGTGGTGCATATCCTGCCAGTGTCGTAGAAGATATGCAACCGAAGGACTCTGTCACGTGGGCGCATGGACCTCCTCTGTAGGCGCATAGCTCTGCCACAGAAGCTCCACAAATGAAGAAGGTACATACCGTTCCGGGCTCTACTAGCCCAGCGACTTCTCTCTTGTGCAATCAACAACAGAGTGTTCAATGCTCGAGACTTAGAAAAGAAAAACACTACGATGCCAGGAATGACGCTCTGGACAAACCCAGCGAGGCTCACAAACGAAAAAGGCAAATTTGGGAGAAAACAACGCTGCTTTACGATGCATGCGCCCAAAGCTATGCGCCCAATAGGGTATGTTGGCGCATAACTCTGGCTTGAAGACTTCTATTTTCGACAGACTATGTGCCTAGGGTCATACGCCCAAGGCTATGCGCCTAAGCTCTGCTGACCCATACTATGTGCCCACATCCAGGAAGCTCAGGCATGCTGCCAGGAGTTCTGGAAAGCATGCGCCCAAAGGTAGACTCCAGGGTCTATGCTCCCATAGCAAAAAGATAGGCCCCAACGTATATAGCATGGGGCTGTCTTCAAGGTCATCACAGAACTTAGGTGTGGGGGTTCCCCTGCACATAAACGAAGTCCGGATGTGCCGACTTCCCTTATAAACCTATATGTAAAGCTCGGCGATACATGTGACATGGGTTTTAAGGCAAAACTCCCTTCCGCTGATTTATGCGACATAATAAATCATAAGCATAAAGCAAGAGAGGATACAACAATTCATGGCGTACATCCATGCACCAGTATTGTCATCAACTGTTGCTGCTCCAAAGCAACGAGAGTACCTCCGAGGCAGTCCGTGTTTCGACAACTGCCCTGCTCTGATGATGAAAAGTCGCTATGTGTTTCATCCAACATGGCTTCATGGGGTCCTCCTTACGGGAGCCCCAATTAAAGAAGGTGGACCATGAAGCCAACTTTTTCTCTCAGTTCTACGAACAGAAAAAGAAAAAGTCTGCCAATAGATAGCCAGCGAGCTGTAACATCTGAATGAGTCAATATGGGTACTCGGTCAAGGACGAAATTCCGTATAGATGACGAGTACTCTCGAGCTGGAGGTGATGATCCTTCAGCTGGGGTAGTATTCCCTCAGAGTCTGAAGCAGATGACCTTCACACCAGGGGTAGCCTTCCAGATGAAGATGATCTCTCCGAGTCTGACGGTGACTATCTACCTTCCCTACCTGAAGACGAGAGACTTTTCAACTCAAAGACAGACAGTATCAGCACCAGTTGTACTGTCTCCTCTATTCATCCTCGTATGTTATCTATATACATGGCAGATGGAGAGAGACTTGAAGAAGCCAGTGATCAGACCAACAAACGGCTAGAGTGCCTTGAAACAACATTTACCAAGATCACTGATATGCTTACCAGTATCATGGCAGTCCAAACTGCTGGGGCTGTTTCTCCACCTCAACCAAATGTCTCAGCAACGTTAGTCCGGCTCATAGCAACAACCCTCCTTCACCACAGAAGGAGTATCATTCTGTTGTGCCTCCTCCAAATCTTACAAATACTGGGGGTAGTCCTCCACCAATGATGTCTGACAACCGTACAACAGCCATTTCTCAATATCTGCTTAATTAACAAGATACAATTGATTCTCTTGTTGCTCATCTCGATACCATCTCACACAAAGTTGAGCTTCAGAAGATGGGGTTATCTCAACCTTATCCTCCTGAATGGGAGAATGCTACTTGCCCTCCTAAGTACAAGCCACTGACGCTAAATTCATTTGATGGGATGACTTCTCCTCGTCAACACATGACATACTTCAACACGCAGACTCTATACTTACCCAGGGACGATCCGTTCTTATTAAAGCTATTCTTTAGCACCTTATAGGGGGTAGCTTTTGAATGATTCTGCAGTCTACCTGACGGTTGTATTAATTTCTTTCAAGATTTGGAGAGGTTATTCCTCAATAGGTTCTACGAGAGTAGAATGCATGTTAGTATGTCCACCCTCATCGAGACCAAGCAAAGGAGGACTGAGTCTGTTATTGCTTTCATCAAACGCTTCAGGCGACTAGCATTGAAGATGCCCTTCGGTATACCAGACTAGGAACTTATGGATACTTGTCGACATAACGTCCTTCCTAGAGTGAAGTTCTGTCTGGGTATACATAAGTATGATACATGGCCTACTTTTATCGGGGCCGCTGATGCTGCTAAAAATGACGTTCCTAATCTGGAATTACTGGGGTTGAAGACACCCAAATCTGAAGACAAAGGCAAGCACCCTCAAACTATCCCTGTCCGTGGGGGTAAAGGGAAAGAAGTCTTGAAGGTCGACACTTCCAAGGGAGCCTCCAATTCTCAGGGCGTTCCTGACAAACCTAAGGAGACTTTCTCCTTTGATGAAGATGATGTTATTACCATTTTTCATACGTTGATGAAGGGTAATAAACTGATATTGCCTCCACCACGACGTCCTGCGGAGGTGAACCAACTCAATGATCTCAAGTACTGTCTTTATCATCAGTACGTGCACCACTCTACCAAGGATTATATCGTCTTGAAGAAGAATATACAATAACTTATCGACAACCAAGTGATCAACCTCGAAGCTGACGACAAGGTCGTATCTTCTAACATGATCTCTCTTCAATTTGGTGACCTTTCTCCCACAGAACTCCTAGACGGCGTAGTCCCAATCCCTAAGACAATAATGGAAGTCGTCAACCTGCCGCCAGCTCGCAACTCAACCTTGGTGCCACTCACGACAGCGTGGTGAGATCATGTGGGTCCATCCGTGTAATAACCCGCTCCGCCCTAGCGGAACGCCGATTCAAACGGCAAGTGCAACGACTCAAACGAGCCGTCGACTCGAAGAGTTGCGTCGACCTGATAAAGAATCGATACAAGACTTACATTGGCCCATCGAAGATGAATCCAGACTTAGAATTTAAAAGGCATGCTCGGAGTATCGCTCGACCGATGCGAACATCGCTAAGGTGGGTGGCTCCGATGAACCCGTCTTTGCTTAGCCTAGACACATAACAATACAGACACTATTACTAGAATCACTAGGCAATAACACCGTGCAGGCTAATAAATGACTCAACGCACCTAGCTAAGGGAATAATCGCATCTTGTATGCTTGTTTAGAACATAGAAAAGAACTAGAAAAATATAGGGACTCTCGCACCGCACTCCACGCTCGTGCTAAGGCACAAGCTTACATTCAAGTTTCTTATACGTTCAAACAATGAAACAATAAATGGTTTACAATAATAAAATGGGAAGACTATCGACATAGTCGTTCCGAGTAGAATATAGCCATATTGGAAGACTTCGGGACCGATGGGTCGCCAAGGTGACTCCCGCACAAGGAGTTGCATAATGTATGAATGAATGAATAAATGAATAAATGAATGAATGAATCAACGAATGAATGAATGAATATGAGAATGAATGAATATGTGAATGAATCAATGAATGAACGAACAAGTGAAAGAAAGAATAAATAAGATAAGAAAGAAAGGAATGGTTAGCGATAGGTATGACGGGGACATGCATCGGGGCTCGCTATCCGCGCTGCACGGACGCCGTCGCCAATCTGGTCGATAACGCATTATGGCTAAGAGTTAGCCTATGGCTCAGAGAAAACCGTTAAGTTAAAATGACAAGTCAATACGAAATGGTCATGGGCAATCCCATCGTATACGAGAGGTAGAAATAATAAGAGATTCCAAGGGCCACGATCGACGTTATCGTGGCCGGCCTAGGCGGAATTGTCACGACCTGCACCAACTGTAAGGGTACGAGTACGTAACGATGCCCAGCCTACGCCGCAGTGTCGACGGTAGAACGCTGTCTTAGGTTACTATCTAACCAACACACGCAATTATAATGTACTTATCAAATCTTAACTCCGAACGGAGGACAAGTATAAGATATTGTAACTCAATCACAATCTAAGCACGATAAGTTAATCACAGAAGAATTAACTAAGAAATAGAAAGACAACTCTAAAATAATAACAATTCTCAACAATCTCAACAAGTACACAAGTCTCAAATCAATACAAAAGTTCAACATGAAAACATATGCTAGTCTACTAAACTAAATCCTGATCACTCCTGAGTGTCGGGGACAAAGGTAGCCATCCCGTCTCCGGGTCCATAATATGTAGGGCATGTATCCTCAGGACAATCATCTATAAAATTTTCAACAGGTCCAGTCAGGACAGGAACGAGTACAACTCATCAAAAAAATCCCAAATAAATGACAGAGAACTATAAACAGTTATAGACAGTTATATTGATGAACCATGGTAGTTTTATACAGGTAATGATATAGAGAACAATTAAGGCACAAGGAAAGGAAAGTAACTAAACAAGAAGAGAAACAGGGCAACGAAGGCTGTAAAATATAATCTAGCTGAACTAGAGTAGCATGATATAAGTCCAGACAGTAATATAGACAAGTGTAACTCCAATGTAAGTCCAGTACAAGACGAATCTAATACAAGATGAATCCAGTACGGGATAATTCCAGTCATAGTGATCAATGATTCCAGGGTGAGTCCAGCCTATATTCTAACAGTATGTTTTAAAATATCAGGATCGACATGTAAACAGCTGTAGGTAATATGGCACACCGCACACTTGGCCAAGTGTGCGGTGTGCCATATTACCTACAGCTGTTGGGATGGCTATCATTCCAGTATAATTCCAAGGGAGTGGTTCCAGTATTTGGGTAGATTCACATGCCCATTCTAATATTTCCCCGCCCAGCAAGTACAAGTGAATCCATAACCCGACACGAAAATAAGTATAAGTCCAGCCAGTACAAGAATGATTCCAGTAAATGATTCCAGAGTGATTCCAGTAGGTGATTCCAGAAATAGAGGCCAGACATGAATAAGTGAGTGTCGCATGAAATAGATCAAGTAATATCAAATCATGTTTGTAATATATAATCAAATAGAACTAGCTACCACTGAAGTACAGTAAACGACAAATAAATGGAAGAACTATCAGAGAATGTACTTGCCTGATACCCTGTGCAACTGATGAAAATAGATATCTGCACCGGAGTCACAATGTCCTAATAAAGCAGTACAGGTTATAATGTATTTTAAATAAGACAAATGAAGTCTACGATGCAATCTACATAATTTTTAGGTCAATCTAGGTCAAAGTCAACTCTAAGTCAAACCTGGTCAACTGTCTAGGTCAAACTAGGCCCAAGTCAAACTTGGTCAACTCTCTAGTCCATCAAGTCTCACTAGGCCTATGCCAAGCCTATACTAGCAATCCAGCACAAGTACAAGCCAAACTAGGCTATACTAGTCATCAACACACATCATTGAGCATTCATGCCATATGTACAGGCTGAATCACATAGGGATACACCCAAGGGCAATGTGCCATGTATATAGGCTATAGGCCATATAGGCTATATCACACATATTGTATATACATTACATTAATATAATATCACACATATTCACCACATTATTATCAAGCATATAGATATATGTACATACATAGAGTGATATAGAGAGAGAGGTAATGGCATGTGTGTCTATGTATATATATGGCTATAGTTAATAGGTGTCAATGGGATAGCAGTAGGGTGTAACTTAGGTTTAGGGTGTGCACATGTGAGAAGTTATGTGTGTGTGTGTGTGTTATAGGGATGAGCTTAGTTTTATGTGTGTGTCAAAATGACAGTTAACATCCAAAGTCCAAGCCCAAATTCGAATCCCCATTCCCATTACTAACACAACTGACATTAACAACCTAACAGTGAACAAATCCTAAAGTAATGAATTTAACCATGGCAATTAAACTTCCAAAATCAGTTTTTAAGAAAGGAGATCAAATGACAGTTTTAACACAAACTAACTGTTAATTCAAAGACTCAACACCAATCCATTCCCTAGTCATTAACCTAATCTAACATGTAAGATCAAATTGGCAGTATTTAATACACTTGTAAATGATTCAATATGACCATAACATCAAAACTCAGTTTTAACAGGAATCAATTGAATTTCAGTTCTCAGGAAAAAGGAAAAATGACAGTTCAATCAACCTAATATTAACACCAATTCAAAATCTATTTTCCTTGACATTATCCCAATCTAACATGTAACTACCTAACAGTAGTCTAACACATTTGTATAAGTATTAATCATAGTAATTCAATATTCAAATCTCAGATTTAAAATTGGAATAAAGTTCAGAATTTAAGCTAACAAGACAGTTCAGTTGACAGTAACATAAATGCCCAAAACCAAATCGAAACCTAAATTCTCGAACACAAACTTAAACTACCATTAGCAGTGAACTATACATGTGTAAGTGAATCAAATATGTCAATTAAACATAAATGAAAATCGGGTTAAACAGAAATTTTACTCAGTGATCAGTTAACAGGAATTGCGTATCAGTCGGGAATGGGAAATCCTAATTTCGAATTCAAAACTCATTAATATAAAAATTTAAAGGTTAGTAATTAATCCCCCACATGTGCATGTGTCCCAGGAGTGTTTTCGTGTCACCCTAGAGCCGGACACGGCGTGTCCACGTCTAGAAACACATACAGACACTGCACAGGAACACAACGTCGTGCACGCGTGTGTGTCGCTCTAGGACACGACACAGGGCACGACACGACTCGTGCTCTTGCCCACGTATTCACCCCACATAGGGCTACAATTGTGTCAACATGCACCGTATCCCCGTGTTCGAATTAAAAGTGCGTGTCAGTGGCACGAATTCACGCGTGTACAGCTCGCACACGCGTCCAGTACGGCCAGTGCGAGGAGGAGAACTCCTTGCATACTGCACCAAATGGCCTCAAATTTTGGGAGGATGATGTCAATCAGTGCCCTGACATCCTCCCAAAATTTGACGTGTCCTCGGGTCCGACACAGTGAGATATCCAGCCCGTGATGCAGGACAGTGCACGCGTGTCCAACACCAAAAACCGACACAAAACGACACAAAAATACCTAATATCCTTCACAAAAATTAATGTACATACTTAGATCTACAAATTCATGTAATTAGATTTACAAAAATCAAAAATCAATTCCTAAGTGACATTTCATCGAACACCTATACGTACACTATGACACGTGTCCGATACAGACACCAAACGGACACAAAATTGGCTCAAACTTCAGGGACAGCTAGGGGACTCCTAGATCTAGCCCTAAATGCAAAGAAAATAGAATATTAGATCAATTTGTGGAGTTTTACCTATAGGTACAAAAAGCTAGAAAGAGCTTCAAATGGGGGGTGTTCTCCTTGATGGCCAAATGCTCCAAATGAACCCAAAACTGAGATTAACCTCAAAAAACAATAAACAACCAGGAATTAGGTCCTAATGCAAAAGATTAGGATTAAAAAGGAATTAAAATGAATTTATAGGGACTTTTGGAAGGGAGAAAAAAACATTTTTCTTCAAAACTAGGTCAAGCTCTAAAAGAGGCAAGAACTCCTCAACATGACATTAAATAGGGAGGGGCTCTCCTATGGCTGGTCATAAGTTGCAAAATTAGGGTTAAGGTTTCCTAAATTGGCCCATGGGCTTAAGTCATGATTAATTAAGTCATGAAGACATAAGCCATTTCATAAAACCAAATTCACTAAACCAAATCCCTTCATTCTAAAACTAATCTCTAATGACTAAAATGGGTTAACTCAAGTTAGACTAGGGTTACCATAGCTAGGTTAGGTTCTAGGCTAGTCTACTAGTCTCAGCAAGTCAAAGTCAAACTAGAATTCTTCTAATTCATTAAATTAATTAAAAATTCAAATAAGCCAAAATGACCAAATTATCCCTAGGCTAAAAATGATAATAAATTATCCTAATGACATGGTTAGGCTCTAGATCATGCAGTCTCTCCGGTTTCACTAGCAGCACATCAAAATCACAAGTCATAACTTAAAGCAGTTTTTAAATAGTTTAAAAATGATTAAAAATACCAAAAATCTTAACGTAAAATAAATATCAATAAATAATAATATAATTACAAAATTTCAAAATTACCCTCATCTAGAAAATTGGGTGTTACAGGAATCATGGCTTAGGGGTTGCTTAGGTGTGGGCTCGGACATTCCAAGTAGACGTAAGCGCGAGATATTTCAAAAGACTATCAAGGTGTACCAGCCATCATGCTATGATAGATGAGAATACCAAAGGAGAATATGTCCAAATTGGCTTGTGGTGCCAGCGACCGGTGCATATAGATTAAGTAGACTTTGCTGGTGGCAATCCACGTGTAAGTCCTTGCATTGAAACAAAGTAGTCTAAGTTAACTGATCAAAGCGCCTTCTGAATAGGCTTGAATATAACACACCAAATGATCGGGAGTACTTCATGGAAATGAGTTAGAAAATACGCCTATGACGTGCTAGAACCTGAGGCAGGGACACGCCCTTAACACTGAATGTTTACGTAAACTACATTAAGTTGTTACGTATGAATTGTTGACTAACTCAGTTTACTTTGGACAGGGAAGACCGGACGGTAAGTATGGGTAAGTCGTGCATGTATTTCCATGCAACACATTGAAATCGGTAACAAAAGATAGGTCATGAAATATGCCATGAAACTGACCCTAAGGAAAGATTAGCAAGACAATAAATGATAGACGGTGCACAAAAATAAATAGAACATGTTTGGTAATGATAGCATTGTGGGCGAGCTAGCCTCCCCACCAGTGCATAATAATGTACTGATAACCCCACAGTTTGCTTGTAGGACGTAGGAGATGTCGTCGGGTACGGAGCTTCCCTCGAACGTGCTAATACGCGGAGCTAACTCTGGAGCCTTGGAGCGTTGCAAGGAGCTGAAGCACCATATATAGGACATAATGTATCGGAACATCGCCATGAATTATTCCATCTTGTAAGCCACTTGGCACGTCTTTTATGTTTCAGAAAGAGAGAGCTTGAGCGACTTGTAATCTCGGCCTAGCGTCGCTTGTAAAGTTCTTGAATGTCAATAAAGAGTTTGAATTCGCTTCAATTTGTGTTTCAATTACTTTCTGCTGCAAATAGGGGACACTCTGTGCGACTCTGTGGCCTAGCTAAAATTGGCCGTTTCTGGGATTAGCCTTGCACGGGCGCAACCTAGGCCCGTGCGGCCTCACGTCTTAGCGAGGACGATCGCTCCTACGGGAGCGGGACGTGACAAATTGGTATCAGAGCATGGCTTTACGTCCTTGGACTTCATTTCGATTTTCTCAGTTTTGAAAGCTCGCTTGGAAATAAAGAAGTATACGCTCTCTCTCTCGTTGTGCCTTGGGATGTTCCATACAATAAGTCTAATATTTTCAAAAGCTCGTACGAGTACTCGGTTGAACGGGATCGATAGGCGAAGGCCTTTGTGCCAAATCGGGACAAACTTGAGTTGGAACAAACAAATGCTAAAAGTTAGCAAATGCAGTGCGTACTTGAATAACCTTATGCTGACAATAGCAAACGAGTATATGAGACCGAAGTATAGTTTGAATGGGATGGTTATGCATGCAGCCTTTCGGCTAAGTTGTGCCGAGTATCGCGTACCTAGACCTTTTGGTGCGAACGAGTTTGCGAGCGAGATCGACAATCGCTTAGACGAGAATAAGGGAGACTTAAAATGTATATCGATAGAGACGCTACTTGACCAAAGCCAAAATGAACACAAGAATGGTTCTTAGACCTTGAGGAACGGGTGAACGCACAATTGAACATGTCGATCGGGAATCGAATGACCTTTTGAGAAATTGTAGAATGAATTGACCCCGAGTGGTGTATGTGATAGCTTCGAAGAAGAATAAGAGTGAGTGTTGATGAATAGTCGAGTGGCTCAAACCCTGAGTGGTGTATGGACGTTATAGAAATTACTCGGGTGAGACTAAAGGATTTACGGATAGAACAAGTATGTCGGCAAGCGATAATATCGCGCAAAGCCTTTGAATGAGTAACGCTTAGTTGACCATAATTCGAGAGTCTCAAACGAGATATCGTTCGGACGAATCAAGGATGTGTAGTATGAATTACGAAACGATTGAATGGAGATTCGAAACAATAAAATAAATAGATGTTTTGGTCGAGGAAATGTAGTGGATCGTGTGTACAATTTTGAATTTAGTCGAATGGATTGAAACTTGAGTTAAGACGAAATACTCAGATGAAACCAAAGTTACCACGATTGGAAGATAGCATGAATGAAAAACGTAGGTTTGGAGATACGAGAATGACTAAAGATTTGGAATAGATGTTGCTCGATGACGAGATAGCTATTTTTTCAGTTAGCTATTGAAACAAAGTAGTCTAAGTTAACTGATCAAAGTGCCTTCTGAATAGGCTTGAATATAACACACCAAATGATCGGGAGTACTTCGTGCAAATGATATAGAAAATACGCCTATGACGTGCTAGAACCTGAGGCAGGGACACGCCCTTGACACTGAATGTTTACGTAAACTACATTAAGTTGTTACGTATGAATTGTTGACTAACTCGGTTTACTTTGGACAGGGAAGCTGGACGGTAAGTATGGGTAAGTCGTGCATGTATTTCCATGCAACACATTAAAATTGGTAACATGAGATAGGTCATAAAATATGCCATGAAACTGACCCTAAGGAAAGATTAGCAAGACAATAAATGATAGACGGTGCATAAAAGTAAATAGAACATGTTTGATAATGATAGCATTGTGGGCGAGCTAGCCTCTCCACCAGTGCATAATAATGTACTGATACCCCACAGTTTGCTTGCAGGACGTAGGAGATGTCGTCGGGTGCGGAGCTTCCCTCGAACGTGCTAAGGCACAGAGCTAACTCTGGAGCCTTGGAGCGTTGCAAGGAGCTGAAGCACCATATACAGGACATAATGTATCAAAACATCGCCATGAATTATTCCATCTTGTAAGCCACTTGGCACGCCTTTTATGTTTCAGAAAGAGAGAGCTTGAACGACTTGTAATCTCGGCCTAGCGTCGCTTGTAAACTTCTTGAATGTCAATAAAGAGTTTGAATTTGCTTCAATTTGTGTTTCAATTACTTTCCGCTGCAAATAGGGGACACTCTGTGCGACTCTGTGGCCCAGCTGAAATCGGCTGTTTCTGGGATTAGCCTTGCACGGGCGCAACCTAGGCCCGTGCGGCATCACGCCTTAGCGAGGATGATCGCTCCTACGAGTGCGGGGTGTGACAATCCAGACCTTGTGCAAGAAATGACGTAGGGGGTGGTATCTTCCAAAGTAAAGAGGGGCAAGAAATACAAATCATGTCATATGGTGTATTCTCCCATTTACGAAGTTCTATCTGGCGAAACGCGATCTTGGAAGGCTTACCTACGGACTTATGATCCCGCACAAGAATAAGCAGTACCTTCTCAAGCTCCTGCTGCCCCCACAAGTTCGAAAGCCGGTCCATCTAAGCCCTCAACTACCGACAAAGTCAAGCAGAAAGAGACGTGATTTGACAAGTCTCTGAAGGCACCAACTCCCGAAGGCATGGATCGGCCTTACAACTTTGACATACTGGCACAGCTGGCTAATACACCTGCCAGGTTATCTTTGTTCGATCTATTACGACTCTCCAAAGAGACACGGAAGGCCTTAAGTGAGGCATTACTATATGCCGACTCTTATCTCGTGAAAGTCAAAGCCCCCGCTGAAGATCCCGTCTCCTGTCCTCACTGCCACAGCACTATGGAAGTGGTGCCCAACATCACCTTTTCAAAGGAGGAGATGCTACTAAAAAATAATCGTCATGATAGACCTCTGTACTATACAGGATATATCGGGGCGATTAAGGTGGATCAGATGCATATCGATCCAGGTTCCTCCCTCAGCATCATTCCTAGAAGTTTACTCCAAATTCTAGGGATCCCTCTGCACAAGCTATCTGCAACCAATATAACTATCATGGCTTTCAATGCTGGAAGAAGCCACCCGCTGGGCAAGATCTGTCTCAAGTGTCAGATTAGTGATCTCTGAACGAAGGTTTCTTGTTATATAATCGACGTCAACATGTCCTATAATATCTTGTTGGGACGTCCATAGATATACGAGAACATGATCATTCCTTCTATCCTACACTAGTGCTTCAAGTACGTCAACAGCGATGGTATTGTGAAGACGGAGTTTGTCGATATCGATCCTTTTAAGGGTATTGAAGCCTACTATGGAGATTCGATAATTTGCCAATCTCAGCCCTCCAAGGATGATGGCAACGAAGCTGACGATGAAGCTGAAGTGAGTTCATCCGCCAGTGATGGTCCCCTGATTATCTGAGTCAAAGGACGTAATACTCCAAAAAGTACTCCAAAGCCTCTCACAATCTGGATTAAAAAGAAGAATCCTGATAAGGTCAAACCATTGACCATCACTCTCCGTAAAACACGTAGGATGGAACCTGCTGAAGTCCGTCCTCCCAATCCTGAAGAGTTATCCTATGTGGCAAACTTGGTCAAGTCTGTGGCTCCTGTTCCAGACAATGATCCCCTCAATGAGTATATCAATATTGAAAATAATGTACCTTCAGTGGATGATGTTATCCCTGAAGAAGAACTTGCATATTTTTTAAGTAAAGGTTTATCTTTAAATTACTCCGATATCTACCAATCTGTAAACCAGTACATAGATACGATATATGTCACTACCACATTTTAGCTTGAGGGTATTTTGGTCATTTGGTAAAATTTTGAATTTATTTGATTTAATTGAATTGGTGATTTCTATTTTGACTTTGACTAGTTGAGACTTGTAGACTGGCCTAGAAGCTAACCCTAGCTATGGTGACTTAGTAGGCAATGGTGTAACCCTAGTCTAACTTAAGTTAACCTATAGTTAGTCATTTAGAAATCAAGTTTGAAATATGAGGATTAATAAATAGGTGCAATGACTTGTGACTTAGGAATTTTAATTCCATGACTTATGAACTTAGCCCATGGCCCATGACTTGAACCTTAACCCTAATTTTAGCCCATATATGGTCGGCCAACTAGGTTATCCCCTCTATTTATAATCTCCTTTCCTTGTTCTTGCCTCTTTTGTGCTCAACCAAGTTCTTGAAAGGAAAGGTAAATCCTCAACTTCCGAAATTCCTATTAATTCTATTTTTAATCCTTTTTGACCCAAATCTTTTGCATATGATTCTAATCAACCTCTACATGCTGTTCATGGGGAGTAATTTCAGTTTTTGTACAATTTAGAGGATTTGGCTTTTTCTTGATCCTTGCAACCTATAGGTAAACCCTTCAAATTTTATTTTAATTCTATTTTTATTGCATAATAGCCTAGATCTAGGTGTCCCCTAGCTGTAATGAAGGTTTGGTGTCCATTGCGTTTGATTTCGTGTCCGTATCGGACACGTATCAATTTCCTAGTATATGTGTTTGATGAAATGCCACAACCAACCTTTTGTGCTATTTTTGAAATTTTTTTTGAATGAATTTCTAGATCTAGGGTTTGCCTTTATATTCGTGTCCTTAGTCAGTAGTTTTGGAGTCGTGTCGTGTCCACACGAGGACACAAACATGCTACACTGACATGCGTACACTGTCCTGTTGTTCGACGTGTCGTGTGTACTGTACACGACACTTGGACACGTGCCACTTGACACAGAGGTGGGGGTAGTGTCTGACACGACTCCCCTAAAACCTTATCGCGTTTCGTGTCGTATCGAGAGAGGAAATACGTGTGCACTGATCCGACACTGTGCTGCACACACGCATTTTTGGCCACTGATACATGGCTGGACACGACACGATAAACGTTTTGGACACAAGACAGGGTGTCGACCGTGTAGCCCTACTGTCACGCCCCGCTCCCGGATAATCGGGTACGGGTCGATGTCATGCCCGGCCTACACTGTCGTTGACAGCGGTAGTGAGCCGTCTAGTCATATAAATACAAGAGTATCTCATCACAGCATCTAATCACGAAATCTATACTAACCATCACAGCAATCCACTATATAATTATTACAACTTATATATGAATGTCCGGGTACAAAGTCGGTAAAATATAAATGATACAACAACAACATGTAATCAAATACATTCTATCAATCTCTATACATGAATCTAATATCTCAATGTCAAGCGAGCTCCAATGCCAATCATGAATGATAATCTATGATCCATCTCACCTGTAATCAACGATACAGTCAGAAAAGGAGCAAAGTACAATGTAACTCAATAAAACTCACCACAGAGATCAATGGAACGGTATATCAAAATATAACTGAAAGACAGGAAACAAGATGAGTATAAAATATGCACTAGCTATGTGTACATGTGCAATTGGACGTTATCAACATGTGGGAACTAATATATAATCAGGCATATAAAATATGTTATCAGTCACGAATAATCAGGCATGTCTAACGACAATGCTATCAGTCACGCAATAATCAGGCATGTCTGACGACAATGCTATCAGTCACACACGAAATGGACTCAGGCATACAGAGTATGCTATCAGGTAATATTTGCCCAATATTAGCCCATCACATGTTTCTAGAACGTCCCCCACCCGACACAAGAACAATGCAAGTAAGCAATCAATCGAGACCAAGTAAAATAATGACACGATAACAAGTGTAAGTGCAATGCATGCAATGATGGTAATACTAAGTACATGTACTTGCCTGGATTCCGGGGTTTTTGTCCAAGTCTTCTAAATCACCTAGAAAATAGGAATTAATAGTTTTAGAAAATATTCCAAAAGAAATTACTATGTTTTTCTTATTTAAACCCTATTGCTCAAAATAACACTTACCCTATCTCACAGTCTCCTATTCTTGAATAAGCTCAATCTAATCTATCAATAACTCCCATTAATCTAGCAATTTCCTCTTCTTAGACCAACATGAAAGACTTAAGCTCAAGCCTTCATAATGCAGCAAGCATCATATTTTGCCCAACAGGAACTACAAGTAAATCTCTAAAGGCCCATGATTTCCAAACTCAGACTGAGCCCTAAAGCCGAAGGTTGTAACAGGTCTCTATGAACTATAATAAAAAGTCACTACTAACCAAGCCTATCACAGCCTCTTACCATTTCTAAGTACCTCAATAGTAATCATACTTAAATCATAAAGTATTGCACAGCCAACCACTGGCTATCTAATTCAAAACTTGTGTTTCCCCCGCTCTTCACAGTCCCTTACTGAACCTGCCCTTAACTAAATACAGACACGTGTCCGATATCATCCAATCTGCTGGTATAATCGTGTCCATAACCAATGGAATGCTTATACTAAATAGAGAGGGACACGATACCTGTGTACTCAAGAATAACCGAATGTATCTTCAGTGTCCGGTGCAGTGTCTCCGAGTCCTCAGTTTGACGACAGGGTCCAACTAGTACTGCGGAGTCTGACACAGTAATCTAGTGTCCGATGGGGGTGTCCTCGAGTCCATAGCTCGCTGATACGTTCTTCTGGGAATTTTATCGAACAGGTGGTGTGCATGAAATAAAGACAATAATATAAGTTCAATTCGAATTGTAATGACTCCAAAAATTAGAGAAATCTCAAGAATGATCCAAAACTCACCAATGATCTCCACCAAACAATCAAAAATAAGAAGAATTCTCGTCCAGAGATTCGAATCAATTAGGAACGATGAAGGTTTTGAAAGGAGGAGTACTCACCGGAATTTCGAGCTTCTCGTCCGATAAATCACGATGCACTGATATGGTTCGGCAATTGATCGGCACAGGGTCGGGATGGTGTATAATCGAAGAACTCGTGGTGACGAAGATGATCACTGATCTGCTCAACGAGAATCGGTCGATACAATCAATTCGAGAACGAACACGAAAGAAGGGATTCAAACACAGAGAGGAGCAAAAGCGAAGTACTTACTACGGAGTGGTGTTGATCGACACGGGAAGCAGCACTTGGTCGCCGGAGGGGTCTCCATGGACGGAGAGCGAAGCTCGTAAGGAAAATGGAAGAAGAGCCAGAGGCGATCGCGACAGGGCTTCGCCGTCCAGGAAGTAGTGATGAAGGAGAAGAGGGTCGATAGCCTATTTATAGGCGGAGCGTCGGTTAGGCGTTGGCCGGGCACCTGACCAACGGTTGGGCGGGCAGCGGCCGTTATATTTCGACGATCGGGGAGAGTTGGGTGGTTGATGATCGACGGTGGAGATGAGATAGGCAGTTAGGTGGTTAGGGGAGGAAGCTTCTGGAGGGGGCTAGAGTATTCTCGGCGTCGCCGTCACCGTCACCGTCATCGTCGTCGTCGTCGTTCTGTCACAGAGAAGTGGAGGGAAAGGAAAGAATGAAATGAAGAGTGAAGTTGGTTTTTAAAACCAACGGTTATATGGGTTATAGGGTTAACGGGCTCGGGTCAGCAGCTGGATCCGGATCCAATGTGGATCCGCGCCCAAAGGGTGTTGGGCTCAGCGGGCTGTGCTGGCCCATTGGCTGAGGAATTAATTAAGGAAAAAATCTGATCAATAATTCTGAATAAAAATCTAAGTAAATTAATTACTAAATGGAAAAACAATTTATAAAATCAATAATAATATTTAGATGTTACATATTTTTAGCAAGGAAATCCTTTAAAATAGAACTCTAGACAATTTAATTTGGAAAAATAATTTAATGATAAATCTTAAAATAATTTTAAATAAAAATTATACAGGAAATACCAAAATTTTATTATTCAGGAATAGTGGAGTTACAAATCTTCCCCCTAGAAAAATTTCGTCCTCGAAATTTCAGATGGCACGATTAAGCACGATTAAGAGCAATCAAAAACAAATTGGCACGATTCAAGCGGTACAAAGTGATAGTCATGAAACAAGATCAAGGGATAACAGTCTCAATAGTATCCGGTAATCATACATATCTGGAGTCACTTTCCCTACAGTTCCTACCCCGCCAGTATGCATCTGGCTGCAGTGAACCTTCGGTTCCATGGTCCCGATAATGATACGTCACCAAAATACTATGTCAACTTTATCCGATATCAGAAAACAATATGAATTTAGGACTTAGTCTCCATAATACCCGAAGCCCATAACTACCTGTAACTACTTTAACTTAGAGTCCATGCCTCGCCAGTGTGCATCTGGCTGCAATGAACTTTCAGTTTCCATAATCCAGGTAATTGACTGCAATGCACATCTGCCACGTCATAGTAGGTCATCGAATATATCTCAACCTTATCCAGAAATTTCCAAGGATTTATGAAGAATCAAATAAATTTTTAACAGTCAAAAGTCATGAAAGGAAGTGAACAAGTAGTTTTATTAGGTACTAAGGAAAAACAAGCGGCCAATATGAAACAATACAGAGACTTTAGAAACAACAAGGAAAGTCTAGATGCTAGGAAGAATCACAAAGGAAATGAGGACCCACGGCCTGCTCCAGATGTAACCCCACTTTTTCTATTTTAGTGGAATTTAAAATTTTTATAATACTTCATTCTTTTCCTATAAATATGTTAAAAGAATACTTTGGGAGGGAATTAATTTTGGGCAGAATTTTTCAAATTTGAAAGTTTGTTGTAACAAACTTTGTGGTCCCCATTCTTATTTTTAATTTTTCTTACTGTTTTTCTTAAAACCTGAAATAATGAAAAGGTAAGGGCTTTTATTGCATAAAACCTTTGGCGGGAAGGGGGTCTTCTGTAATTAGATTAGGCGGAAGGAGTAAAGTGTAAAATTTATACTTTTCCTTTTTATTTCGAAGTGGAGAGAGAAAACCTATTCTCTCCACTCAACTCGTCTGAGTTTATTCCCAAATTCCTCGACTGAGCTCAGCCTAGGGTTTTCGACCCATCGGCCAGGAGAACTCCGACGGCGACGGCGACCTCGACAGAAACAGTGGCGCGATGTCCTCCCGGTGACGATCTCGACAGCAGCAGCGTCAGGTGTTCGCGACGGCGGCTAGGTGCGACCCCAGCCAGATCTCCGTTCCAGCGGGTTCCACCGGTGACGGCGGTGGTTTTTCTACAGCGTCGGCGGCCACCACGGTGGAGCCATCTTCTGACGATCCTTTCTTTCTCTCGGCGGCGACTTCGATAGCATCGGCGGTGACGGCCATGACGATGGTGACGGCGGTGGTTTTCCGACTCGATGGCGAACCCTCTCAGCGGTGTTCGTTTCTCCGGCGATAGAAGGTGGAACCGCTCCCAGTGGTGAGATGTTTCTCGGCGGTGAGTTCTCTTCCCTCTTCTCTTGTTTCTCTTGCGGACATGTTTTGATCGGATCGATCGATCAATTTACAATTGTGGTTTTTCAATAAAACCTACTATGTTGGATCTGGGTTCTTATTTTCTTTGCACTGGAACTGCTCGAGGCAATGCTGAGGAAGAACTCGACATCATAGTTGGACGGAGAGATCGTGTCCGACACCTTGGGGGTTATCTGTACTCTGGATTGGATCGGTTTCTCTGGTAAACGTCTATCTTCTAAAATAAACGAGTAGTGTAACATTTTTTATTATGGTTTTGATTTGGGACTGGGATCGAGTGGGATACAGGAATTGGTGGTTAGGTCGTGTCCAGTAGAGCCCTGTAGCCGTGCCCGACACTTGGAAGCATGTCATGTGGATTTCCTCGTTCAGGTATTGATGCTATTTTCTGTTAATTCTTGAAATATTACTTCTCTTTGAGTCGGGTTTGTTGGCCAGGGTCGGTTGAGGCGTGGATAGTATTAGCCGTATCCGAGTATGTGTTCATGACATTCGTATCAGAGTACAGATGTGTGTTCAGTGTGCATGTCCAAGAAGTTGACTATGTCCGTGCTCGGTTAGGTGCAAGACCAGTAGCGGTGTCTGTTGATTGGTGGCATGTTCGTAACGGGGTTGCGTTTAAAAGACTATTGATTTGCAGTTGTACATTCTCTGTCTTGATTTACTTATACATCTTGACTCCACTTGTTCTGATTAAGATTAAGATTTTGAATCGAATAAGTTAGTAAATTTCTGGGTTATGATTTCAAATGAATATTTCTTTTGCTATGTTCGATTTGGTTGTAAATTATAGATTCAGCTTTTACACTTCTTATGAATTGACGTATACATCTTCTTAAGTTTTTGATGGGGAATTCAACTTGTGTGAGTACTGACAGAAGTTGGGAGAAATGCTCGATATATTTGAATGTTGGGAGTTTATTACACTCCTTGCTTGAGCTAAACTATGGCTAGTGGCTTTGCAAATCTGTTGGGTATTGCTTTGTTTGGACATTAATGCAGTCATTTAGTTGCAGTCCAGGTTGAAATGGATATGAGTCCCATGGGTGTGTCTGAACTATGGTTTTGGCTATGGCTATGTGTGGTTGAGTTGACTGAACCCTTGTCTATGTTGGGGTTACTGCCAAGTAAGTCCATATGGGAGTTAGGCCGTGGGCCATGGTACAAATGTGGGTTGGCTCTGTTTTGTTCTTTATAATTAAAACAATAATGCAAACTGAGTCTCCAATGCTGTTAGTTGAGTAGGTTTAATTGGGTGGGACTCATATGTGTATATTCGGGTTCGGATGACTGGCTACTTTAGTGTTCAATTGAACAACCTTTCCATTTGTACATGAGGAGAGTGGCCTACTAGTAGAAATTTGGTTATGTTAGAGTTAATACAATTTGAAGTTGGTCTTGTGTTGCTAGAAGCAGTCTATTAAAAATCTTAACTTGTAGAGTATATTGGTGACCTCATTTATTTTGTGACTTAATTCTAAAAACCTGTCACTTCTTGATATATTGCAATTCCTGTTAACCATTAGGTAATTAGTAGCCTTTAACTTATATAAATACCTTACTCTGGGTTGAGTAAGATTGTTGGCATCTATTAGAATTTTTCCTTACAGTAAAATAGTTGGATGACATATGTAAATTGGTATCATTTTATTAAATAGTTCCCTATACCCTAAATTACTATCTTAAACCTAAAAGTTAGCTTCTTAATAGTAAATGGTGACCTGATAAATAATTAGATTATTTAGTTAAAACCTGAATAGCTGGTGTAGTATTAGAACTTAACCAACTTGTACACATTATCAAATTCAGGTGGACATAGAGACTACTATCTCCCTATTCCCGATCTTCCTGGAGCAAAGGCAAGTATATTCTATGGTTTTGATCAGTGCATTTTCTTGTTCTTTATTGCTGACACACTGCGACACGTTCATGATCCTTTCTGGCTTGTTCTTTCATGATCTTACTTGTATCTTGGGGTGGGGAAATACTCTAGATATGTGACCAAACCCGGATACTTATTCATGATCTTTAGCTTAGGCCTCGCACAGTGCACGCGGGTCCTAAGCCGTACCATATATGATCTTTCAGGATCTTTTCATGCTCTTTCATGGTCTTATCCAAGCCGGTCACATATCATAGAAGTATTTCAAATTTATAACACACATGTTCAGGATTTTGTTCTTACATTAGTTTCCTATGATCCTGATCTTGATTTTAGCTATAGTCGTGATCTTTCCTGCATCTTTATATAGTCGTAATCTTTCATGTATCTTTATAGCAGTAGTTCATGTTCTTCCTTTTCTTTACATATCTTGTTCTTCTTGTTCTTTCAGCATTTACTTTCCATATCATGATGTTATTGTTCATTACCTAGAACTGTGCTTTGCTCCGCTCCTGAATAGGATATGTTGCAGGTATGCTTGCAGGACATTGTTCTACTCTATGGGCCAGAGCCCAGGATTAGCTGAGCAGGATGAGGCTTAGCTTGAGGTTTCAGGTTTAAACTGTTAGCTTACTCTTAGATATTGTCTTTAGAATTCATGTACATTTTATTCTTGATGACTCGTACATTATGATATCTAGATTTGTGGATTATGGTAATCATTCTGGGATACGTTTTTAGATGCTATGATTCTATATTTTCATGTTTATCTGGTTAGTTTTCCCTACCTTGGTACAGCTTACTTCGTCGTGTCTAACGACGAAGGCTGGGCGTGTCCGACTCGTGTCCGATTATTCGGGAGCGGGTCGTGACATGCTTTTAGTGGTGGCCCATGCAGGTCTATCCTAATAGTACCTAGGACTTAGCGTACTATTGGGGGACTTGATTACACTAGGGAAACTTGATCACAGCATAGGAAAAATCGAAAAAATAACGGTATATCAGGTATATTGATATTCTATAAACACTTGTTGTATTTAGGTCTAGGTTATTTTAACAGTTTTCTGTTTTGCAGATAGTTCAAAAGCACGCGACACCGGGACAATCGACCCACCTATACGTGAAGGTTTTGAGCTTCCACTACCTTCTATTACTCTACTATTCCCATGGGTAGTACGTAGTTGACGGAGACGTTTGAAGAGTCCCTTGACAACCAGAGGGAGCAGGCCATCCTTTCCAAGTCAGACTTGTGGATGCACTCTCCGAGCCATGAAGGACTTCTGATTTCCAGACTCTCAGACTTTTGGACTTCTCCGACGCCAAGCGCATATCTTGCACCGAGTAGCAGATCGAGAACCTGGAGTAGCCACTGAAAATCATCCTAGTCCCTGAGGACCCGACTTCTCTGGAGATTGGTGCCACCAGCCAAAAGATCCACAATATAGCACTGACAATAGAATGAGACCTGAAGCTGAAGTTTATGAAAGACATAAAGACTTATGACCGAGACAGCAGCTATTATGGATCCGCGAAGCGTCGCCATACTCAGACAACACTTCTTCAGCCCAGCAGGAGATTCAGATTCAGCCGGCTATCATTTGTATTTTCTGTCGCAACCCAGGACACCACTACGACGAATGCCACAAAAAGACGGAGACTACGCTAGTACTGCGGATCACCTACTCACCAAGTCAAAGATTGTCCGGAGACCGTTGATCGCACTGCCCGAGAACAAGTACGAGGAGCACCAGGACCGCAGCAGAAGGATCCGCCTCTCCAGATTCAGCAGTTATATGGAGCATTACCGCATGGACCAGTCTACGTCAGGACAGTGAAGAAGATTGAAGTGATTCCAGTTTCGGAGGAAATACTGAAGACAGATTGAAGACAAAAGATTTCTTTTGCATGGTTGGGAAAACCATGTATCTGATTAGCAGTCCAGCCTCTCCTTAAAATCATCTTAGCACCTAGATCATTTCTTCAAAACTTCTTATTTTCTATTTTTGAAATCTTGATTGATGTCGAAACTTACTTTGAGATATTGTTTCATGTTTCGGTAAACTTGTTCAGATCCATAAATCGATAATTGTTTGAAATTCATTATTCGATACCGTTATTCATCATTCCTGACCTTGTTTCCTAGTGATGGCTCCTATTTGCAAATTTTGTTCATTTATCAAACTTCGTGTTATTGATAATTAATCATTTCTCGAGATTTCATTTCGAAATCCTGTTCTTCATTCGAAACTTGTTTAAAGCTTCGTCCTATACCGACATTATTGCAAATACCTTTGAGGGTTTTGAAGATTTTGTTTCCTACTCAAGACTTGTTTCCTCATTCATGACTTTGATTTTCTAGTCGAGAGTTGTTGGTCCACTATTTTTGTTTCGATCCTGTCTCCTATCCAAGATTTTCTTGTTTCATGGATACTTGTTCCTACTCGTTTATTGATATTTTATTTGCTAATCGAACTTGTACTATTCCAGAATTATTCCTACTTGAAATATCATTCTGAAACCGTGTTTGAACCTTTGCTTCTATTGATGCTTGTTTGGGATTCTATTTCTTATTTTGACTTTATTTCGGACTCGCTCTCTATTTACGATTTTGTTACTATTGAGATTCACCTGTTTCATATTTACGATCCAATACCTTGTTTCCTATTGAAACCTGTTTTCTAGTTACTATTCAAATCTTGATTCCTCGTTGAGATTTTCTATTCGAGATTTTGTTCCTTATTCACGACTTGGTCGATACTTGATTTTCTATTTTTTTTTCTTTTCTGTGTGTACCTTATTGGAGAATTCATTTTCAATTCAAGTTTTTGCTCGAGATTTTATTGTTATTCGAGATTTTATTGAAACTTGTTTTCAGTACGGGATTTTATTTCTTATTTTGAAACTTGACTCCTATCTGATGCCTTGCTTCAGTTCATCCTTCGAGACTCTGTTATCCCCTCGGGATAATGTCCTATATATGGAATCTTGTTACCATTCCAGATATCAGTTGATATTCTGTCATAATTTGAAACTTCGCCCTGTCTGAAATTTTAAATCTCCCTGGTTGCCCTTTTGTACTCACCGATGGGATCCCTTGTCGTCTCTTAGTACCTAATAAATCCTTGTATTCTAACAGTCAGGTAACTTCACCATTTCCGTGACTTGGACTACTGAAACTCATTTTGAACCCCTTGGAACTCTTTTGAAATTCCTAGGAATAAAGTCGAGAGGCTATTCGATGACCTACTATGGTATGACAGTTGTGAGCTGCAGCCATTAGCTGGATTATGGAGATTGAGGGTTCACTGCAGCCAGTAGCGCACTGGCGAGGCAGGAACTCTAAGTTGAAGTGATTTCAGACAATAATAGGTTTTCGAGTACTGTCGAGACTTGTCATATTCTTCATACCTTGATCTTTTGGGTTGCTTCGTCAATGATTGTTGAAAAATAGATAAGGTTGACAGATTATTCGGTGACATATTGTTATTTGAGTCACGGAGCCAAAAGTCCACTGCAGTCAGATATATACTGGCGGGGTAGGGATTCTAGGCAAAGTAATTTTAAATAGCTATATGTTCCCGGACACCATGGAAACTATTTCCGTTTTTCATATAATTATTGGTTTTCGAGAATCACAAATACTTGTACGTTTATCCTGATTTGATACTGTATCTCTTGAGTATTTCGTATGTTTTCTCAATCAACCCTTGCTAATTTCCTTCTAGCATTTTATCGTTAGATCATTGATTTCCTCAAATTATACATTGCCAGATTTTAATTCCATACTTCGTTCATGTCTTGTCTAAACTCAATCTTAAATCATGTCTGTCTGACCATGATTTTCCTATCTTATGCTAGCCCACTTGTGTTAAACTATCAATTTTTGATCATACTTAATAGTTGTGTCTTCATGATTTTTCTCCTCTGAGTTGTAATTGAAATTTCTTCCACTTCGTGACTATTTGATCCTCGATCTTTGTCAAAGCGTGATATCCCAAACTTCTTGTGTGTACTTGGACTCTAGGCTCAGAGTGTCATGGATCGACAGAAGCACTAGGCAGACAACAACAGATGGTCACCGGAGTTCGCAGTTAGAAGCAGAGTATTCCTGAAGAATCTTGCCGACCAGAGGCACCCTTCATTTTGGCAAAGGCGGAAAGTTCAGTCCGAGATTCAGCGGGTCATTCGACGTGATGACGCGTATTGGTGAGGTGGCATATTGACTAGCGCTTCCAGCTAGCTTGGAGAGAATGCACGATGTTTTCCACGTGTCCCAGCTTCGACGCTATATTCCAGATTCGAGTCATGTGGTGGACTATTCAGAGCTAGAGGTGGTTCCGAGATTGACTTACGAGGAGCAGCCAGTAGAGATCTTTGATAGGGAGGAGAAGCGCCTGCGGAACCAGACTATTCCACTTATCCGCGTCATGTGGAGACACCACTCTCCAGGAGAGTCCACGTAGGAATGCGAGGACGAAATGCGGAAGCGATATCCCAATTTGTTTGCTTGACTGTATTGCTTGGTTTGGGATTTTCTTAATTCAATAAATGATTATGTTTAAACATTTTGTCATGATTTTGTTTTGAGAACTCATTTTGTTCCTTGAATTTCGAGGACGAAATTATTTTAAGGGGGAAGATTTGTAACCCCACTTTTCCCATTTTAGTAGAATTTAAAATTTTTATAATACTTCATTCTTTTCCTATAAATATGTTATATGAATACTTTGGGAGGGAATTAATTTTGGGCAGAATTTTTCAAATTTTAAAGTTTGTTGTAACAAACTTTGTGGTCCCCATTCTTATTTTTTAATTTTTCTTACTGTTTTCCTTAAAACCTGAAATAATGAAAAGGCAAGGGGTTTTATTGCATAAAACCGTTGGCGGGAAGGGGGTCTTATGTAATTAGATTAGGCGGAAGGAGTAAAGTGTAAAATTTACACTTTTCCTTTTTATTTCGAAGTGGAGAGAGAAAACCTATTCTCTCCACTCAACTCGTCTGAGTTTATTCCCAAATTCCTTAACTGAGCTCAGCCTAGGGTTTTCGACCCGTCGGCCAGGAGAACTCCGACGGCGACGGCGACCTCGACAGCAACAGTGGCGCGATGTCCTTTCGGCGACGATCTCGACAGCAGCAGCGTCAGGTGTTCGCGACGGCGGCTAGGCGCGACCCCAGCCAGATCTTCGTTCCAGCAGGTTCCACCGGTGACGACGGTGGTTTTTCCACAGCGTCGACGGCCACCACGGTGGAGCCATCTTCCGACGATCCTTTCTTTCTCTCGGCGGCGACTTCGATAGCATCGGCGGTGACGGCCATGACGATAGTGACGGCGGTAGTTTTTCGACTCGATGGCGAACCCTCTCAGCGGTGTTCGTTTCTCCGGCGATTGAAGGTGGAACCGCTCCCAGTGGTGAGGTGTTTCTCGACGGTGAGTTCTCTTCCCTCTTCTCTTATTTCTCTTGCGGATATGTTTTGATCGGATCGATCGATCAATTTACAATTGTGGTTTTTCAATAAAACCTACTATGTTGGATCTGAGTTCTTATTTTCTTTGCACTGGAACTGCTCGAGGCAATGCTGAGGAAGAACTCGACATCATAGTTGGACGGAGAGATCGTGTCCGACACCTTGGGGTTATCTGTACTCTGGATTGGATCGGTTTCTCTGGTAAACGTCTATCTTCTAAAATAAACGAGTAGTGTAACATTTTTTATTATGGTTTTGATTTGGGACTGGGATCGAGTGGGATACAGGAATTGGTGGTTAGGTCGTGTCCAGTAGAGCCCTGTAGCCGTGCCCGACACTTGGAAACATGTCATGTGGATTTCTCGTTCAGGTATTGATGCTATTTTCTGTTAATTCTTAAAATATTACTTCTCTTTGAGTCGGGTTTGTTGGCCAGGGTCGGTTGAGGCGTGGATAGTATTAGCCGTGTCCGAGTTTGTGTTCATGACATTCGTATCAGAGTACAGATGTGTGTTCAGTGTGCATGTCCAAGAAGTCGACTATGTCCGTGCTCGGTTAGGTGCAAGACCAGTAGCGGTGTCTGTTGATTGGTGGCATGTTCGTAATGGGGTTGCGTTTAAAAGACTATTGATTTGCAGTTGTACATTCTCTATCTTGATTTACTTATACATCTTGACTCCACTTGTTCTGATTAAGATTATGATTTTGAATCGAATAAGTTAGTAAATTTCTGGGTTATGATTTCAAATGAATATTTCTTTTGCTATGTTCGATTTGGTTGTAAATTATAGATTCAGCTTTACACTTCTTATGAATTGACGTATACATCTTCTTAAGTTTTTGATGGGGAATTCAACTTGTGTGAGTACTGACAGAAGTTGGAAGAAATGCTCGATATATTTGAATGTTGGTAGTTTATTACACTCCTTGCTTGAGCTGAACTATGGCTAGTGGCTTTGCAAATCTGTTGGGTATTGCTTTGTTTGGACACTAATGCAGTCATTTAGTTACAGTCCAGGATGAAATAGATATGAGTCCCATGGGTGTGTCTGAACTATGGTTTTGGCTATGGCTATGTGTGGTTGAGTTGATTGAACCCTTGTCTATGTTGGGGTTACTGCCAAGTAAGTCCATATGGGAGTTAGGCCGTGGGCCATGGTACAAATGTGGGTTGGCTCTGTTTTGTTCTGCATAATTAAAACAATAATACAAACTGAGTCTCCAATGCTGTTAGTTGAGTAGGTTTAATTGGGTGGGACTCATATGTGTATATTCGGGTTCGGATGACTGGCCACTTTAGTGTTCAATTGAACAACCTTTCCATTTGTACATGAGGAGAGTGGCCTACTAGTAGAAATTTGGTTATGTTAGAGTTAATACAATTTGAAGTTGGTCTTGTGTTGCTAGAAGCAGTCTATTAAAATCTTAACTTGTAGAGTATATTGGTGACCTCATTTATTTTGACTTAATTCTAAAAACCTGTCACTTCTTGATATATTGCAATTCCTGTTAACCATTAGGTAATTAGTAGCCTTTAACTTATATAAATACCTTACTCTGGGTTGAGTAAGATTGTTGGCATCTATTAGAATTTTTCCTTACAATAAAATAGTTGGATGACATATGTAAATTGGTATCATTTTATTAAATAGTTACCTATACCCTAAATTACTATCTTAAACCTAAAAGTTAGCTTCTTAATAGTAAATGGTGACCTGATAAATAATTAGATTATTTAGTTAAAACCTGAATAGCTGGTGTAGTATTAGAACTTAACCAACTTGTACACATTATCAAATTCAGGTGGACATAGAGACTACTATCTCCCTATTCCCGATCTTCCTGGAGCAAAGGCAAGTACATTCTATGGTTTTGATCAGTACATTTTTTTGTTCTTTATTGCTGACACACTGTGACACGTTCATGATCCTTTCTGGCTTGTTCTTTCATGATCTTACTTGTATCTTGGGGTGGGGAAATACTCTAGATATGTGACCAAACCCGGATACTTATTCATGATCTTTAGCTTAGGCCTCGCACAGTACATGCGGGTCCTAAGCCGTACCATATATGATCTTTCAGGATCTTTTCATGCTCTTTCATGGTCTTACCCAAGCCGGTCACATATCATTGAAGTATTTCAAATTTATAACACACATGTTCAGGATTTTGTTCTTACATTAGTTTCCTATGATCCTGATCTTGATTTTAGCTATAGTCGTGATCTTTCCTGCATCTTTATATAGTCGTGATCTTTCATGTATCTTTATAGCAGTAGTTCATGTTCTTCCTTTTCTTTACATATCTTGTTCTTTTTGTTCTTTCAGCATTTACTTTCCCTATCATGATGTTATTGTTCATTACCTAGAACTGTGCTTTGCTCCGCTCCTGAATAGGATATGTTGCAGGTATGCTTGCAGGACATTGTTCTACTCTATGGGCCAGAGCCCAGGATTAGCTGAGCAGGATGAGGCTTAGCTTGAGATTTCAGGTTTAGACTGTTAGCTTACTCTTAGATATTGTCTTTAGAATTCATGTACATTTTATTCCTGATGACTCGTACATTATGATATCTAGATTTGTGGATTATGGTGATCATTCTGGGATACGTTTTTAGATGCTGTAATTCTATATTTTCATGTTTATCTGGTTAGTTTTCCCTACCTTGGTACAGCTTACTTTGTCGTGTCTAACAACGAAGGCTGGGCGTGTCCGACTCGTATCCGATTATTCGGGAGCGGGTCGTGACACCAGCTATACGAGGATGCCTCCGGTCTCTAGTCCTCATCAGGAATCGGAATAGCCTCTGCTCCCTCCTCTGTCATAAGGTAGACACGTCCCTCTGGCTGTGGAAGTCCCGAAGATCCTGCTGCTGTATGAGCAATGGTGCACTCCCTAGCCTGATGATCAGCTGCACCACAGATGAGGCACTGTCCAAGTCTCTTCCTACATACCTGCCAGGTATGGCCCACTTTCTGACAAAATCTACATGGCTGCTGAAGTGGTCGTTGCTGCTGCTGTGTCTCCTGAGAAGGCTGGGATGCGAAGGTCTTCATCTGATGGTTATTGGGACATTTGGGTGGTCCCGAGTGGCTACCTCCTCCACTAATGTCACGGTCTCTCTTGGGTCGGAGGCTCAGATCAATCTCCAATCTCTGAGCAACGACGACCATCCCAGCATAAGTAGTCGCTCCGTTAGCCGTGACCAAGTAACGAAGCTCGTGGCTCAAACCCTGCCTGAATCTCGTGGCTCTCACGACTGGATTTCTGGCTCTACCCTCTGCAAACCGACTAAGTCGTCCAAACTCTGCCGCGTACTCATCAACCGAGCGAGTCCCCTGCTCAAGAGTCTGAAACTGGCGCTCCAAAGCCTCTCTAGCTACTGCTGGGAAAAACTTCTCCTTGAAGATTTCCACAAACTGCTCCCAAGTCAATCCAGGTACTGCGAGCTGAGGCTCACTCCTAAACCAGGTACGTGCCAGATCATGTATCTGCACGCCGGCTGCCTCCACCTTGAGGTCCTCCGGAAGCCTAGATAGTCGCATCACCCTCTCCATATCCTCTAGCCACTCATCGGCGTAGAGTATACCATCGGTCCCAAGGAACACTCTAGGTGCCATCCTTTTAAAGTCTAGGATAGAACCCTCTCTCTGGTAGGGAGTACAGGTAGTAGGGGTATAAGTGGGAGAAGCATGAGTATGGATGGGAGGCGGAATGAAAGAAATAGGCTCAGGCTGAACAAAAGTGGTGGTAGTAGGCTGTACAGGAGCCTGGGTGGGTGGTGGTGGAACATGTGATGGATGTGAAGCGTATGGCGGGTATGGAATGTATGACGGGGTCGGTATGGTAGTCGATGGAGGTGGAATATGAGATGTCAGTGGAGCGGCAGTAGTAGTCTGGGGAAGTGGAGGTGGTGGTGGTAGGAATGGGCTAACTAGTCTCTCAATACCCTCCCGCAATATAGTGGTCTGCTCCCTCTGAGCATCCAACAAGCTCTGAGTCTGGGCTCTCTGGGCCTCCAATAACCCATGGACTAGCTCATGCATCTGGGTGCCTCTCATGGAACTAATGGAGTGTCATGAAGAAGCTATCGTGACAGGTGGCACGTGGGTACCGGAGCGCTCTGGGTCTACTATAGGTAGGGCAGATGATCCTCTCTCGGAATGGGCTATACTCGGAGTGCGGCCTCGCGGATGCGGTTCCTTCCTTCCTTTGGCCATCTCTGGAATTGTAGGAGGAGAACCATCAGTGACTCGTAGGTGTACTGTGTGTGTTAACAATATATAAAAAGACAGAAAATAAGCAATATGATAACGGTCCTATGCTGTGATGAGTTTCCTAATTATGCAGGCTTCCAATGGCACTCTAATCCTAAGAACCATTAGAAAAAGACCTGCATGGGCCACCACAAAAACATGTCACGCCCCGCTCCCGGATAATCGGGTACGGGTCGATGTCATGCCCAGCCTACACTATCGTTGACAGCGGTAGTGAGCCGTCTAGTCATATAAATACAATAGTATCTCATCACAGCATCTAATCACGGAATCTATACTAACCATCACAGCAATCCACTATATAATTATTACAACTTATACATGAATGTCCGGGTACAAAGCCGGTAAAATATAAATGATACAACAACAACATGTAATCAAATACATTCTATCAATATCTATACATGAATCTAATATCTCAATGTCAAGCGAGCTCCAATGCCAATCATGAATGATAATCTATGATCCATCTCACCTGTAATCAACGATCCAGTTAGGAAAGGAGCAAAGTACAATGTAACTCAATAAAACTCACCACAGAGATCAATGGAACAGTATATCAAAATATAACTGAAAGACAGGAAACAAGATGAGTATAAAATATGCACTAGCTATGTGTACATGTACAATTGGACGTTATCAACATGTGGGGACTAATATATAATCAGGCATATAAAATATGCTATCAGTCACGAATAATCAGGCATGTCTAACGACAATGCTATCAGTCACGCAATAATCAGGCATGTCTGACGACAATGCTATCAGTCACGCACGAAATGGACTCAGGCATATAGAGTATGCTATCAGGCAATGTTTGTCCAATATTAGCCCATCACATGTTTCTAGAACGTCCCCCACCCGACACGAAAATAATGCAAGTAAGCAATCAATCGAGAACAAGTAAAATAATGACACGATAACAAGTGTAAGTGCAATGCATGCAATGATGGTAATACTGAGTACATGTACTTGCCTGGATTCCGGGGTTTTTGTCCAAGTCTTCTAAATCACCTAGAAGATAGGAATTAATAGTTTTAGAAAATATTCCAAAAGAAATTACTATGTTTTTCTTACTTAAACCCTATTGCTCAAAATAACACTTACCCTATCTCACAGTCTCCTATTCTTGAATAAGCTCAATCTAATCTATCAATAACTCCCATTAATCTAGCAATTTCCTCTTCTTAGACCAACATGAAAGACTTAAGCTCAAGCCTTCATAATGCAGCAAGCATCATATTTTGCCCAACAGGAACTACAAGTAAATCTCTAAAGGCCCATGATTTCCAAACTCAGACTGAGCCCTAAAGCCGAAGGTTGTAATAGGTCTCTATGAACTATAATAAAAAGTCACTACTAACCAAGCCTATCACAGCCTCTTACCATTTCTAAGTCCCTCAATAGTAATCATAATTAAATCATAAAGTATTGCACTGCCAACCAACGACTATCTAATTCAAAACTTGTGTTTCCCCCGCTCTTCACAGTCCCTTACTGAACCTGCCCTTAACTAAATACAGACACGTGTCCGATATCATCCTATCTGCTGGTATACTCGTGTCCATAACCAATGGAATGCTTATACTAAATAGAGAGGGACACGATACCTGTGTACTCAAGAATAACCGAATGTATCTTCAGTGTCCGGTACAGTATCTCCGAGTCCTCAGTTTGATGACAGGGTCCAACTAGTGCTGCGGAGTCCGACACAGTAATCTAGTGTCCGATGGTGGTGTCCCCGAGTCCATAGCTCGCTGATACGTTCTTCTGGGCATTTTATCGAACAGGTGGTGTGCATGAAATAAAGACAGCAATATAAGTTCAATTCGAATTGTAACGACTCCAAAAATTAGAGAAATCTCAAGAACGATCCAAAACTCACCAATGATCTCCACCAAACAATTAAAAACAAGAAGAATTCTCGTCCAGAGATTCGAATCAATTAGGAACGATGAAGGTTTTGAAAGGAGGAGTACTCACCGGAATTTCGAGCTTCTCGTCCGATAAATCACGATGCACTGATATGGTTCGGCGATTGATCGGCACAGGGTCGGGATGGTGTATAATCGAAGAACTCGTGGTGACGAAGATGATCACTGATCTGCTCAACGAGAATCGGTCGATACAATCAATTCGAGAACGAACACAAAAGAAGGGATTCAAACACAGAGAGGAGCAAAAGCGAAGTACTTACTACGGAGTGGTGTTGATCGACACGGGAAGCAGCACTTGGTCGCCGGAGGGGTCACCATGGACGGAGAGCGAAGCTCGTAAGGAAAATGGAAGAAGAGCCAGAGGCGATCGCGGCAGGGCTTCGCCGTCCAGGAAGTAGTGATGAAGAAGAAGAGGGTTGATGGCCTATTTATAGGCGGAGCGTCGGTCAGGCGGTTGGGCGGGCACCTGACCGACGGTTGGGCGGGCAGCGGCCGTTATAATCCGACGATCGGGGAGAGTTGGGTGGTTGATGATCGACGGTGGAGAAGAGATAGACAGTTAGGTGGTTAGGGGAGGAAGCTTCTGGAGGGGCTGGAGTATTCTCGACGTCGCCGTCACCGTCGTCGTCGTCGTCGTCGTCGTTCTGTCACAGAGAAGTGGAGGGAAAGGAAAGAATGAAATGAAGAGAGAAGTTGGTTTTAAAACCAACGGTTATATGTGTTATAGGGTTAATGGGCTCGGGTCAGCAGCTGGATCCGGATCCAATGTGGATCCGCGCCCAAAGGGTGTTGGGCTCAGCGGGCTGTGCTGGCCCATTGGCTGAGGAATTAATTAAGGGAAAAATCTGATCAATAATTCTGAATAAAAATCTAAGTAAATTAATTACTAAATGGAAAAACAATTTATAAAATCAATAATAATATTTAGATGTTACATATTTTTAGCAAGAAAATCCTTTAAAATAGAACTCCAGACAATTTAATTTAGAAAAATAATTTAATGATATATCTTAAAATAATTTCTAATAAAAATTATACAGGAAATACCAAAATTTTATTATTCAGGAACAGTGGAGTTACACCTACATATGGGCTATACGTGTGCACGACCACGTGTTTCCTCGTGGACTGTGTCGTACGCTGGACACGTGTGCACGCGCGCACGATGCTGTGTCCAGTTCAGTGTTCATGTGTGTTTTAGTGTCTTGGATACGCCGTATCCGGCATGGGGTGACACGATATGACTCTTGGGACACAAGCACATGTGGGGGTTTAATTATCAACCATTAGATTATCATATTAACATGTTTTTAATTGTCGATTTTCAATTTCCCATTTTTTCTGATACACAGTTCACTATTTCGAATTTCCTGAGTTTAGTTATAATTTTTAACTGTTTGTAAATAATTTAATTACCATGTAAATTCATTTACATATGTATTAGATTACTTAAATGTTGGGTTCATGATTTGCTAGGAGATTCATGGATTAGATGAGGATTTCAAAATGGGTTTGGACTGATTAATGTAGACTGTCAATATGAACTGTCATTGTACTTGAATTCACTGTTAACTGATTTCACATTCTTGCTACCTATACAATCTAACCTAGCTACTGCTCACTGAACACACATTTGACATTCTTCACTAATCTGAGAATTATCACACATTCTCTACTGTTTACACCCTACTGAATCCTAAGTATAACACCCTATAGCTCTGTACACTATAGCACACACACACACACACACACACACACACACACACACACACACACACACACACACACACACACACACACACACACACACACACACACACACACACACACACATTAATTTACACATTCCCTATCTAACTAAAATGTCACATTAACACACACACAAGTTACAAACTGTTATCATGTTCCCTACACACAAATTGATACGTTACACTGTCAATGCACTGACATGTACACACCCACACATTGAACTACTATAAACCTGAGAACACTCTTCACTGTTAGCTATCACACCCTTTCTTATTACACTATTAGCTCACACAATATTACATTTATGTATCACACACAAACTTATCTACTGTCACTCATGTACACACACACACACCACTTAACCTACATTACACCCTCACATGTACCATATATTCACACACACTACTTGACACTTATTTACAAGTACACTCACACACACAAATTGCATGCACACACGTTTGATACACTTCACTTTGTTAACTGTCTTGACTAAGAACTATTACACTAACCACTTGCTAACACTTTACTTTGGTCTTAACACACACATGATTATATGCCACACACACATACACTTTTAACCCCTTGCCATGACACTATACACATACAAATCCTTGTACACACACACTATTTTACCTATACATGTAACATCCCTTTATCTTTCTAATATATGTATACATGTAATATGTGTGTATGGTTAACATGTGGATATATATATGTAGGCATATAGCCCATACATGATTTGCCTATATATATATATATATATATATATATATATATATATATATATATATATATATATATATATATATATATATATATATGAAATTAACAATAATGAGGGGTTGGCAGCCGGGATGGCAGCCGTGCAGCCCCTGCCCGTCGGCTCTTCTCGTGGTCGGCTGGCTGCCTTGGCCGGCTGGCCTTCTTGGCCCGGCCCCAGGCCCCCCCTTGCGGAGGCATCCGCCCTCGCACCCCGGACGGTCGGGATCCTGGATTTGCCCCCTGTAGGGAGGTCTCCTCCTTGCTGGCGCCTTCCCGTGGCCCCCCCTCTCCGGCGCCCCATCGTCGTGGGGGTTCCCCCCGCCCTCCGGCCCTTTCGGCGTTGCTGCCGGCGCCGTCGCGTTCGCCGCAGGCCGCTCCTCCTCTGCTGTCTTTTCCCTCGCCCCCCCCCGGCTAGGCCCCTCTCTCCTCTCCTTTTTTCCCCCCGCCGCATCCTCCCCCTGCTCCGCCAGGCCCCTCCACCGACCCGGCACCTCCTCCTTCCGTCGTCCCTCTCGTCGAGCTGCCCCCTCCCCCATCGGCAGAGCCCAGCTCTTCGGCCTTCCGGTGGTGGTCCCTTCCGCCCTCGGCGTCCCCCCCTGAGCGCCCCGGCCGCCGCCCTCCTCGCTGCGGCCTTCCTCCTCCTTCCCGCCTCCGCTCCCCCGAGGGCTCCTCCCCCTCCTTCCGCTCTGGACCCCTCGCTGGAGTGCGTCCTGTCGTTGGTGGTTTCTCCACTGCCCTCCTCCGTTCCCGTGCACCCCTCGGGACGAGTGCCGTCCTCCTCTCCGGCGATGGCCGTGCCTCGAGCGGCGCCGTTGCCGCCTCGCGACGCCCGCCCTGGTCCCCGTCGCTCCCTCCGCCGCCCCGTCCCCTCCCCCTCCCTTTCCTAATGTTCTTCCGCTAGCCGCCTCCACCTGGCGCTAGACGGCGCCGCGACGGTCTCTCCCCCGACGGCCTCTCCCTCTCCGGCGAATTCGGCCACCCTCCCCCGGCCCCGACGGCGGTAGGCGCTTTTTCCGGCGGCCGCTACCCCCCCTCCCCTTCCTCTCCTCCCCCCTGCCCTCCCCTCTCCCTCCCCCGCCCTCCGTGTCCCCTTTTCCTCCTTCCACTCCCCGTCACTTCCCCAGCGGTCGCTGCTGGTCCTCCCCGGCCCCCTTATCTCCCCCACCTTCGTCAGACGAGCCCCGCTCTCCTGGCCGCTCGAGCCTCCGTCGGTGCCTGTCGGCGCCCCCCCGCTCAGGTGCCTGCCTTCGGCCATCGCCGCTCCTGCCTGACGGATTCCTCCCACCCCCTCCCTTCTCCTGGTCCCGGCCTTCTTCGCCGGACCCGCCTGGCTCTCGGCTAAGAGCCAGCCCCCCCTCCGCCTGGGGAGCCGCGCCTTCCTCGCGCAGTGCTCCCTCTCGAAACTCTTGCCCTCTCGGGCAGCGCACACGCCAGCACCCCCCTAGGGCCCCGCGCCCACTCACGTGGCCCTTTGACTTCCAAAATTTGAATTTTCAAATTTTGGATTTCCTGATTGCCAAAAAAAAAATTGGCTGGTAATGTCGTTTTAGCTAACTTCTTTTTTAAGGGTCCCCCTAATCTTGTAGGAACTCGGGCTACATCCCGGTTCCAACCTCTACTGTTCTGTTTCAATGAAGGCTTTAGCCAGTTGTTTAAAAAAAAATAATAAATAAAAAATAATATATATATATATATATATATATATATATATATATATATATATATATATATATATATATATTTAAGAAACCAGCATTTTATTGAATAAAAAGGGGGCTTGAAACGAGCAGTACATGATCTAGGGACTAAAAAAACACAAAAGTGTCCTGGAGTGCTAAGTCGCAAAAACAAAAGTTAAAAGGGTTGAAAAGCAAAATTTCGAAAAAAATTCGAAATTCAAAACAGGTTGGGTTACGGTCCTAAGGGGGGAAGGGAACACCGCCCAAAGAAACCGGGTTGGCTGCCCGTTGGACGCGTTGTCCGAGGGCAACGCGTAACGAGAGGATAGGTGGGCGCGCTGCCCGAGGGGGCAGCGCACTGCTCGAGGTTGGCGGTCTGTACGAGGCACCTCGGCCCACCCGCCGGCATAACTCACGGAGCGGCGGTGGGACGAGGAGCCACGGAGGGGGGGCGACGGCTCTGGCGAGATGGTCGGGCGAGCCGCGGAGGGGGGACGCCTGAGCGAGAGCGGGAAGGGGGGATCTCCGGGGCTGGAGGAGGGCGGGGGGGCGGCGACTCCTGCGAGAGGCGCAGGCGAGCCGCGGAGGGTGGACGCCCGGATCCACAGGAGGCGGGGGAAGCCGCGAGGGAAATCGCCGAAGGGGGGAGGGGCGAGAACGTCGGGGAGTGAGCGAAGCCGACCTCCGGAACGGGCGCATGCAGTCACCGGCGAGGGGCCAGCATCCGGCGGAGGGAGCGCCGGACAGCGGGGGACTCGTCGTGGCACTCACGGTAGGGGAGCGCCGTCGTCGAGGAGGAAGCCTGACGGCCGGGATCGCCAAGGAAGCCGGCTCAGAGGCAGGAAGGCTGCCGCTGGGCCGGGGGCGGAGGCGACCGCTGGGCCGGGGGCGGAGGCAGGTGAGGGGAAGGAGGAGGATGCTCCAACTACCGGAGGGGGCTGGGGGCTCGGCCGGGAAGGGCGTGCCCAACCGGGAGAAGGCGAAGTTGGGCCACGAGGGGGCGGCCGGGGATGCAGCCGCTGCGCCGGGGGCGGGGGATAGGAGAGGGGAGGAGGGAGGATCCTGCAGGAGGGAGGAGAAGGTGCAGGAGGCGGGCACAACGGGCTTCCGTGGAGAAGCGGTGGCAGGTGGGGCCGATCCCGACGGAGGGTACTTCCTGCGCCGCGCGCGGGGGCGCCGAGGACGACGTCGAGGGCGGCACAGAGGGGAGGGAGGGGAGCCCCCACGGCGAGCAGAAGAAGCCGATGAGGAGGAGATCCCTCCACTGGAGGGCAGCCAGGGACGGCCGGGAAGAGGGGCCCGGCGGGAGGCAGCACGGCTGTAGCGCATGGGGAGGCCGGGGGCCGGGCCGAGGAGGCCGGCCGACCACAGCCATCCGCTCGACTGCCATGCGCAAGCTGCGAAGAAGCCAGCCGCCCACACACACACACACACACACACACACACACACACACACACACACACACATATATATATATATATATATATATGAAATGTGTGTTGATGACTTGTGTGACCTTGTATTGTGTGTGGATGCTAGGATAGACATGGTTAGGCTTAGTGAGACTTGTTTGGGTTAGGCTTGACCTAGTTGACCTAGTTTGACTAGTGTAGTTGACTAGAGTTAACCAAATGTTGACTTTAGCCTAGACTGACCCAAACATCATATACATGTATTGTAGCAGTCTATTTTACTATTTTAGACATGTAATAACTTGTACTATTCTATAAGAGCAAGACACCACTCCTCGGACAGTATATTCTCTTCAGATATTCAGGATACCAGGCGAGTACATTCTTTGATCATTTCATATCTTGTTTAGGATTAATTTACTGCTTCAGATTACTTTAGTTGATGCTGACATGTTGGTAACACGGATTAGTACTATATGTATTTTGGCGTGCGATGTTATCCCCTTAGCGGATACATCGGGTATTTGATGTTCGTGTACTTTATCATGAGCATCGTGTACTCCTTGTATTTGTGACATTCGTGTACAAATTGTGTGAAATCGTGTACTCTAATGTGCTCACATGACCTTCATGTGCATTTCTCATCGTGTGCAATAACATAACTTGACTGGATCCTTGTGTATTGATTGAGGACGGGAGAGTAGAAGTGGTTATATACTCAATCTTGTAGCTTACTCGTGTATAACCTCTGCAGATTACTCGTTTACAACATTATGTCGTTTAAATAACCATATTGTGCTCTAAATCACTAGTCACTTACAGTTCTTACCTACCATATATATATATATATATATATATATATATATATATATATATATATTTCCAGTTTACAAATATCTCTCATGTTTTCATGTACATCATGTTGTTCTTTCAGTTTTATGTATCTTACTCTCTAGCATGTTTATATTTCCTAACCTGTTATGATTTGTTGAGATGTATTGTGCTCGCTTCTGTCCTGACTGGACCTGTTGAAAATATTACAGAGGATGAGAGCGAGGCGTTCTGTTCCACGTATTATGGGACTACCTTAGAGGATTGCTGGGACCTGGACCAGCAGCAGGACCCCTTAGCAGTGGATGACACACCCGTAGTCTAGGATGTCTTTTTATTGTACTTACTCTATAGATTACTGTATTTGAGATTTGAGATGTTATCTGGATTTGCGATATCTTAGACTTCTATCTGGTTGTATCTCTGTGGATTCATTTTATTTCATATCTATCTATCTTATCATTCTGTCTTAGATGTGATTGAGACTGTATTCTGCTATGTCACCTCCATTCGGAGTGTATATACTATACATGTACCTTATATTATTAGATGTTTAACTTAGGACAACGTTCTACCGCTGACACTGCGACGTAGGCTGGACGTACCCACTTTTTGTGCCCTTACTCTAGGGTGCGGGTCGTGTCACATTTTTAGTGGTGGCCCATGCAGGTCTAGTTTTATGTATTGGTATTCGAACTAGAGTATCACTACAGCCTGCAGTAGGATTAGGATATTTTGAAGGTACTCAATCACACTAGGAAAAACTTCTTATCAGATTTCGTATATCTACATTTTGCTGCTTATTGTCTTCCTTTGAATATGAACTGTCCTCCTTTAATATTTTTGACTCATTCTCAGAAATTGTTTCTTGTTTGATCTGTGTCTCCAGGATGGTTGAGACGAGATCACATCGCCCAGGACCGGGGGACGCTGATGAGAGGTCTGCCACCTCTCGTCCCCAGCAGCCAGCTCCCGGTACCGTAGCCCCAGTCATGCCAGCTGGGGTGGGTGTTTCAGCAGCATTCGGAGGAGCACCTCCACCAGTCAGGAGGCAGAGCCCGGTGCTTCCTGAGATCCTTCCACCGCAGCAGCCTCCACCTGCGATGATGGTAGATGCTGCTCATCTGTTTACCTTTGTGGAAAGGATTCTGGAGTCTCATCAGCAGCAGCAGCAGCGTCAGACTGTCGACTTCCGTCAGGGGTTCAACGAGGCTCATCAGCTAGTCCGTACGACTGTAGAGATGGTTTCTGCTCAAGGAGAACAGCAGCAGCCTCGCCGGAGGGAGAAGGATATCCAGGACTTCCAGAAGATGCATCCTAGAGACTTCGTAGGCACCGAGGGCATTCACTATACAGATGATTGGATTGAGCATATTGAGAAGATTTTTTGGCTGGCGGAGATACCAGCCCGACTTCATATTGAGGCAGCGGGCAGTCAGATGCAGAAATTAGCTCGTACCTGGTACCAGATTGATCCCAGAGTGGGAGTAGAGGGTCAGACGTGGGAGCAGTTCAAGGAGCTGTTCAAGGAACAGTTCTTTCCAGATGTAGCACTAGGAGGCATTGAGGCACAGTTTGAGAGTCTGATTCAGGAGAACCAAACAGTTGCTAAGTACGCCTGAGAGTTTTACCGGTTTGCCAGTTTTATTGATGATCTGATGGAGAAGACGAAGGCTAAAAAGTTCCGTCGAGGGTTGATCAGGAAGGTTCGGTCATTGACTAAAAGTGACCGGAATGCTACCTTCGCAGAGATCTTTATTGGAGCTATGGCAGTGGAGGACGACCTGGGGTTGGAGCTAAAGAGAGGTCAGGACTTCCAGGGAGTTAGCAGCAGCGGGGGCCAGGCCAAGAGGCCTCATTTTCAGTACCAGCAGTCGCAGAGGCTGGTGCATCAGCAGTCGTTTCAGCAGCAGGGCCGGGCACCTTTCCAACAGGTGCAGCATCAGCAGTCGAGGGTGCAGCAGCAGGCACCGAGACAACAGGCCATCAGTTGCACCTTCTGCAAGAAGCTCGGGCACGGGTGGAACGACTGCAGGAATAGGCTTAGGAGATGCCAGATGTGTGGATCATCGGACCATCAGATGAGAGGCTGTCCAGTAGCATCGAGGCGTCAAGCACCAGGAGGAGGTGGAGGAGCCAAGGCTCCAGCAAGCCAGCAGAAGGGACCACTGCTGACTCTGTCACGACCTGCACCCCTTTTTTTTAAACGGATACGAGACGTGTCCAAGCCAGCATACCGCAGTGTCGGCGGTAGAACGCTGTCACGGCCATGAAGATCAAAATCACAAATAATGCTCATTCACAAAATTAATTTGATTTACAATGATCAAGTTTTATATTTGCAGAAAAATATAAACTTATACAAATATTGGAATTTACTACAACTCAGCTATCTAGCTAGTCTCTAGGCTTTTGTTTGTAAGTACACCCGTAACTCCCCATGCTAAGCGAATCCATGGCTAACCTGAAAAATATTGGTTTCCAGTCAGGAATGGAACGAGTACAATTCACTAATGCAGTTTCAATATATGAAAATGACTATACTACAGAGGTTAGCCTTTAGACATGATTCATAAAATAAAATGAAGAAAGGCAGAATAAAATGAATAATATGAACAGAAAATGAAATACAATAAAATACTCACCAACTGACCGACTGAAGTACCTTTGATATGTGATCGGTCTCGAGACAATTATGCGACACGGTCTAAAGTTACACGGTCTACAGTTACACGGTCTACAGAAAATATTGCAATAAAAAAACACTGTCTACAAAATAATAATCACGATCTACACAGTTTAAATACAATAATAATCACGGTCTATACGGTCTACAAGATATAAATGCAATAATGATCACGGTCTACACGGTCTAAGGTCAGATCACACATCGTTGGTACTTCACTTCCCCAGACACCACAAAGAAATAAATTAACATAAAAGACTGAAATCACATATCTATCAACTAAACACGGATGCATAGTAAAGATCAATACTGAAAACAAACAATAAACTATACTCGCTTGTGGTCCTTTGCTGGTGAACCGATAGTCCAAATCACTCAGTATGCCACAAAAGTCAAAACTCGTACAACAGTCTCCAGATGCTAAAATAAATATTACCAATGTTCTCAGAATAGTCAATTTATCTAGGATTGCCTGTCCTTAAGTCTAATTCTGGAAACAGGGGCAAAACGGTAATTTTGAGTCAAAACAGTCTCCGCCGTTGGACCCGTTTTGTACCAAAAAGCGTGCCAGAGTCAACGATCTCTAAAATCATCAAACTACATGTCTATGGATCTAGTTTTCCGATACGAACCCAACCGTATGTCCAGAGTTGGATTCAGGCAGGCCGTGCACAAAAACATCCGTTGAGTCGGACCGTGGGGCCCGCAAAATGGCGATCCAATCAACTGTCTCAGGATCGGACCAAACTTGGCATACAGGACCAAAAAAATGATACAATCCTAATGGCGCAAGTTTTGTCTCGATCTGACAATCGAGCACAAACTAATTAGAAAATTTGCACAGAGGCCGATACGGCGAATTTCGACGGATACGCATCAAATTCGTCGCACACACGAAACCAATTTGAATTCCGTCAAAGCCCACACATCCATGAAGCCGATACGCACCTTTCAATGCTTTCGGTTCATAATCACGTCGCCCGGATTGGCGGAACACACGTCGTATCGAAGAGTTTTCAATTATTTTAACATTTTGAAAACAAATTTTTTGCCAATTTAGAAATCCGATTTCTCGACGTACAGTCGATGAAATCTGATTCTGTAAGTTGGGTTGTAGAGCCTTATAGATTTTCTAGGACTGTTATTAAATAGTTTCTCAAAACTGTCGATAGACCGACAGGGAGTCGCCTTCCAAAACAGTGTTAAAACCAAACAATTGTTCTGTTCTTAATTAGGTTTTTTGTCGATCTTCTAATCGATTTCTCGGGCAATCTATCGTTTAATAATTCAATCTATCAAAAGGGGAATCAAGAGGTATATATTGGGTCCATACCTGAACAAACGGCTCAAAGAATCATCGACCGTGCGCGGAGAAAACTATCGACGAAGTTGGTGCATCCGTTGTTCGTTTCAGCATGCCTGTGCGCGCGCGCGGCCCTGTTGCGCGGTGGTCCGGCAGCGTATGGTGGCGGCACCGGCCGCCCAGGTTGACTGGGAGTTAGGGTTAGGTTTTGTCGAGGCTTTGCTTCTTCCCTTGTATTATAAATATATACACTGGTTGGGAAAAACCCGAGCGGTTTCTCTCAGTTTTGGGCTGGGGACGCACGTTTTGGGACTGGAATGGCTTAGAGAGAGGTTCCAATCGGGTTGCTGGGTTCAACAGTAAGGGAAGGTCACTTTTGGGGCTCTCATGAAGGTGTTGCGAAGCGGACTTGGCTGGGATGGATTTGTATTGCTCGTACAAAGGAGGAAGGAGGATTAGGTGTTCGTCGTTTGGAGGATGTAATGGCTGCCATGACAATTAAGTTATGGTGGAAGTTTATGACACAGACCTCTCTCTGGACACAGTTCTTTAAAATAAAATATTGTTCTCATGATTCAGAACTTGCTGTCCAGATTACTTCTAATTCTTTACATGTGTGGAGGAGGCTTATTCTTGGGCGCAGGCTGGCTAATCATCACATTATTCAGGTTGACGGGGACTGGAGTTGGAGTTATGCTCGATCAGGTATGTTTTCAGTAGCCTCAGCTTGGGATGTGGCTCGTACTCATCTGCCACAATTACCATATTTCAAACATATTTGGAATAAGTGTATCCCAACAAAATGGTCTATACTATGTTGGAGAATGTTGCATGACAAACTACCTACAGATGACAATATTACTCGGCTAGGATACAGCATGGTGTCTAAGTGCCATTGTTGTATTGAGCCTTCTTCTGAAACAATAGCTCATGTTCTTCATGAGGGGGACTTAGCTGCTCATGTCTGGACATCAGTTCAACAATCATATGGCATTCAAAACAGGGGCACTACTCTTTTGCATAGGCTTCGATCATGGTGGAGGAGGAGGAAAAGCATAGGAAAGAAATTATGGTTGCGACAGTGATATGGGTGTTATGGAAAAATAGAAATAAATGGAGATATGAGCAGTATGTGTACACATCTGACAGATTGGTAGATGAAGTTCACAGGCAAGTAGCAAAGGCAACGATCAAATGTAAACATTAGTTTTGTTATTTTGTAACCTGAGTTATTTTGTAAACATTAGTTTTTTTCACTAATATATATATATATATATATATATATATATATATATATATATTAACCAATGATATTTTATTGAAATAAAGGGTGGCTCATAAAGAGCGATACAGGCGAGTGTAGGGCCGACAAACACAAAACAGACCCTGATGGACAAGGTAGGAAATAAAAAGGTTCAACAGCCAAATTTTAAAATTTTGGGAGCCGAAAATTTGAAATTATCAAAATAAAATTTCGAAATTTCGAAACCTGAAGTTTGAAATTTCAAAATTGCTGAAATTTCAAAATATCAAAATTTCGAATTGGCGTGGGGCTCATCCCGAATGGGTGCACGGTCCAAAATCTTAGTAGGAGGGGGACGCAACCCAAGGAGGGCACACGTCCCAAGGTGGTTCACTGCCCGAGACGGTGGGCTCTCAGCCCGAGGGGCGGTGGGGTGCACGGCCCGAGGAAGGGGGCACGTAAAACGAGGGAGTTGACGCAGGCGGAGGGGGAGAGGGTTCCAGCGTGGAGGGGGCCGGGATGCCGACGGTATGCCAGTGGGAGAGGCTAGGGGGGCTCCGGCGGAGGAAGGCCAACCCGTAGGGGTTGACGCTGGCGGCAGGGCGGCGCGGAAAGGAAGAGCGCGGCCACGCCGGCAAGGGGAGAGGAGGGAAACGACTGGGCCGCCGGGGGGCGGAAGCAGGGGATCGACCTCCGGACGGCCACAGGCCTACCGCCTGCTGGAGAGGGGTCCGCCAGCATGCGACGGAGTGAGCGCCGGAGCTCAACGGGGGCGGAGGGTAGCGCCACCTTAGGAATGGTGCCGCTGACCAAAGCCTGGGAGGAGGGCCACAGTGCGGTGGCCGGGATCGGGCTCACGGGCAGCTGCGCAGCCACCATGGCCCATGATGGGGGAGGCTCCGACGTAAGGGGGGTCGCGAACGAGGGGGCAGGGACCGTGCCAGCGCCTCTTGTAGCCGGGAGGGGCGCCGGCCACCTATGGGTTAGGAAACCGGTCGCCTCCGAGTTGGGGGGGCCGCCGCTGCAGTAGGAGGCGCCGGCCACGAGAGGGAAGCTGCGAGAGATGGCCATGCCGGGGATGGGAGCGTCGGAGAAGACGCGCCCAGCGGAGGAGCAGCGGAAGGGACGGCTAGGGGAGGGGTGACTTAATGGGCGCAGGCGGATTTGCAGCAGTGGCTCGCCTGGACCGGTGGCTCCGCTACCGACGAGGACGGCGACGCCGACAGAGATGAGGGAGGAAGGGGGTTAGGAAGTGCGGGAGGCCGCACGGCGAGAAGCCGGCGAGATAAGGGGGGGAGCCCCACTGGGGGGAGGGCCAGGCGGCGCCCGGCCAGCCTATATATATATTTATATATATATATATATATATATATATATATATATATATATATATATATATATATATATATATATATATATATATATATATATATATATATATATATATATATAATTTCAATATTTTATTTTAAAATTTTAAAATTATTATTAATCAATTTTGGTTATTAAGTATTTGTTATTTATTAAAATATATAAAATAGAAAGAAAAAAGAATGAAAAAACCCAACTTGTCACTCCCATTTTCTGTTATACGTATTTTCAGAATACGTGTACAGATTTTTGACATTTGTCAGGTGTATCGTAGTTAGACTTGTCTTGCTTAGCCTAGTCTTGGTTTAATTTTGACTTGATTTATTTTGGTTTGGTTCAACATGTTGGCTTGGTTTGGTTTGAGATGGTTTGGGCTTAATATATAAGTCAACCTCTCTCAGTCCTCCATTTATTTCTCATAACTTCTCCAACTTCTTCATTTACTCCTCTCCACCTACACCCAAGAGCCCTAGGCAAGTGTAACTTGCTTCATGATGGATCCCAAGTTTTATTGTTCCATTCTCTTCTTTACATGATTATAAGCCTCTTTAGAGTTTTGAGTTTTTTATTTTTATGGGTGGATTCTTATAGATCTAAGTTTGATGTATTTTTGGTTTTGATCTATCAAACTTGCTTATTTTCAAAAACTAGTTGTTCCATGTTGTAGAGAATTTCGTTCTATCCCATTTTGACCTTTGAAAGTCTAAATTTGGAGTAATTTTGACCAAGTTATGGCCATTTGAAGTTCATAGGTTCAACCAGCATTTTTATGCTGGTTGGAGAAGATGAAGAGTGTCGCAACTTGGCTAGTGCAGCAACTTGGCAGTTTCGCAACCTGGCTAGTGCAGCAACCTGGCAAGTGTCGCAACCTGGCTAGTGCCGCAACCTGGCTAGTGTCGTAACCCGGCAAGTGCCGCAACCTGGCTAGTGCCGCAACCTGGCAAGTGTCGTAACCTGGCTAGTGCCACAACCTGGCTAGTGCCGTAAACAGGCAGTGCCGCAACCTGGCAAGTGCCGCAACCTGGCTAGTGCCACAACCTGGCTAGTGCCGCAACCTGGCAAGTGCCGCAACCTGGCTATTGCCGTAACCTTGCTAGTGCCGCAACCTGGCAGTACCGTAACCTGGCTAGTGCCGCAACCTGGCAGTGCCGCAACCTGGCTAGTGCCGTAACCTGGCAGTGCCGCAACCTGGCTAGTGCCACAACCTGGCTAGTGCTGCAACCTGGCAAGAGCCGCAACTTAGCTAGTGCCGCAACCTGGCTAGTGCCGCAACCTGGCAGTGTCGCAACCTAGCTTGGCATAACTTGGCTTGGCACAACCTAGCTTGGCACAACTTAGCTTAGCATAACGTAGCTTGGCACAACTTCGCTTGGCCCAACCTAGCTTGCCACAACTTGGCTTGGCACAACCTAGCTTGGCACAACCTGGCTTGGCGCACTCTTGATAAGTAACAAGTACACTTGATATGACATGTATAATCTTGATAGTAGCCCGTCGAGGTGCACTCCTGACAAGTAACAAGTAACCTGACATGACATGATAATCTTGAACGCTGTTGCAACAGCTACCCTGACTTGCTAAGTAACACTTGTCTTGACACCGTGGTTGATTTTCTTGATTGTGCCTGTATAAGCTACATGTCTCGTCTTGCATCATGTCTAGGACATGAATTCCTTGTTACCACGGTCAGGGATTCATAATGAATCTGACTAGGTTAATGACTAGATTGATCAAGTAGTTCATATAGAGAGATTTTTTTCAGTTACAGGCGATCCCGTTATCCCGGCCACACCAGATGACTTGTAGCCTGCCGACAAGTAGGGCACATTTCCAGCTCACTGTCATGTGGGGCACTTCTTTACTGAAAGTACACCAGTAAGCTCGATAACTCTTGTAACTCTAATAAATCTCCTCGCCTGGATAACCTGGATAGCTGCAGGGCTTGTGGCTGCGGGAACGTCTTATTGCATCTTGCTAGTAACTAGGCTTGTGATAACCCTAGTTAGTTAAAGTATCAAGTCGTACTCTTTGCTTGGCCGTGAATGATGGATGTAGTCCAGTCTAGTCTTGGCTAATCGATGCCAGTCTATGATACTTTAGCACATACTTGCTTATGCTTTACTCTTGTCGATAATTGGTTGGAGACTAAGCTCTGTTCAGATGAAGGGTTACAACCTCGGTCCTTGTTTGGTTTATGGGTTGTAACTTGGCTACCGGAATAGTCCTTTAGTTGTCTTATCGTTTATCACCTTGTTTTCTCTAACTCATGTCTTTTACTACCATTTATGTTCCCATGTGATAATATGCTGGTTTTAGTTCTTAAGTGAAGCCTCCATTGTGGCACTTGCTTTTCTGGGGTCTGACCTAGCTAATTTTGTATGGCCAGATTTTGGAGTAGGACTCGAGGATCCTCCATCCATCCAGCCAGATGGTGACCACTAAGTGCAACCCTGGCAACGAGTAGGTTCTTATTTTGCTCTCCCACTCCCTTGTAAAAATATTCTTTTGAGGCGTTTAGCCGCCAAGCAAGTGTTAGCTCGTTTGTAACTTTACTTACTTTCTGCCTACGGACTGTAACATGATTGACAAATCCTAGGGTTGATCATATATGACTGAAAACTCTTACTAATCTTCACATTTTGTATGACTAGCTTCATGATCATCTGAATATGTAATGTTTGGGACGCTTTACTTGTATGTCTGATGATCTAACATCTTGCAACATTTACTTACTTGCTTGAGATTGAGTCACTAGGCTTGTTCATGACCATAAGAGACTGATGACTTGTAGATAAACCGTCATGCATCTAGACAGTCGTGACCGTATATTGAGGTAGATAATACTTCAATGTACGTAGCTGGCTGTGTCTGTCCCTCGCTCCCTAGTATTCTGGTTCTGGGGCATGACACAACTCACTAGTACTGTTCCCGTAGGAACAGTACTAATGGGAACCCGATAGCAAACCCCCCATGAACCTTGAGCGAGACCAACTCCCTGTGTGCGTGTGTGTATATATATATATATATATCTATATATATATATATATATATATATATATATATATATATATATGCAACTCATGAGTATTGTTCCCGTAGGAACAATACGAATGAGAACCTGATAGCAAATCCACCCATGAACCGTGAGCGAGACCAACTCCCTGTGTGCGTGTGTATATATATATATATATATTTTGTGTGCGTGTGCGTATGCGTGTGTGTATATTATATATATATATATATATATATATATATATATATATATATATATATATATATGAACGATTGAGAGGAACGAAAACCCTAACCCTATCAACTCCCTCATGGCGGCCCCGACCTCCCCGACGTGCGCACGGTCACTCCGCAGCTTGGCGACCGCCGGCACGGCCACCTTGCCGCTGGCCGACGGTGTCACGCCCCGACCTAGAATCACCCAAATTATCGTCCTCGCAGGGGACGTGATGCCGTACGAGCCTGGAGTTGCGCTCGTGCAAGGCAAGATGACAAGTTCTCAAAATAGTTATCTTTGATTTGATATTAGCAAACGGAATAAAACAAAGTATACGAAATAATTCTCTTTATTGATAATGAACTGAGATTACAAGGCTTTCAATAGCCAATTGAAATTTGCCAGATTGGCTACAACACTCAAGTTCTCTCTTGCCCACAAAGGATTTCACCGTTCCATACATCATACCTTCTATATCTCGGCCGCATCAATCATGTTGCAAGTCCGAGCGTCAATACGATCGCACGCTTCAAATGCTAGGTCATTCCATACCTCTGTGCGATCAAGCGAAGCTTTGTCGTGAGCAATCCATTCCCTGTACCCTACATGAAAGCTGGTGGGGGATCAGTACGTTCGTCCTCGCATGTACTGATGAAAAGACCCACTTTCTAAACTAACATTTAGTATTTATGTTGAATCATGCAACTTAGTTTATGATCTTGCTATATTCTCCTTAGGGTCGATTTTATGGCATATTCGAAAGCGGTAAAGCATGTTATCATGGCAAGCATGTTATTCGAATTGAATAGGCAAGCAGGCAAGCAATCTCGTCTTTGTTTCGTGGCGAGACTTCTTACCTACATAGACGCACTCACCCTTGCACCGACGCAAGGTGAATATGCCCCATTCCTTCCCTGCCTTGTTATAAGTGCTCTTTATGCAGGATCTATGCATGCAGGATATATATGTGCCTGTACTTTCAAACATCGTTCCTTAACTATATGAAGGTCGTTGGCATATCCGCGCCAGAATGGACTAAATGTGTTTTTCTTTTTCTTTTCTTTCTTTTCTTTCTTTTCTTTCCTTTCTTTCTCTCTTTTCTTTTCTTAAATTGGGAAGTCCGACGCCTCTCGTAATGGGTTGCTATCCCAAATTATGGAGACCTTCCGTTGCATACCATCATTTGTGGCTTTTCACATCATGCTAAGTGGTCGCTAATCGTCTTACGGATTTATGTCTCTCAAAGATTATATCCCTCCTAGGCCGAACGGTCCCGGTGCCCCGGCGTACCTGTTCGAAGGGAACATTCCCATGTACGGGAGATTATCTTAATTTTTTCTCAAGTCCATTCGACCATGCAACGCACTATTATTCAAACAACCAAGCATAGTCTTGAGTCCGCGACTCGGACTTTATCATCTCATATTGTAGTGTCCCAAATCCGTGATACGTATTTAGTATACGTATACGTGTTTTGGACCCATATTTTGCTTAATTATGATTAGTTAATTTTGATTAATATTATTTAATTTGTTTAATTGGCTTGTGGTTCCCTATGGCAATTGCATTGGCTTGGTTCGGTTCGGTTGGCTTGGCTTGGTTTGGTTTTATATGTGAACCACTCCTACCTACCACCACCAACCCCTTTATTAATGCACTCTCTCATTTCTCTCTCTTCATTCAACATCATCTTCCTTTACCATTAAATTTCTCACCAACCTGTGAGTGAGAGGGAGAGAGAGAGAGAGAGCTAGGCAAGTGCATCTTGCTTCATGGAGGAACTCCAATTTTATTGCTTCATTCTCTTCCTTACAGTATTTTGACTAACTTTAGAACTTGGCATTTTCACTTTCCATGGCTAGATTCTTGTAGATCTAAGTTTACATTATTTTCGGATTTCTTGGGTTTTGATCTACTTAATCCTGCTATTTCTGAGTTTTGATGGTTCCATGTTGTAGAGAATTTCGTTCTACCCCCATTTTGACCTAAGGAAGTTCGGATTTAGGCTCCGGATGATGGAGTTATGGAGCTTGAGGACTTGGCTCTCATGGTGTTCTTCTTCTCTGAAATTTTGGAGAAGATGAACAGTGCTTGACTTGACCGCATGAATATTCACGCGGCAAGTGTTCTATCCAGCCGCATGACTGAAAGTTCTTGAGCCGCATGAGAGTCGGACTCACTTAGCCGCATGACTCGCCCAAATTCCCAGCCGCATAAGTTCTGAATTTCCTGAGCCGCATGGGCTCATTCCCCATTGACCGCATATGTGCCCATCCCCTTGAGCCGCATGAACTCTAGCACTTGTGGACCGCATAGACCCTGCCCTGCCCAGCCGCATGGGAACATTCTCCCTTGGCCGCATGAGACTTAATTTGCCTCAGCCGCATATGACTAATTCTCTGAGCCGCATGGAGCTCACTCTCCGCGAGCCGCATAGGCTATGTTACCCCGAGCCGCATGTGACTCATCTAATTGGGCCGTATGGGATTTCGTCCAACCTGACCGCATGAACCCATATCAGTTGAGCCGCATGGGAAGTTATTCCCAGCCGCATAAGAATTGTTATCTCTGGCCGCATAAGACCCTGTTGTCTCAGCCGCATAGAATTCTGCCTGGACCCAGCCGCATGGTCTTCCCTGTCGCGTCCTGTTACATTATTATTGCTACTATTGTTACTATTGTTTTTTTATTATTATCATGTATCTTGTAACTTCAGTACAACATGAGTACGCTTTACCTCTATTAGATATTTTATGCTCATTTTATATCCTTACGCCTTTTGTCCTGAACTTGAAAATCATGAATTTATTTGTATGTTTGGAATTGATAATTGAGCATGACGTGATAGTGACCCGTAGTGGTGCACTCTTGACATGATAACCTGGCATGACCTGATAGTGGCCCGTCGTGGCGCACTCCTGACAAGGTACACTTGACATGATAACCTGACATAATTTCTCGAATAGCTATTGCGACGGCTACCTGACATGACATGACTTGTATAATTGATCCTGACACCGTGGGCGATTGTGCTTGTACAAATAATCCAGTCCTGTCTTGTATCATGTCTAGGAGGGGACTCCTGAGTACCACGGTCAGGAGTACCTACTGAAATGGACTAAGGTTAATGACTAGTATAATTTACTAGACATGAAGAGATGTTCCCCAGTTACAGGCGATCCCGTTATCCCGGCCGCAAATGTTTGGACTTGTAGCCTGCCGACGAGGAGGGCACATTTCTAGCCCACTGTTATGTGGGGCACTCTTGATTGTCACTTTAAATGATTGAACTCTATTGTCACTCTAATGCATTGTACTCTCTGAATTTTCACTATAATGATTGCCTGGATAACCTGGATAGCTGTAGGGCCTGTGACTACTTGGAGCATCTCATTGCATCTTGCTAGTAACTAGGATTGTGATAACCCTAGTTAGTTAATATAGAAAGCCGTAGGCAATGATTGGCCGTGATTGCTTGGATGGAGTCTAGTCCAGTATAGTATTGTCTAGAATTGATTGATTGTAAGATTGTACCAGAATGATTGAATAATTGTCACTCCAGATTGTCACCATAATGATTGTCACTCCAGAATGTTACTTAACCTGATTTCTCATATTTATCTTGCCGATAAATGGTGAGAGAAACCAAGTTCCGTTCAGACGAAGGGTTACAACCCCGGTCCTTGTTTGGTTTACGGGTTGTAACCTGGCTATCTGAATAGTCCCATGGTTATCTCATCGTATATCATCCTGTCATGCTTTCTTTCCACATGTCCTGTCTTTTAGTGATTCTATACAAGATTGTCTTTTATAATTACCCATCATGCTTTTTTTAAACTACTGCCTTTTTCTTATATAATTATACTCTTGTGCTAATTGCTGGTTTTAGTTCTTAAGTGAAGCCTCCTTTATGGCACTTGCTCTTTCTGGGGTCTGACCCAGCTGGTTTTGTATGGCCAGATACCGGAGCAACACCAAAGGATCTCCCTGCTTTCCAGCCCGATGGTGGTCACCAGGCGTAACCAGGGCAACGAGTGGGTTTTATTTTGCTATCCCACTTTATTGTAAAATTATTCTTTTGAGGCGTTTAGCCGCCGAGCAAGTGTTAGCTCGTTTGTAACTTTATTTACTGTCTGCCTACGGACTGTAATCATGATTGGCAACTCGAGGTTGATCATGTATGACTTAACTCTTGCTAGTCCATACATTTTGTACGACTAGCTTCATGATCATCTGGATATGTAATGTTTGGGACGCCTTACAATTGTATATTTTGTGATATGATATCTTGTGATTATTATTAGTTGGTTGAGATTGAGACAATAGGCTATTTTATGACCTTAAGAGACTGATGGATTGTAGTGAAACCCTCACATATCTAGACAGCCGTGACCGTATAGCGGTGTGGATTCCATTCCGTTATACGTAGCTGGCTATGTCTGCCCCCGCTCTCCAGTATTCTGGTTCTGGGGCGTGACACATATTTCTTCCATTAACTTTTTATGTTCTCGCATTTCATACTTCGTTTCAATGTTCAGTGGCATCATGCCTCAACTCAATGTTCGTCAACCGAAGAACCTGAAGGTCCCGAACACCTTTCGAGGCATCATACCACATCTGACAGTTCCGTCACCTACATGCCATAACTGTTCTCTTCGCAACGAAGCTATCTTTTATGATTCTCGTGCAAGTAGGCACGCTTTGACACGATTGTTCTCATTTCTTCGAGTCGTGCATGCGATGCATGCCTCGATACCAAAATTCTATGTTCTTAGTCTTAATGTACAATGTTCGTGGCTTGTATGCTAGGGCACTCGCCTTCAAAATCTTTCAATGTGTTAGCCTTTCTAACTCATGCGTGAAGGCACGGAATGGCTCGTGCACGAAGGCACTCGTCGAATACAGTTACCCAATGTTCTTGCGGCTTGCACATCGAGGCACCCGCCTTTGCGATATTCAATATTCCATAGTGACTCGTGCATTTGATGCACGTTTTATTTCAATTGTTCTAACTAGTGTTCGACACACACTATGATTTATCTTCCGATCGGACCACGCCCATGGCGTCGATAGGTTAACTTAGCATACAATGGTACATTCTGACTTAGGCATGAAGGAGTAAAAAGAAGAGTCAGTCCTCCCACCTTAAGCCGATACGCCTTGTTGTTTGCCGAGCCGATGCGGCTCGATTTTATAACTTTGTTGCATGGCCAAATCTTCTGACTTAGCCATTTGAGCACTTCTTGTTTCATTGAACTACTCGATCGATTCCGGCCTACCGTGCCCATCTCAACCCATTGCGAGGCGATGATTTGGGTTTTGCGGACCTGTTACGAATGAGGCAAAATTTCGACCTCTAATATTTTAGCATAAATGGATAGCCTGCACACGAAACCAACTAAAATCAATACTTGCATCGATTCGGACTTGCACCTTGGTCGATTTGATTTCTTAGAATCTTCGAGCCGACTCAACACACTTATCCTTCGGGGCAATGCAGCACTTTGCATTGATTCAACTTAATGCATTCTTTAGAACAATGCAACTCTTCGCATCGACTTAGTTCGATGCATTGCTCGGGACAACGTAACTCTCGTATCGATTCACATTAATACTTTTTATTCGGTGAACACGACTCTTTGAGTCAACATCTCAGCGTAATGCACCATGCAGAGCGGAGCATTACAGAATATACCACTCAAACAAAGTTCGTCCTCGAACCAAAGCCAACACTCCGATTAAGTGTTTTATAGATCATTTACGATCTCGTCCCATCAATGTTGTTCAGTTTCACACTATCTTATAAGCTTTTTATTAACATTTCAAAGTCTTTCCTGCAACTCGATTTAAATTTTTGTATACAACTCGAATTGGATCCGTACCTATATTCAAGACGTCCCAAAGATATATGTATTTCGACTAAGTCCAGTGGTAGCAAATTGGAACAAAGCTGACAGGTAATTTCAATCCTATGCTAGCCATCTCATACACCCTATCGGACTTATCTTTAGCAACTGTTCTCAAAATTTTATCGCATGCATATATTCGATATATACGTTATTTATTCAATAAAGTCACTACACGCGACGCGATTCAAAATTGCATTTATCGTTTCGTATGGACTATCAATCCTATACGTTGCATCGAGCCATCGCACATCCGATCGCATTGTTCATATGCAACGCCTTGTGTTCAAAGTTGCCGCCTAACTATTTTCGAAGTCTGGCTCGCTTTTCGATGCAAAACTGGTCTAACAGCGGACATCGTTTTGATCCGAAATTATGATTTTGTCCTGTGTCCAGAATTGGACTTATGGGTAGACTATTCTGCTATTTTTCTTATTTTGGAAACGTTCATGATATTTATTTCAACATCCGAGGACGTTTATGAGATTTGACCTTCTATGCTTCCTTATTCGGTCGATTCGAGCTATTGGACATCGTCCTTTCTGCACACAACCTCAGGCAAGTTACCTTGCCATTTGCTGTCTATTTATTTTAGCTCAGATTTTATACATTTACTTATTATTTACTTTCTGCAAAATAAACTGTGATACATGGCATAATTAGATAGAATTTTATTGTTCAGTTCTATTCCTGTTATGTACTATTTTTATACACATTGAACTTAGATATAAGGGACCACCCTTTGTGTGTTGCATTCATAGGCCTTGACACATTTGTACCATATAGTTGTGAGTCGTATATAGAACTTGAACATGCGTGACTGGCTGACCACCAGTACGTATAAGTCATACGATAGGATTAACAACTAATAGTATTGCATGATTAGTTTGACTTAGCGGTTAATGGACGTTATACGTGTTGTAGATACAACATGGTAAGCATTGGGCGGGAAGGAAAATTTCTTAGCGTATGGGCTACTATATACTTTACCTTTTGTAACCCTTAGATACTGACGGCCACTGACGTTCTGCGAAACGTTATGCTCTTACTGGGCCTCTGGTGCCCCAAGGGGGGACCATGTCGATCCTATTTTTGCCAGAACCCATACGTTGGAGGTTTGTTCTTACTTAAAATGCATTCACTTAGAATGGTTAGGCTACCTTATCCGTTAGGTATGGGTACTTTTGGTTTGAGTACTTATATCTGATCGTGGCTTGGAACAGTAACTTGTCACGGACTATTTTGCCACATCTTGTATCATGCCCTGATTCGTAGAGTCAATTATTCATATATTTATATCTTGGAATCGACCATCCTTACTTGTGCGTGATGCCGTACAAGTCTGGTATTACACTTGTACGAGGCAAAGATGGTACAAAATTGACAATCTTCAAATATGAGCACATCGTAGCGGCAGATACAGATAAATTGAAGTTAATGAGGACAATCTTTGTTATTGAATAGAAATACATTACTTCCATATAGCAGCGGAGATGAAAGGATAACTTGAAGTTGCACAGCGATATATAGAACTGTATTCTCTTTATTGATAATTGAAGAAGAGTATAAGACTTGTATTGAAGTACAATGCTTACAACACATCTCACTTTACATTAATAGCCAACTGAACAAATGCTGTAAAGCTTACATTTGAAACTCAACACATTGAATTACAACTCGATACCGACTAGGCTTACAACTCACTGTTCCAACTAATATCCGATGCTCCATACATTATGCCCTTTATAAACAAAAGACATCATCTGCAAGGAGAGCTTCTACATGCCCAAAAATCTTCGATGCCGTGGGATCGATCAATCCCATCTTCGTGTACAGAATATCTCAAGCACGAACACCTGTCCACAAAAAATGTGGGTTAGCACATCATCTATATACTAGCGAGCAGAATTCAACCCACTCGCCTAAACCAACATTTAAGTAACCATTTAAGCAAGCATTATTAGAATGATCTTTCTATTTGGGACCTAGCATCAGTTTACAGTTCATGGGCAATAATCATAGTGAAGCATGTAAACATATTCTTAGCAATATTCATGTGGACGTATCATTATAGCATTCTTGGTGTTATCATGCAAAGACATCATTGAGGCATCGTTAACATTAACATCTTAAACATGTTTTGACTATTCTCACTTCAAGCATCACTTAGCATATATGTTATGTTTGAGCAATGTTTATAGCAAGGCATCTTTCTAGCATACTGAATTTAACATGTTAAGCAGGTTCTCATATGGAAAGGCTATACACAACATCATTTATTTGGCATGTTAAGCACACAAGTTAAACCAACACATATATTGAGTATATCACATTTAAGTGATTTCTTAATGATAGCCAACTCCCTCGTACCTGCATCAAATACAGGTTAACTGCTATACTTACTCTGTCTGCACAAAATATTTATTAGCATGCATCCTTACAACATGATCATTGGTGTTAGTGCACCATTTTCAGACGTTGTCATATAGGAATTCGAAGGTAATCGGTGCGCCATTCCACCAGGTTGCGAGCCAGAATAGAATGTCCCGATATCACGTACCCTTAAAGTACGTTTATACTTCCCCTATGGTCGAATCGGTCCCCATAACGTCCCGGGGTACCATCCAAGGAAGAAGTCACCCCCTTGTATACAAGTGGTCCCTGACCATGCGAATGCTTGTCCAACTCGATCGTGATCATAAAACGTATGGTGAGATATTGAAATAAGTGCAACAGTGCATCATTCAACTCGTCCATGTCATTTTCAATGACTCATCATTTCCAATATTTCTATTATTTATCTTGGTGATCTCGACGATCCCAAGTCTCACCATTTTTTATTCATTGCTTCATTACAACAGTTCTCATAATATTCCTTTCAAGGAGGAATAACCAGCATTTATTCATTTCAAAGGGACCTGTAGCATTTCATTCATTTCATAGGAACAATAGCATACTCAATTCATTTCTCATGTATCATTCACGTAGCATCTCATTATTCAAGTGATTCATTCATTTCATCAACATTAAACATAAGGGGCATTATCAATTCGTTCTCAGGCATCAAGTTATATTAGCAGCTCGAGTATTATTCGTTCAGCAGTTCAATATTCATGTCTTATTCATTTCAACGATTTCTAACATATGCATCTCTATCGATTTAGCAGCTAAAGCCTCACAATTATCCAACATTCAAGGTGTAGGACAATAGGGACATATTCTCATTACTTCAGTATTTATTTTTATTAAACATGAAGGAGTAAGGAGGAGGAAGGACAGTTCCACTCACTTGCATAAAAGGGTCTTCCTGTTCCGATTGCACACATTCCCCCTAAGCGTAGCTCCACCAGCAAGCCACGTTCCAATACTCATAATGTTCAGCCAGCTAAGAGACTGCATCAGTCTCAATTATCTTGATTCCCAACATAAGTTACGGTCCAACATTCTGATAGCATCCAACAAGCCAACCAAATGTCTCGTGCGGAGCGGGGTATTACATAATATACCACTAAGAAAAAGTTTCAACCTCGAAACTTAAGGAAACAACTCATCTACTAGACTCATTTAGTTACAACGAATTATTCATTCATCTTCAATTCAATATTCAGTTCATCACACTCGGCTATTTCGAAATAACTACCCAACCGTACCACTTAATCTATCAGTGATTCAATCCATCTTTCTCTTTTCCAAATACTTGCAACTTCTCATTGATTCACCAACATTTTTCTTGTATTTCTATCTTGGTCGTAACATATCACTTCGTTTGGATCATTACACATATTTTTAGGCGTCTCTAAAATATATGCATTTCAGCCAATGTTCGCGCTAGTACGATAAACTCTTCCCTTAATGTTATCTCAATCGCAACCTATCACTTCGGCTGGATCCATACACATATTTTAGGCGTCCCCAAAATATATGTGTTTGCAAAAACAAAATGACGACTCTGCTGGGGACTAGTTTCTCCTCTGATGAGAAGGTGGCAACTCAATTTGATATGGCATCAATCGGCAAGACGCAGAAGATTTTTGTTGTTCAAGTCAACCAGACAACCTACGAAGATATGATCAACACCAAGAGCAACAAGCGCACTGTGGCTATTGCTAAGAACAGAACTGTGTGGACTCCTAAGTCTTCCACAGTTGCTGTTTCCAAGGTGCAACCTGAGCGCACAGTGGCTAAGGCACAATCTGCCTCTGTAGCCCAGGCGCAGCCTGCTTCTGTTGTCCGCGCGCAACCCATTCACTCTGTTGCCAAGGCGCCAATTGCTTCTGTGGCCAAGGAGCTGTAACCTTTGTTTCTCAAATTTTTATTTTATTTTATTTTATTGTGTTTGAAAGTAATTTATTTTTAAAACTTTGTAAAAGATATTTACTATTTTTTCTGTATTTCAAAATATAGTTTGTAATTAACGGTTTGAAAGTACTATTTAGTTTTAATAAATATTGGTTCTTGAAATTTTATTATTGAAATTATAAAGTTATTTATTATTATTTTTGGATTTTCAAAAAAAAAATATCGGTTTCAAAAATAGTTTGAAAATCATGATTATTTTTGGAGCAACAAAAAGATTTAGTAACTTATTTTGAATAAGATTTAAATTTATAAAATATATTTTACCTTATTTGATAACATCAAACATTATTTAAAATACTTATGGTGACTAACTGTGGCATTAAAAATTATCTAATATAGATTTGAAATATTATTTGATTTAACGATTTATCTATTATATGATTTAAATTGTTTTGATAAACATTAAATTTATCTTAAAGTTATTATTTGAATTTGATTTGGATTTAGATTTGGATTTGAATTCATATGATTTGGATTTAAATAATTTATTTGATTTAAATTTACGGAGAGACTTATCCATTAGAAAATCCTATTTAAATCATATCTAGTATTAGATAGATTATTTCTTATTTGAACTAATCATATTCCTATCCAAATTAGTTGGTTAATCATATCTTTATTGATTGAGTTCTAATCATATCCTAATTCACTAATTGCTTTATATTATCTATATATATTGAACCTATAAAATAAAATTATCTCTCATACCTTCTTTTCCAAAAATTTTCTCTTTTTTCGTCATAATTACCTCAAATTCGTCATAAACTCAGCCTTCCTTTTCAGATGTTTTACCAACTTCGAAGGGCCATAACTTCCAACTCCGGACTCCGTTTGACCTCCAGGTTTTTTGTTGTAACCGTCTCGAGGTATATTTTCTGAATATATAATTTATTTCAAATAATTTTAACCTAATTTTTTGAAAAATTAGTGGAGTGTCAGTTGTCCAAAATTTGACACGTTTTGGTGTTTTCGAGATTCCGGGAGAACCAGGAATCGGAATCACGATCCGTTTGAAGTTTCAGAATGCTGATGAAAAAGTACACATCATATATTTTTCTCAACAATTTTCCAAAATATTTTATTTTTTGTTTTTATTTTAGAGACCCGTCTCATCAATTGAAATCATCTTGCGTATTTTTGGCATCTACGACTATTTGTGCTAACACAATCATACCGCACATCAACTGCAACCAACTCAAGGCAAGTTTCACTGTAGCATTATATTACCTTTATTTTGTACTACATGTATCTTCACATCTTCTTTTCACTGTTACATCTTTATATTTCATGTTGTCACTGCTTTGACTGATCATGATTATCGCTTGTGCACGAGAGTTAGAGTTGTTATAATGTACATGTTCATACCTAATTTCTAGTTTATCATGAGTCTCGTTTGTCGTGTTGTTAATGTTAATCGTGTTGGACATGTACTTGTGAGATAGTCGGGAGGGGGAATACAACTAGTATGCATGTGGTCTACACAATGTACAATTTTTTCCCAATGTCAATATTGATAGCAGTCGTTGCACCTCACGTACCGACTGCCGGATGTCCTAACCCGTCCACATGCGGAACACTTGTATTCTAAAACACACAGAACACGTGACCTCTTGTTGCTATATTGTTTATTCGTTTTCTTTCCATTGAATCGACTGTCATATTGTCTTTATGCTATAGCTATACTCTTTCTGTGTCATGCCTATTGTTCGTTCTTCTTATTATTGTTTCCTTCATGCATGTATATTATATTGTGTAGTGTGGTATTATGGTGAGCTTGTTCCATTCCTGACTGGAAACCTATTTTTCAGTTGACAGATTCTTGATGACTTGCTTTCTTGCTTTGGGTTTCAATTCTTCGGGTGGACTTAGAGACATCTTGGAGGCCAAACATAGTTTCTAATAGATAGTTTAGATTTATTGTATTAGAATTTTGTGAGACATTATATTTTGTTAAATATAAATCTTATAAATTTTTATAATTGATTTAGAAATGTGAATGAACAATAAAATAATATTTTATGTGATATGGGCATTGTGGCTAGACAACGTACTACCGTCGACACTGCGGTGTAGGCTGGACTTGGACACGCACTCGTATCATGAAAAGTGGGTACGGATCGTGGCAAATTTTTATGGTGGCCCATGCAGGTCTGTTTTTGCAAAATTATGCGAACATGTGGTAGTTCCTATATTAGTCGTACTACTGCAAGCCTGCGATTAGGATGCTCATTCACAATTAGGTTGATTTGATTTTTTTAAAAAAATGACTAGGCCTAGGACTAGGTACACCATGGGTAACCCATAGAATTATTTGAATTGATTGTATGGATATTAAGGTTGTTACATAGGCTACATGATTAAGGTGGTGATATTCGTTGAATTTTGAGATGCCTTATTTGATGAAGTTGAAATTGTGATAAATGACTCTAATCAATGATGGATAGAATTCTCGATTGATAAATTGAATATTTGGTTACTGTTGAAGATGAAATTTTTAGCTTTTGGTATTCTGAGGTTTAAATTTCTATATGATCGATGAATTATTGATAAGGTCGAATATTTAATTTTTAAAGGAAATAATTTTGATTTGATCAATAAAATTGAGGTATGATTTGAAAATTTATGGAATTTAAATTTTTGAGGAGATTATGAAAATGTTGAATTTTGAATTTAAAATAAAATTGAGGAATTTAAAGTTTTGTGAAGTTAGATTTTGAAGATATTTATCAAGTTGGATTAAGGGTTGTGAATTTGATAAGATGATATTCATGATTGCTACATCATGGTATTAAATTGAGTTAGTGATTTAAAAAAAATATGATTGAATTTGTGGAATTTTTTTAAATATTCTTGAGGATACGAATTTATAAGATTGATGAGTGATAACTTAGATGTCATGTAGGTAATACTCCTCCGAACTATATCCATTGACTACATTCTTCCATCCTTCTTGATCAATCTTCTTATTAAGTAAAATATATATTATTTTTATCTCATTGATCATTATTTCTTTTTAAATTTTTCTATCTTTTCACCTGACCAACCAAGCCTATTTTTTCTGTCATCCTTAAATTTTGAGGACGAAAATTTTCTAAGGTGGGTAGATTTGTAACCCCTATTTCTTAAAATTTTATTTTATTTTATTTTATTGTGTTTGAAAATAATTTATTTTTGAAACTTTGTAAAAGATATTTACTATTTTTTCTGCATTCCAAAATGTAGTTTGTAATTAACGGTTTGAAAGTACTATTTAGTTTTAATAAATATTGGTTCTTGAAATTTTATTATTGAAATTATAAAGTTATTTATTATTATGTTTGGATTTTCAAAAAAAATATCGGTTTCGAAAATAGTTTAAAAATCATGATTATTTTTGGAGCAACAAAAAGATTTAGTAACTTATTTTGAATAAGATTTAGATTTATAAAATATATTTTACCTTATTTGATAACATCAAAACATTATTTAAAATACTTATGGTGACTGATTGTGGCATTAAGAATTATCTAATCTAGATTTGAAATATTATTTGATTTAACGATTTATCTATTATATGATTTAAATTGCTTTGATAAACATTAAATTTATCTTAAAGTTATTATGTTGAATTTGATTTGGATTTAGATTTGGATTTGAATTCATATGATTTGGATTTAAATAATTTATTTGATTTAAATTTATGGAGAGACTTATCCATTAGAAATTCTAATCCTATTTAAATCATATCTAGTATTAGATAGATTATTTCTTATTTGAACTAATCATATTCCTATCCAAATTAGTTGGTAATCCTAATCATATTTTTATTGATTGAGTTCTAATCATATCCATTATCTCTCATACCTTCTTTTTAAAATTTCTCTCTTTTTCGTCATAATTACCCCAAATTTGTCATAAATTCAGCCTTTCTTTTCAAATATTTTACCAACTTCGAAGGGCTATAACTTCCAACTCCTGACTCCGTTTGACCTCCATTTTTTTGTTGTAACCGTCTCGAGGTATATTTTGTGAATATAAAATTTATTTTTAAATAATTTTAACCTAATTTTCTGAAAAATTCGTGAAGTGTTAGTTGTCCGAAATTTGACACGTTTCGGTATTTTCGAGATTCCGGGAGAACCAGGAATCGGAATCACGATCCGTTTGAAGTTTCAGAACGATGATGAAAAAGTACACATCTAATATTTTTCTCAAAAATTTTCCAAAATATTTTATTTTTTGTTTTTATTTTAGAGGCCCGTCTCATCAATTGAGATCATCTTGCGTATTTTTGGCATCTACGACTATTTGTGCTAACACAATCATACCGCACGTCAACTGTAACCAACTCAAGGCAAGTTTCACTATAGCATTATATTACCTTTATTTTGTACTGCATGTATCTTCACATCTTCTTTTCACTGTTACATCTTTATATTTCATGTTGTCACTGCTTTGACTAATCATGATTACCGCTTGTGCACGAGAGTTAGAGTTGTTATAATGTACATGTTCATGCCCAATTTCTTGTTTATCGTGATTCTCGTTTGCCGTGTTGTTAATGTTAATCGTGTTGGACATGTACTTGTGAGAAGTCGGGAGGGGGAATACAACTAGTATGCATGTGGTCTACGCAATGTACAATTTTTTTCCAATATCAATATTGATAGCAGTCGTTGCACCTCACGTACTGACTGCCGGATGTCCTAACCCGTCCACATGCGGAACACTTGTATTCTAAAACACACAGTACACGTGACCTCTTGTTGCTATATTGTTTATTCGTTTTCTTTCCATTGAGTCGACTGTCATGTTGTCTTTATGCTATAGCTATACTCTTTATGTGTCATGTCTATAGTTCGTTCTTCTTATGATTGTTTCCTTCATGCATGTATATTATATTGTGTAGTGTGGTGTTATGGTGAGCTTGTTCCATTCCTGACTGGAAACCTATTTTTTCAGTTGACAGATTTTTGATGACTTGCTCTCTTGCTTTGGATTTCTTCGGGTGGAGTTAGAGACGTCTTGGAGGCCAAACATAGATTCTAATAGATAGTTTAGATATGTTGTATTAGAATTTTGTGAGACATTATATTTTGTTAAATATAAATCTTGTAAATTTTTATAATTGATTTAGAAATGTGAATGAGCAGTAAAATAATATTTTATGTGACATGAGCATTGTGGCTAGATAGCGTACTACCGCCGACACTGCAGCGTAGGCTGGACTTGGACACGCACTCGTATCCTGAAAAGCGGGTACGAGTCGTGATAGGCGCAGTCTACTCATCCTGGTGCCAAGGTGCAGTCTACTCATCCAAATGCCAAAGCGTAATCTCCTCACCTTGTTGTCCGAGCGCAACCCACTCACTCTACTGCCAGAGTGCAGTACATTCACCCTGTTTCCCGAGCGCAACCTACTCACCTTGCTGCCAAGACGCAACCAGTAGCCCATTCTGCTATGGCACAACCTATGCATCCTACTGTCCAGGCGCAGTTGGCACACCATGTTTCTCTGGCGCAACGCATTGGAACTAGCATTTTGGCTATTCCTTCTTCTTCTCCAGTTCTGAACTTGGAGAAGCAATGTTCTAGTACTAGTACTAGACAGAATAAATGGAAGGGTCCTTTGACACTTCCTCAACTGGCACAACTTGCGCCTAATATGGTTCAACAAAAAAAAGAGGGAAACACTTCTTAGCCCCTTCACAAAATAAAGAAAAGCACCCTTTGGTCTTTTCTCAATCTTCCCCAGTCTATGACTCGGAGGAAAATATCAACCCCTTGACCAATTTCTCCTGTATATTTTTTAGTAATTAATTAATTTATTTATTCATTTGTCTCACATATAAAAATTGTTATGCTTCATATGATTTGGTTTTACTAAAAATCCAAATAGAAGGACCAGATGGAAAATATAGTAATACACAGGGACCCTTGTGCAAATTGGTTTTAAATTCAAATCCTCCTTTAAACAGCAACCCTAACCTTGTGGATACGAACTCGATTTGAATTCGAGCAAACAGAATCAATTTGAAATCCTCCCATCCTATCTCCCCATCAACCCAGGATTATCAAACGAACTATATATATAGTTGGGGTTAGCAGTCGATCCCTGAGACCTCCCAAACCCTAACAAATCCTACTTTGATCCGATCTCAAAGGCTCGCACAGAAGTTTGGAGTTTGGGAATTGGAGCGAAGAACAGGTAACATCTTCCACCCCCTCTACCATATGATGCTGAGATCTTGCATGACACCTAGGGGTAGATGGGTAGGTGTTCGATGGTTGTCCTTAATAGACACACATGAATTTCGATATTGACACCGACACATAGATTTCTATTGTGTTTCTTCCTGCCATAGTTTCTCCTAGGAATAATGCATTTGATAGCAGGGCATATTTCCCTATCTACTGAATCTCCTTCCAAATCCTGCAGTCATCCCCAATATATGTGCGTTGTCACTAGATCCTCTAATCCATTTACTGCACACCTTGCATATATCTGCAGGTTGTATATTCCAAACGTATTAGATTCCTTGTGGAATACCCCTGCCTTACCTATATTGGTTCAGTGCTGTTGTTCTGTGCCATCCTAAGTCCAGTAACCAATTTACCAGTTCATCATTATTTATGGAACAATTCTGTTCTTTTAATTCAGTCCCCTGTGCATTACCTGAACGTCTAATGCTTAGTCCCTGCATTATTGGTTTGTCCATTGCATCTGCACACATTTGACACATAGCTACATGTTGTGGTACACCTAGCCATCTGCAGTAGAGAGTTGATACCCTTAAGTGGATGTATCTTGGCTTAGTTTTGTCCTTATCTTGTGAAATGTCAGATACTTTGTATCATGGGTGTTAGCCGTATCTTTGGTTCAATCATTTCTTTTATGTGCAGCACTCCAATTTTATTAGTAGTTCAGTCTCTAGATTGAATGCATATCATTTCCAGTTTAGTATGTTATGACCAGTTCATTAAGGAAGGTTCATGAGTCCAGTTCATATCAAGTGAACCATTCCACTTGGAACCATTGTTCAGTCCAGTTCCATTTTAACAAAGATCCTTCATTGTATCAGTTACTTGGGCCTTAGTTCATTAGCCTATTTTATGCTACCCATAACACTTGATACTCAGTCCTATTGGACTTGTGATTTTAGTTTAGCCTAGATCAACAAACATGTTGGTTTCTCGCATCTAGTGATTCAGCCAGTATGGGAGAGGCCTTGTTCAGGCTTAGTATTGGTTCAGTTATGTTATTATAGGTTCATTTACTTGTCATGTATCAGTTCCAGTAGAGAGTAAGGCTTTATCATTACCATTTTGTTCAACCTTGCATCAGTTATCATACTGTTATGCTCTTTGGTTCATTGTTCATTGCTTGCATTGCCTTCATAATCTGTCAAGGCCCTTTGGTTTATACCATGTACTATATGTCCTGCATATGGGTCCTATTTAGGGCAACACAATGTGTCTATTTGATTATCCTGCATTCTATTTGCCACCGCTTATATTCAGTGTTCAATCCCCCTTAGCATGTATTAATATGCAGTCCACCATATTTAATATTCAGTCCTGTTCATCTTTGTTCAAGTCATGAACACATGTTTCAATTATAGAAGAGTGTTTTGTCCAGGTTGGTTTGGTTCAGACCATAGGCTTGGGATGTTCAGTCTTCTGCATAACCCCCATATTGATGAGTTCATTCCACTGTTGATCTAAACTGCACATACAACAGGCCCTTGTATTTTAATAGAGCCTTCAGTCACTGTTCTGCTTAAGTCATCATATCCTTTATCACTGTAGACTACCTGTCAACTTGTTCTCTGTGCTTGTTGAGCTATTGGTTTAGTCATATACCTCCATTATACTTCATGTCCTGCATCATGTTTCTTTTAACTCTCCTGTCCATCCTAATGTCGTTTCACTGCATTACACTTGACCTTATTATTTAGGATGTCCTGCATTTAGACCCAGCAGGTATCATATACATCCTCCCTTGTGCACACATGTTACTCCCTTTGCTAATTGTTCTTACCAGTTTTTAGGTGGCATTGCAGTAACAGGTATACAATGGTACTGGTCCCATTTAGAAACCCACATCTGATTTATCAAAGGGCACAACTAAGCACTATTTTTGCCTCTACTGTTGAGAATTCACATTTATCTTTGTTTAGACTACATGACCAGAGGTAGTAGTTAGAAATACCAAGCCACTAGGACCTTGTATAATTCGATCCCTATACCAAACTGGTACAGGACACAACCCAAGTAACATAGAGTTGGATATGTGGTTCCAGAACAGAGATTTCAAGTAAGTAACATAGGGACTTACATGTATAGGGGTCAAGGAGCCTAATGTATCAATGGAGTTAAAGTGAAGTGTCAAACTAAACAAGATAGGATAAGAAACCTGTAGACCCTAGTTATGATAAACCCAAGTTGATGTAGGAATTGACCTAGAAGCTTAACCATCTAAATAGATAAGTCTAATTGTACCTCAAATTGTGTTTTGATCACATTGAACCATCTAAACAGGTTACTTGGACATCGATTCGGATTTGTTCCGTGCAACAGCTCAGGACCTAAGGCAAGTATACCTTGCCTTTCTACACAGCTTTATTTATATGCACTATCTTTTTATTATTATTTAGTTTTTCTCATATTGTTGGCATGTATCTTTTCATATCCTGCTTGTATATTTGAACATTGCTATATAGACCGTGTTCACAGTTAGCTGTGCCTTATTGGATGTATTCATTTGAGCCTTGATTGAGTCGTGCCGTGGGTTAAGAAGTCATGAACTGAACTGCTATTCCTCCTTGTCTTGTAATCTTGAAGCTAACCTGCGAGTCCATAATAGGGACGAGAGTTAGTAGTTATCCGTGTCTTAAGCTAACCTGCGAGCCCACACTAGAGACGAGGGTTAGTAGTTATTGGTCCACACCTGCGAGTCCACACTAGGGACGAGGGTGATGCTAGCCTGCGAGTCCATACTAGGGACGAGGGTTAGTAGTATATGTTTTACACCTGCAAGTCCACACTAGGGACGAGGGTGATGCTAGCCTGCGAGTCCACACTAGGGGCGAGAGTTAGTAGTTCAAACCTGTGAGTCCACGCTAGGGACGAGGGTTTGAGTATTCGATTTGGTTATCTGACTTGACATGAGTTCTCTAGACCTTGTTCAGCAGTTCATCTATGTGTAGACAGTGTATAGATTCGTGTTTTATTCATTGCTCAGTCTTATTTGTTTATTCTGTATCTTTCTCCATACATAATAAACTGTTAGAAAGGCTCATTTTTATGTATCTTGCTAGTCCTCTGAGGACCTGATGATCTCTTCAGGTTAGCCGAGTTTGAGTCAGGAGCAGACGAGTGGATTTGAGTTAGCTTCAGATCACGGCGCTTTGCAGTTGAGGTTACTTGATAGCAGGTTGTACTCAGTTGGTTCATTTCTTGTATTTCTCTATTTTTTTCGTCTATTAGTAGTGGATTTGTGTCCACCAGACGTGACATTGAATCTTGGATATATTCAGTTATATTATTCAGTTTTATTTGGTATTTCATTGATCTTGATTGATTCGATTATTCTGTGGATGAGATTTAGTTTACCATGTGATTCTAGATTGTCGTGACTTTTATTTAGACAGCGTACTACCGCCGACACTACGGCGTAGGATGGACTTGGACACGCTTCGTATCCGAAAAGCGGGTGCGGGTCGTGACAGAAAATATCTCAAATTGTATTCCCTTGAACAGAGATTCCTTGTCACGACCCGCTCCCGAATAACCGAGTACGAGTTCTTGTCAAGTCCAGTCTACACCGCAGTATCGACGGTAGAACGCTGTCTAGTACACACAACAACATCCTCCACAGATACAATAGAACACAGATACAAATCGTACTCAATAGTGACACAAACCAAGGAAACAAGAGTACGATAGATAGTGAAATAATAATATCCAAATCCAATGATAAAGAGACTGAAATCTAGAACAATAAAATATTGTCCATCCATGAACAAAACTGATCCATCTAAGAAAATAAACTAAGGCATGCATAAAGTTAAATCTAGATCCCTCTAGAGATCAACCATGGCTCATGAGCTTCGGTACCAACAACGTCAGCACTTTATACTGCTGGTCCATAACATGAAGTGCTAGCAATACTCGTCCTCACCTATAACAACGATCTAGTCAGGAAAGGAGCAGAGTACAACCATATTGCAATTAATATTATTAGTCCAAAATAAGTTAGAACAACGAGAAACGATGATGGCAAAGAGTATATAAAGAACTAGTACTATCCAGGTATGAACGATCAAGATATGAACTAGCAAAATGTAAACTAGCAAGATGTTATCTAACAAGATATAAACTGACAAGATGTAAACTAGCAAGATATGAACTAACAAGATAATGGACTAGATAAAGGAAATATGAACTACTATGTGTGTGAAATACCTTTTAATATGTGAACGGCTGGGCTAATACAGTACATCATATGATGGATATCCACAATAACATGGTACGGCTAACTCATACGTGGGTGTATGACTTAGCTATCCACAATAAAAATAAATAGGTTTGTTCCCGTACTTACTGAGTACTTCCCCTCCCGACTCTCTAACAATCAATAACGGTCAATGATACACTAAGAAGGATACGATAACTACAGTATCACAATCGTGTCTCAATGGAATATCAAGCAATGACTCAACGGAATTTCAAACAAGAAAACTATAAAGTAAACGTTATAATGAACTAAAACATAAATGCAATACTGTACTTGCCTGAATCCTTGCACAACCGTAGCCACAAGTAGAGGATGAGTGGAATGCCGATCTAGAAGCTGTCAACCTATAACACATATTGTACCATGAACCGTGCACGAAAACCACAAATCAATTCTAAAGTTCTAGTTCTAAATAGTAACTAGTTGGGTTACTAATATAATAATAATTAATTCTAGAATAATTCACTTAAAAACATAATTTAACCTAATAATAATCTGAATATAATCTAAATATGCAAGTTTGTCCATCAAAAATTATTTTTTCAATTTTAGAAACTATGGCACGCAAATCGAGGCGTACCATTGACTATCTAGTCAAACGCTGTGAACTCTAGATTTTGAAAGTGAAAATTGGTAGATTTTAGCGCCATGAGTGTGTTGGAATCGACCGGGCCACTAAATCACGCTTTGGTCAAAAGATATCGTCGTTATGGCTAATCGTGACCAAAACGGTGATCAACCGATCAATTCTGAGTTCAACAGAATAACTAAAATGTTAGATGAACGAAATAATTTTTGGAAAAATTATATGTTGCAAAGCTCTGTGTTAGCTTTTCGAAACTAACGGTTCGTGATTTCGATTTCTGGTTCTCCCGGAATATCGAAAACACCGAAACGTATCAAATTTCGGACAACCGACACTCTATGAATTTTCTAAAAAATTAGAAATAATATCTACAAAAATAAATTATATATTCAGAAAGCTTACCTCGATATAAATCCAACAAAAAAATGGCGCATGAAAAGCACGTCAGTGTTGGCGGAAATCGCTCCGGGAAGTCGGAAACCCTAGATGAGTTCTCCCACAAAAGGCGGCTGGAATTTAATTAGGGTGGACGAATATAATAATATATATATATGAGAGAGAGAGAGGCGGTGGCTGACAGGTTTGAGCGCCGATAGGTGGGCCAGGATATGGCTGACTGTGTAACATTTTAGGAAAATAGGTTTTTAATTACCAGAAATGAATTTTTAATCAAATAACTCAAAATAAATATGTAAAAATATCAGAAAAATCTGTAAAAATGTTAGAAAATATAAAATAACATATAGAACCCTAGAAAAATATTTAGGGTCAATATTTGCTCATATGCTTGCACAGTAAATTCTAGAAGTCTTAGAAAATAGGTTTTTCCTATATTTAATTATCTAAAAATTCCAGAAAAATTATAGAAAAATATAGAAAATATATTTAACCTAATAAAGCCTAAAGCAAAATAATGGGTCTCAAAATAGTCACAAATGGCCTCAAAATAAATTATGAAAGTCATTCATAAATATAAATCTTCATAGAATAAATATTTAAAAATATATAAAAATGTCTAAAAATCATAATAAAATATAATATAGCTATAGAATGCATATAGAAACTATCTAGAGATTATGTGACCACAAGATGGTCATAACTCACCTGTGGGCTTAGTCACAACTCCTATGATCATAGAAAATTAAATGTAAACTATTAAAAAATAATGAAAAAATATCACTAAATTATAATCGGGGTGGCAGATGCCACATACTATCCCCCTTAAAAATATTTTTGTCAAAAATTAATAGGTCATACTAAATAACTTCTACAGACAAACTCTGAAATAATCCTAGTCTATATCATGAAAAGGTGAAAAATCCAAGATTACTAATCTAGCATTAACCAAACATACATGCTAACTATAGCTATTGAAAGCCTTTAAGGAAACTTATTTAACTACATATACCTTCAAGTCGGGTGACCGCTACAAATGCTTGATCTTGTCCTTGCTGCTGTCCTTCTGGCCCTCCATGAGCATGTGCTAGGTCTTGTCGAGTAAATGCTGTTGGGCAAACTCTCACTTGGTGCGCAGTCGATCCATACGATAAGCATTGTCCTAATCTTTTGTGACATCCACCAAAATGATGGCCTGGTCTTCGACATTATGAGCATGTAATAATCAGCTGGATCTGATTTTGCTACTGCAAGGAACAAGGTTGCAGGTGATAGTGCTGGGGTGAAGTCTTCTCCAGAATATTGTGACGTTTTGCCGATCCCAATTGGTTGTTAAGTCCTCCACTTGCATCTCTATCTCTCTTCTGTTTGCACTTTAGCTCATTCTCTACGTCCTGTGCAACTTTCAAGATTCTTTCATATGTGGTAGCCTGGCTGGTGGCGATGGCTATGCGAATTTAATGTGAAAGCCCTTTTCTAAATTTCTTGGCTTTGGTTGCAGGGGTCAAGGCATCTACGAAACGACTGAGGCGGGAGAACTCTGCGGTGAACTCGTCGATGGAGAGGTCGCCCTGCTCCAGGCTCTCGAACTTGTTCTCTAACTCCTCTCTGGCTGCGTTGGGGTAGAACTTCGTCTTGAACAGCTCCTTGAACTCTTCCCAAGTCACGTTTGGTGCGGTGAGTCGGGACTCGCCTCTATACCATGTGCGAGCGATATTGTAAAGCTGCATGCTAGCTGTCTCGACCTTCATATCTTCAGAAATTCGAGCCATCCAGAGTTTGTGGTCTACATTCTCCAACCAATCGTCTGCGTAGAGGATCCCTTCCGTTCCCTTGAATTCCCTGGGCCTAAGGTCCATGGAATTCTTAGAAGTCCTGGGGCACAGTGGGGAAGCAACTCTAATCTGAAGGGCCTCCCTCAGGATATCACGGAAGACGTCAGCCTGCCGTGTCTGGGAAGTGATGAGCTGCTGAAAGATCCCAAGGAGCGTGGCGTTAGGTACTGGAGGCAGAACTGGTGCTGGATGCTGAAGGGGTGCTGGCTGATGGAAGGGTGCAGCTGCTGGTAAAGTGTAGGCTGCTGGAAAGGTGTGGGCTACTGGAATGGCTGCTGGAAAGGTGCTGGCTACTGGAAAGGCTGCTGGAAATGTGCTGGTGGAGGAAACTGTTCTGGTGCGGAGTCGGCGGAGGGAACTGGGGAGGTGGTGAAATGTCGTCACGGCGAAATCTCGAAGCCTGCGGCTGGGGAGTCTCGCCTAAGTAGGTGAAGCGACCTCCGTGGGTCGGTGGAGTTCCATTCGTGGAAGACCCTCCGGCAGTTGCTCGGGCGTTCAAGGGAGCGATATTCCTGTCTTGTGAATCCAATAGCTGCAATAAAGGAAAAGCATTAAACGGCAGAAAGAGTCAAGATGATGCAAATCAAGAAAAGGTTAAAGTCAAAGGTGGAGATCATTAATCAAACATGTGGAGGATGTCCTTAAAATCTAATCCTATTCACTGGCCCGCAGTAGTACGACTAACTTAAGTACTACCACGAGTTCGCAGTCTTTGCAAAAACGGACCTGCATGGGCCACCATAAAAACTTGTCACGACCCGCTTTCGGATAACCGAGTACGAGTTCGTATCCAAGCCCAGCCTATGTCGCGATATCGATGGTAGAACGATATCTAGTACACACAACAACATCCTCCACAGATATAATAGAACACAAATACAAATCGTACTCAACAGTGACACAAACCAAGGGAATAAGAGTACGATAGATAGTAAAATAATAATATCCAAATCCAATGACAAAGAGACTGAAATCCAGAACAATAAAATATCGTCCATCTATGAACAAAACTGATCCATCTAAGAAAATAAACTAAGGCATGCATAAAGGTAAATCTAGATCCCTCCAGAGATCAACTATTGCTCATGAGTCTCGGTACCAACAATGTCAGCGCTACCCACTGCTGGTCTATAATATGAAGTGTTAGCGATACTCGTGCTCACCTATAACAACGATCCAGTCAGGAAAGGAGCAGAGTACAACCATATTGCAGTTAATGTTGTTAGTCCAAAATAAGTTAGAACAACGAGAAACGATGATGGCAAAGAGTATATAAAGAACTAGTACTAGCCAGGTATGAACGATCAAGATATGAACTAGCAAAATGTAACCTAGCAAGACATGATCTAACAAGATATAAACTGGCAAGATGTAAACTAACAAGATATGAACTAACAAGATATAGACTAGAAAAAGGAAAAATAGGAACCACTACGTGTGTGAAATACCTTTTAATACGTGAACGACTGGGCTAATACGGTACATCATACGATGGCTATCCACAATAACATGGTATGACTAACTCATACGTGGGATGTATGACTTAGCTATCCACAATAAAAATATATGGGTTTGTTCACGTACTTACTGAGTATTTCCTCTCCCGACTCTCTAACAATAAATAATGGTCAATGTTACAGTAAGAAGGATACAATAACTACAGTGTCACAATCGTGTCTCAATGGAATATCAAGCAATGACTCAACGGAATTTCAAACAAAAAAATATAGAGTAAACGTTATAATGAACTAAAACATAAATATAATACCGTACTTTCTTGAATCCTTGCACAACTGTAGCCACAAGTAGAGGATGAGGGAATGTCGATCTAGAAGCTGTCAATCTATAACATATATCATACCACGAACCATGCACGAAAACTACAAATCAATTCAAATATTCTAGTTCTAAATAGTGGCTAGTTGGGTTACTAATATAATAATAATTAATTCTAGAATAATTCACTTAAAAACCTAATTTAATCTAATAATAATTTGAATATAATCTAAACATGCAAGTTTGGCTATCAAAAGTCATATTTCCAATTTTGGAAACTATGGCACGTAAGTCGAGGTGTACCGCTGACTATCTAGTCAAATGCTGTGAACTCTAGATTTTAAAAGTGCACCTTGGTAGATTTCAACGGCACGAGTCCACTGGAATCAACCGTGCCACAAAATCATGCTTTGGTCAAAAGATATCGTCGTTATGGCTAATAGTGACCAAAATGGTGATCAACCGATCAATTCTGAGTTCAACAGAATAACTAAAATAATAGATGAATGAAATAATTTTTAGAAAAATTATATGTCATAGAGCTCATTGTTAGCTTTCCGAAACTTTAAACGTTTCGTGATTTCGATTTCTGGTTCTCCCGAAATCTCAAAAACACCGAAACGTGTCAAATTTTGGACAACCGACACTCTACGAATTTTCCAAAAATTTAGGAATAATATCTACAAAAATAAATTAATATAGAAAGCTTACCTCGATACAAATCCAACAAAAAAAATGGCGCATGAAAAGCTCGTCGGGGTTGGTGGAAATCGCTTCGGGAAGTCGAAAACCCTAGATGAGTTCTCCCATAAAAGGCGGCTGGAATTTAATTAGTGTGGGCGAATATAATAATATATATATATATATATATATAGGAGAAAGAGGCGGTGGCTGACAGGTTTGAGCGCCGACAGGTGGGCCAGGGTACGGCTGACTGTGTAATATTTTAGGAAAATTGGTTTTTAATTACCAGAAATGAATTTTTAATCAGGTTTTAACCAAATAACTCAAAATAAATATGTAAAAATATCAAAAAAATCTATAAAAATTCAAGAAAATATAAAATAACATATAGAACCCTAGAAAAATATTTGGGGTCAATATTTGCTTATAGGCTTGTACAGTAAAGTATAGAAGTCTTAGAAAATAGATTTTTTCTATACTTAATTATCTAAAAATTCCAGAAACATTGTAGAAAAATACAGAAAATATATTTAACCTAATAAAGCCTAAAAGAAAATAACGGGTCTCAAAATAGTCACAAATGGCCTCAAAATTAATTATGAAAGTCATTCATAAATATAAATCTTTATAGAATAAATATTTAGAAATATATAAAAATGTCTAAAAATCGTAATAAAATATAATATAGCTATAGAATACATATAGACCCTATCTAGAGATCATGTGACCACAAGATGGTCATAACTCACCTGTGGGCTTAGTCACAACTCCTATGATCATAGAAAATTAAATGTAAACTATTCAAATAAAAATAAAAAAATATCACTAAATTATAATCGGGGTGGCAGATGCCACATTCCTCTATTCTCAACAGAGGTCTTCAATTCTCTTCCAAGGGAAAGAATTCTTATCAAAGGGGCATCCTACCTACCCCTATGGAAACTACTCAAGATCTTCCAACCTTGCATATCTCAAGATCCAAGCAAGAAAAATTACTGGTATCTCAAACAGATGCACCGGGAACAGAATTATCTGATTTGCATGCCTATCTCAACAAGCGTCAATCAGTATCAACCTCGATGAAACACAAGTATCCTATGCCAAGGGCCAACTTGTGCCCAAAACACAGCTTTGAAGAGAAAGATCCAATCACTTATGCCCATGAGTTAAATACTTCTCTGTACACCCACGGAACTAAGCATCTTAAGAACCGGAGTCATGTTCCTAACATCATTAAGGAATATGTTCCTCCGGTTTCTCGTCTCGTGGTGGTAACTGATCTCCGAGAACATCTTACACAAAAAACGGGAGATCACAGAGACGTCTCACTCACCTTTACACCCCCATCAGAATGTCACTGCCTTCATGAAGTGGTTATAAAGTATTTTTGCCAATCAGCTAAACGATCTGTCTTCGATCGTCTGAATTATGCTTTAATTACTGAACCCATGATGGGAGATGAAGATGAGCTGTTATATGCTTCTATCAACATGACATCCTGGGACACCGAGGGTAAAAAATCTTTAAAGCGTGGCACGTCTCGCAATCCCAGTCAGCAGTACTTGGATCAACTCCGTGGATCTAGTGAAGGGGTCTTTCAACACACCAGATCAAAAAATCAGAATTTGGACCAGGATGTCTTTAATAGGAAGATCTCCCTATCACTCATCTAGGAGAGGATTCTTTGTCTGACTTTGACGCAAATAGTAAAAGATCTGAACAAACTATCTCGTCAATAGTGGCAAGAGAGATGACAGCATATGCCATTACAGAAGACCAAGACGGTTCTAGTTCAGCTAGTCAAGAATAACGAATTTCTACACTAGAAGACAAACTGAAGACCATGGCTAAAATGGTCGCAAGTATGCACACTATAATCGTGGCTCAACATGCAGTGCTATCGGTTTTGAATCCGGCTACAAATTCCGAGCTTATAACATCTTTTGTACCTGTTAATGTTGGTTTGGGGGTACCGCCTCCCCAGGTTGCTTCTATACCGATTTAAGCTGCTCCTAGTCAGTCTGGTATTAGGGAGGTAATTATCATGTAGTTACTCCTCCTAACAATTTGAATCAACCCACTAATTCACAGACATCAGGGGATGCTAATGAGGCTGTAAAATGCTTATGTACCCAGTTCGAGGCCTATAAGCAGAAGGATGCTCTACAAAGACTTGGGATAAAACAACCTTATCCTGCAGAATGGAAGGAGGTTCAATTTCCTCCTAAATACAAGCTTCCTACTATTATGTTGTTTGATGGAAGCACTTCTCCAAGTCAGTACATCAATCACTTTGAGGTGATGACTGATCAATTGTAGCCAAATGATGCTCTTCTTACCAGGGTGTTCATCGGTTACTTAACCGGTGCGGCACATGACTGGTACTGTAGTTTTCCTGATGGCTGCATAACTTCCTTTGCTGGTTTCAAGCAAATGTTCTTAGAACGATTCTATGAGGGGGTCAACGATATGACTATGTCTGCCTTTATCAAAATTAAAAAAGACACAATGAAACCACTGAGAATTTTATTGAAAGATTCTACCGAGAGACACTTAAAATGCCTCTAGGAACTCCATCTACTGTAAAAATAGACACTTGCAAATCAAACTTGTTGCCTATTATCAGTATATGGACATGATCGACACAATTTCAAGATTGACCTTCTTTCATTGTAAATGCCAAAGCTGCGGAGGTTAGTGATGAGAAGTTCAAAAAGTTAGGAGTTCAAATGGCTAATCCTAACCCAGATGAACATCCTGCATCCGGCAGCAATAATCGCCAGAACAATCGCAAGGGTAAAGAAACGTTGGATATTAATCTCAAGGGCAAGGAATTATTAGCTATCAATGTTGCTCAGACTACATCCACTCCATCAGCACTACCACAAAAAGCACTTCGTCCAAAAAAAGAGTATTCTTTCGATGAAGATGATATTATGAGCATCTTCGATTACTTGATCAAAAGCAATAGGCTTCAACTGCCGGAGGCGAAACGGCCAGAAGATGTTGGTAAAACTGATCACCCTAAATATTGTGTTTATCACAGGTTTATAAGGCATCCAACTCGAGCATACTACGTGCTCAAAGGCAAAATCCAAGAAATGGTCAACTCTGGTGCAGTTACTCTCCAACAGGATGAGAAGACTGTGACGGAAAATGTCGTCTCTGTGCAATTTGGTGACTTCCCACCGCAACTAGTGCAAGATGGTGTTGTCCCCATTCTGAGGGTTACTCTCGAGATCATGAATCTTCCACCTCCCCAAAATGAAGGTCTTGTTCCGCTATCCACTGACAAAGAAAAAATCATGTGGATTTATCCAGATCTAGTGGCAGACTTTGAAGCGCCTTCTTCCTCCAATCAAAAGAAGCAGTCTAAAACTAAATTGAAAAGTTGTAACATGGTATCCTTTGAACTTGTAGCAAAAGAAGAAATTTTAATCGGTACCAGATCTAGGAGACCTTGCCTCCGAGAGTATCCCAAAACTCAAGAGAATCATGCCCCATCTCCTGATGTTATTCCTGCATCATCTTCCCCTGCTGAGAATATACCATCTACATCCTCGCCAGTAGTGGAACCAATTCCTCCTAAAATAACATTAGCAGACAAGGGAAAGCAACATATCCGCTTTGATAAAGCATTGAAGAAGTCCTCATCTCTCGGACTTGAGAAGCCATATAATTTTGACATACTGGCTCAATTGGCTAACACTCCAGCGAGATTGTCAATCTTCGAACTCTTACGTCTCTAAAAAGAGAATCGAGAAACGCTGAGTGAGGCTTTGATGCAACTGATGCTTGTCTTGCTCTCCTCAAAAAGCCTGAAAAGGAGCCTGTTAGCTGTACATATTATCATAGTGTATTTGAACTCATGCCCAACATCACCTTTACACAAGATGACATGCTGTTAGAAGACAATCGTCATGATCGTCCTCTCTACTTCACAGGGTATGTAGATACTATGAAAGTTGATCGCATTCTGATTGACCCAGGGTCTGCACTTAGCATTATGCCAAAGACTTTGTTGGATGCTTTGAAGATCTCGGTTCACAACCTTTCTACAGCTATCACTACTATCTTGGGGTTCAATCAAGGACGAAGTGAACCTTTGAGGAAGATATGCCTGAAACTTCAAATCGGCAATCTTCGTACGAAGGTGACTTTCTATGTGATTGATAATCATGGTTCATACAATGCTTTGCTGGAAAGACCATTCCTCTACGAACACAACATTATACCTTCTACTCTCCATCAATGTTTCAAATATGTGGATGGTAATGGAGAAGTACAGAAAGAAGTTGCAGACTTAAATCCTTTCAGGAGGGTTGAAGCGTATTGTAACGATTCTCGCATGTACAAAAAGGAATTCATGAAGGTGGTATTGGCAATGTATACTGATGAAGAACAGAAAGGCGTGCCAAATGATACTCTGGTGATCCCTGTCAAAGGACGTACTTTCTGTCCTTAGTCTTCCAAGACATTGACTATTTACCTTCCTTCTCACAAGAAGCAGCCTCCTAGTCTTAGACAGGAACAAAGGGAGCTCACCTCTTCTGAGCCACTTGTAATCGACCTTCGTCATAAAAACCCCTCCCTCCTTTTCGTTCTTCTTCTCCTCCTCTGGTCATCAATCTGACTAAGACTTCTAAGGCTAAAGGTCTTGTTGTAAATGATGATGTAAAGATCAATAAAGTAGCATCTCCTTTGTAGTATACTGATGTTCATTTTGTTTGCAAAAATAAAAAGTTTATTCCAAACATAAAAAGAATCGTACAAAGTACAACGAATTTTGGGGAAGTACAACTTTAGGAATCCGATCGCTTTATCCCATGGACTATGTGAATTTAAAGACTAAAGCCTCTGGAGAATATAACAGCACTTTTGCAAGAACTCTTGATCTCCGATCCTCTGATAATGATTAGAAACTCTATTTATAGAGTTCTGGAAATAATTATTTTAGCAGTTATTCTGATGTGCGCGAGGTCGAACTGCGCCACTTCGGGTTGCGCCAACTTCAAGTTACGCCAACTTCAAGTTGCGCCAACTTCCATTCAGTTATTAAACATGTACGAACTGTATTTAGATGCGTGGCATCATGTGATTGAGATGCGCATGGTCGTGTATAGAGTAGTGGACACGTTTTGAGAGATTAGTGGCATGTGCGTCACGTCATCTTGTTCTAGAACGTTAGTTGCTTCAACTTTGTCAGGTTGCGCGAGCTTCAGTCAACGAGTTAAACTGTGCTTGATTAGGTTGAGCCTAGGCGCAATTCAGTGCATAGGCATGTAGCATCATTTGGGTTACGTGTTGGTTCGTGAGGAGAGTTTGATCAGGTTGCGCCTAGGCAGAACTTGCAGAGTGCGCGACACAGTTGTCATCAAATGACAGCAAATCGTCTCGAGCGCCACGCTTTACAGGATTCGAAGAGATTTTCTTTGTTTATTATTCTTTCAGTTGTCAGTGCTGTCAGTTAATGATGACAATTATTGTCAGGCGCCACGTAGGCTTTGGCGCAATGTGATTAGGCGCACTCTGATATGTGGCGCAACGTGAGTAGTGGTGCAACTCGATCTCTGGGCTTCATAACAGTGACGCAACTTGATCTCTTGGGCACAACTTAATTTTTAGCTCTACAATATGTACTTCAGCGAACTTCCATGTTAGTGCGATTCGATAAGCCGCGGTATAACTCTCTTTTCCAAATTCGACTTAGCATCCTTTCAATTGACTTATTACTTTATTCACTTGCCATAATCACTATCTTCCAGGCTACAACACTTAACATCAGGGACAACTCGGGTAAGCTCTCTACCCAAGAATAATATTTCTAACATTTGGTCAAGGGTCTAACTTAGAGCCAATCGTATCAAGAGTTCACAACATGCAATTATATTCCTTCCCAAATCCAACAATATTTCTCACCGAGGCAATTCATCTTTTCTAAAAGATACAATCCAACGTCACCCACTATCGATTATCCGAGTTAGGATATAATTCTATGTAACAGTCAAGGTTAACCCAGCTCTCCGACTATAAATACCGATCAAACATTCTCGTTATGAGCAGTTAATTCCATTTCATGGAACAACTCACTGTTCGACATGCACCACTTCAGTCTTGCCCTACGATTGCACTTCCCACTTACGGCGACATATAACTTAAAAAAAGGTAAAACATCTCTAAGGCACAAGCTGAAGCATACATCTCTTTAGGTCAATAATTATTACCACCATCTCTCGTTCAATGCCACCATGTCATCTTATGGGTCGCCAATGGTCATCTATTATTCGGTTGAGTCTATAAGGTTAGTTATACTGACAGCTAAACTTAATCATTCAGGTAACTCCCCTAGAGCGGACGACTAATAGGGAGCATGCTAGTTTCTTACTCTCAGGCCAGCATGCAACCAACTATTTGAGACAGCTCTACCTAATCCTATGGGAATCAACCCAGTCCGAATAACTAATCGCCATTGTCAGCTATGCCAACAACTGCACATGCAGCCCACGGTTGCTAGGATCAAGTCTATTTATCTAGGGTCTTCCTCAAGGAAATAATTCCCACAGAGGCTCATTCTAGACTTACCCAACGATCGACTAAGATCGATCTATCACTATTACGGTCAATGCCAATCCGACATACGATTTTCATCGTTCTAATAATCCATCAAGTAAAATACACAATGATCAAATTTGTAATCCAATTCCCTTGTACCCATACGAACCCATAAGCCAAGGATAACTATTCAAGGGTCATCGATTCCGATAATCTTAATATAACTATATAATTATACTATTCGGTTTGTATGACAAAGTCACAACACTAAGTCATAAGCCAGCAAACTATACCCCAACCAACAGTCACATATACCGACATTATCCAACACGTTTGTAATTTCTCAATCCCATTCGTTCCTCATTCATCAAACTATCGTATAGGCATTCTTAAATCTCATGCAGCAAGGGTCGAGTAGTTTATTCTATTCAATCCGACAATTTTATGTATCACTTAACCATTCTCTATGCAACATAAACATTCGAGGTTGCTACTTGATACTTTTCTGGTACAGTTCAATTCCTCAGCATACATGCACACATGCAACGACTATCCTTTGGTGATCAAGATAGATTAACATCTATTACACCCTAGGGTCGACACAGATTTCTAATATTCCTTTGGTTCACCGACAATATTTTTAAACTTTCAGCTTCGCAACCAACTTTGTATTAGCCATATATGATTTGCATCCAACGAATCAAAGTCAACATTCTGATGTTTTAAGCCATAACATTTTCTAGCCAAATCCACTTACCCATAGCATACTAACTGTTTTACTAGTCTGAGTCATCACTCAACTAAACAATTTCTAACCAAGCCACCCGTTACAATTTCTAGAATTTTTGCTACCCAGCATAACATCACCGTCAAGGGACACTCGAGTCATCTAGCAACAATACATGACTCCCAGCTAAGTCTCGGCACTACCCAGTTCCACAGGTAGTCTCATTGCTATCCTATGGAAAGGGTCAACATACATCTTGTTCTGAGGTGGTAGAGGCAATATACCACTCAGAAATAAAGCCATCCTTAAATAATACCAACTTAAATCTATTTCGGACATTCATGATCTATAATGATCACAACACTTAGCCAACATCTTGGGGTCCCAATATCTCAAGCCAACATTCTTCGGGTCTCAAAAGCACTAGCCAGCACACATGAGTCAACTCACCAGTTTCGTTTAACTCATCCATCAATTACCCCATTAACAATTCTTTCTCAATATCACATGCAATTCTCAACTTGTTACAACATACATAGCCACATTTCTTTATACCCACATTCCAAACAGCATTCACAATATAGCATACTATGGCATCGAGTCATTGTTGGGTTATTTGTGTTCAAACGAACAACAATCATTCATTCAGGGGCATCATAATGTATATAGACTTATTGTATAGAACATCCAGTGAGCAACCAAGAGGGTCAACAAAATTTTAGACACAAACAACATAGGATGATTACAGAACAATAACAGCATAATCGTGGAAGCAATCTTTGATTTAATCACGAAAGCAACGTTGAGTGATCGCGGAAGCAACTTTCGTTGTAACTCTACCTCCCCATCTTGAGGAATATAAGTTTGATTTTAAAATCATTTCAAATAATAATAGCTTTTGATTAAATATTTTGAATAAATAATTCATGATCATTTTTTGGGGGAGCTTTGAATTTTTGGACAAATAACTAATTTTCAAATCTATTTGGAGTGGTCCCCACTCCCTAACAACTTATAACCACTTTTTAAACAGGTTTTTGATTGATTATGCAATAAACGAAAAGGAGGAGGGTGATTCTGGAAATTTACCTAAACCGGAGGGGCTTATATAAAAATAAATTATGGCGGGGGGGGGGGGGGGGGGGGGGGGGGGGGTTTAGTGCAAAATGTCCTTTCTTTTCGTATAATCGAGTGGAGAGAGAAAGTGAGAGTTCAGTCTCATTTCTTCTCCTCTCCCGAGAGTTCTTCCCCAATTCCCGAGCTCAGCCCTAAAATCCAACTCCAGCGAGAGCGGTGACAGCTTCGACGAGAATGACGACGACGACCGACGGTTCCGCTCTTTCGAGCATCTGACTCGTCAGCAGCCATCCAATTTCTTCTCTAGCAGTTGAAGACGAGGATCCCGACGACAGCAATGATGCCTCGTCGACTCGGTGATGCGAGCACTCCTGACAGCACCTTCTTCGAGTTTCCTCAACAATCCTATTCTCTTCAGTAGATTTCGTTATCAGCAGTCGATCGTGCTGTTATAGGTGAGTTTCGTTCTAACTGTCACTACCACATTTTTGGCTTGAGGGTATTTTGGTCATTTTGACTTTTTGGTGATTTTAAATTTTTATTTATTAAATATGTGCTAATTGTTAGGTTGAGACTTGACCTAAAAACTTAGCCTAATCTAGATTAGCCTTGAGCTTAGAGTATTGATTAGGGTAACCAAGTAATGATAAGGATAATAATATCTAGATATTCTAAGTAGTGTTGTAAGGCAAAAGCTCAAACACACGAAGACGAAGTTTTCTCGTATATTATCAACTACTCAAGTGTACATTTACAAGCTATTCTAACCTCTCTTTATATAGGGAGAGAGGTTGGGGGTTATGAAGAAATGAAGGGCCAAAGGTCATGTAGGTTACAAGAAGATGAATGTGTAGAGACATATGAGTTACAACACTCCCCCTTGGCTCTCCAGAAATTCTGCTTGTAAACACCTCTGAGTTTCTTCGTCTGTCTGTAGCTTGTATCTTACAATTTTGACCATCTACTTGTGACTCGTCAAAACCTTGCCAAATAAAACCCAGTGGGAAAAAACTTTGGTCGAAGGACAAAAGAGTACACACAGGTCAGTGTGATGGGGGTAAACTAACCATTGCAAAGGTGCCTCGTCAAAACCTTGTCAGGGAAAACCCAGTGGAAAAAACCGCTGATCGAAGGACAAAAGAGTACACGATGGTTTAGAAGTATACAACTGGATACTCCTCCTGATTATAATAATCCTTAGTGAATAAGGGATTTGAACTGTGTCTCGTTAAAAACCATGCCAAAGAAAACCCAGTGGGAAAAACTTTGGTCGAAGGAAAAAAGAGTACACGAGCATACATCAGGATGCTTCCCTTTTCACTCGCACTCAACAGGGTGCGGGATATACGCACAACAGGGCGTTGGGAGGCACTTGTTGGGGCGCTCCCCCTCACATGCACACAACAGGGTGCAAGAAACATGTTTCACTTAGGCTAGCTCTGAAAGCTTCCTAAGTCCAATCGCTCTGACATGTTTCTGGAACGAGTGTTTTGGCAGTGACTTGGTGAACAAGTCTGCACGGTTATTCTTCGATCCAATATGTTGCACTTCAATCTTCTGAAGCGCTTGTTGTTCATGTGTAAAGAACAACTTGGGCGATATGTGCTTGGTAGCATCCCCTTTGATGTAACCATGTTTCGCTTGATCAATAACAGCGGTATTGTCCTCATAGACGACAACAGGTTCATCAGGGTCATATGGAAGATCACATGTACTTCGAATATGGCCAATAACAGCTCGAAGCCATACACACTTTCTAGTCGCCTCATAAAGCGCGAGTAGCTCAGAGTGGTTCGTTGAAGTAGCCACTAAGGTCTGTTTGCGAGACCTCCAAGAAATCGCCGTGTTCCCAATGGTAAAGACATAACCAGATTGGGAACGCCCCTTGTGCGGATCAGATAAGTATCCCGCATCGGCGTAGCCAACAAGGGTCGCGTTGCTTCGAGTGCCAAGAGCGTTGGACTCACTCAAAACCGCGTAGGGATAGAACAAGCCCAAGTCCGTAGTACCCTTAAGGTAGCGGAAAATGTCTTTTATGCCATTCTAATGGCGGCGTGTTGGCGCGGTGCTGTGTCGAGCTAGACAATTCACAGCAAACGAGATGTCCGGTCTAGTACATTGGGCCAAGTACAATAAAGCGCCTATTGCACCCAGATAAGAGCACTCAGGACTAAATATCTCTTCGTCGTCCTCCTTTGGACGAAATGGGTCCTTAGTAATGTCTAGAGAGCGGACGACCATGGGAGTAGCGGATGGCTTAACGTCAAAATGACTAAAGCGTCTCAACACCTTTTCGGTATAGTTCGCTTGATGGACAAGAATTCCATCTTTACGGTGCTCGATCTGCAGGCCAAGACAAAACCGTGTCTTCCCAAGATCCTTCATCTCGAATTCCCTCTTCAGGATATCAGCAGTTTTTGACAAGTCTTTTTCGGTTCCTATGAGATTCATGTCATCTACATAGACTGCGATGATTGCGTATCCTGAAGTGGATTTTTTTATAAACACGCATGGGCAAAGTTCGTTATTAACGTATCCCAAACTGATCAAGTATTCGCTTAGGCGGTTATACCACATTCGCCCGGATTGTTTCAATCCATATAGCGAACACCTCAATCTAATTGAGAACGCGTTCCGTGGTCGGGAACTACTTGATTCAGGCATCTTTAGTCCTTCAGGGACTTTCATATATATCTCTGTGTCTAGATCCCCGTAGAGATAGGCTGTGACCACATCCATGTGCTGCATATTCAGTTTTTCGGAAACTACTAAACTGATTAAGTAGCGGAACGTTATGATGTCCATTACGGGAGAATACGTCTCCTCGTAATCAATTCCAGGGCGTTGTGAGAAGCCTTGCGCCACAAGGCGAGCCTTGTATCGCACAATCTCATTTCTCTCATTACGCTTCCTTAGGAAAACCTATTTGTGACCAACTGGTTTAACATTGGGTGGTGTTGGAGCAACAGGTCCAAACACGCTTCTTTTCGCTAAGAAGTCTAGTTCAGCCTGGATTGCTTATTTCCATTGTGACCAGTCCGTTCGTCGTTGACACTCGACAACACTACGAGGTTCCATGTCATCATTGTTCATAATGTCAGTGGCCACTGAGTATATGAACACATTATCGATGACAGTTTCGTTTCGCTTCAAAATATCGTCTAAGCTAGCATACTCGACGGATATTTCGAGGTTATCGGTATGATTAGGAATAGGCGTTTCATCTGGAACGCGCTCTTCTAATACATCGCCGTGATCCTTAATGATCTCATGTGGCAAAACGTTTTTAACAAGATTTCTCCGCTTCCGGGGCAGAACATCTTTGGAACCAACCGGTCTTCCCTTCTTCTTGGGAATAGCGGCGGACTGGACGGCCGATGGCAGCGTCCTTTGCTCGGCGGGTTCGACCGGAGCAACATGTTTCACAGGAACATGGCGTCTCTCAGGGACGTCTATCCTTGCAGGCACATTTGCAGCAGGTATAATTGATCTCGTGACTTTTGCTAGGTCGCTAAATGCGTCTGGCATTTGATTTGCAATATCTTACAGATCTAGAATCCTCTGCACTTCCTTATCACTATGTGCAGAGGGGGGATCATGATGAGCAAAAGCGGGCACATGCCACGCTAATTCACGTCGTTCCTCATCAACGTTAGCGTGCATTTCTCCCCCTAACGACGGAAGATTGCCTCATCAAAGTCACAATCCGCGTGTCTCGCGGTAAAGAGATCGTCTGTCAAGGGCTCTAAATAGCGAATAATGGACGGGGAGTTATAACCGACATATATTCCCCGTCGTTTCTGAGGTCCAAATTTTGAACGTCTCATCGGCTCAATTGGAACATTGACTAGGCACCCAAACACGCGTAAATGTGAGATATCAGGCTCACATCCAGTAACCAGCTGGTACGCGAAAAGTGGTTGGGTGGCCATGGGCCTCAGACGGACCAAATTTGCAGCGTACAAAATTGCATAGCCCCATGCAGATAGTGGGAGTTTGGTGCGCCTAACCAAGGTCCTCGCTATCATTTGCAGTCGCTTTATAAAAGCTTCCGCTAGGCCATTTTGGGTATGAACATACGCAACAGGATGTTCAAGATTTATTTCCAAAGTCATGCAATAGTCATCGAAAGTCTTCGATGTAAACTCCACGGTATTATCAAGTCTAATAGACTTTATCGGATAATCCGGATGGTGAGCCCTTAACTTAATGATCTGGGCGAGGAGTTTAGGAAACGCTGTATTTCGGGTGGACAACAATACTACGTGTGACCATCTAGTCGATGCATCAACCAAAACCATGAAGTATTTAAATGGTCCGCATGTTGGTTGGATTGGTCCACAAATATCTCCCTGAATTCTCTCAAGGAATTGGGAAACCAATCTCGTAGGTTTCACATGGAGTGGCTTGAGATTTGTCTTCCCAATCGAGCAAGCTTGGCATAGGCTTTTCGGATTTATAACAAAATTCTTTCCTCCAAGAGGATGCCCATGTGATGCATTCATAGTGCGAAGCATCGTATTTTGACCCGGATGACCCAGCCGGTCATGCCATAGCATAAAAGTCCTCTCATCAACTGGCGCTCGGCGAATGATGAGATTACTCTCGATGTGTTGTATCGTAGTGAGATATAAACCACTTGAAAGACATTTCAACTTCTCCAAGATACGCTTTTGGCCGTACTGAGTGGAGGTAATGAAAAGATACTCGAAGCCATGTTCTCGAGCAGTTTCAACATGAAATCCGTTTTCTCGAATATCCTTAAAACTCAATAAGGTACGACTGGACCTTGGAGAATATAAGGCCTCTGATACTTCAATGGGAGTACCATTGGACAATGAAAAACGGGCTTTGCCAAAACCTTGAACAAGGGTTGAGGGTCCCGAAATGGTTGTCACTGAGGTTACTTTAGGCGTATAGGAGATAAAGTATGATTTATCTCTCAAGATAGTGTGAGTTGTTCCACTATCAACCAGACAATCCACTGCCCCGTGGTCCATGCCTATAAGTAAAAAAAATTAAAGTTTGTCACACGTTTGAGGAAAGTGCTCGAAATAGAACTTTAATTTATCGAGAAAACAGAAAATACAAACCACCAAAAGTTTCATGACTTAAATCAAACATAGATAAAAATGGAGATTTATTCTTCCATTTCTGCTACAAAATCGGGGGTCTCAAGATTTAGATTTTCGCACTCAATGACCAGATTTGCTTCGGCCCGGCGCCCCTTGTGATAGTTATTAACTTCTTGGGGGGTCGCCCTGCAAGTCCGTTGCATATGACCATAAGCACCACATTTGTAGCAGAGAGTAGGCGCTTGGCCTTCCACTCTCGCTTTGGGACGACTGGCCCGTTGGTTCTTACCATGAGACTGCCTAGGAGTCAAAGGTCCTTGGTTCTTGTTAGAACCTCGCTTTGGGTGGCGGGACTTAAACTCGCCTCTGTTCCTTGGCTGGGACGACTGGCCCTTGTCTCGTTTCCACCGTGGATTTGGTCCACGGAGAGCGTTTGCATCAGGCATTGGAATTGCCTTTGTTCCAGCAGGACGAGAATTGTTGTTTCTCATTAAAATGAGACTGTTCTTCTCGTCTAGTAAAAGTTGGGTGATGAGCTCGAGAAACTTGGTGAACTTAGACTGACGGTATTGCTTCTGGAGCAAGTTGTCAGTGGAAGGAAATGTGGTGTATGTTTTCTCCAATAGATCACTGTCGGTTAATATCTCACCGCAGTATTGGAGAAGTGATCGAATCCTGCAGACTTCATTGTTGTAATCAGTTACACTTTTGAAGTCTTGGAAGCGCAGGTTCAACCAGTCATGGCGTGCTTCAGGTAGCCATATGGTCTTCTGGTGGTCGAAGCGCTCTTTCAGAGAGTCCCATAGCGTCTTCGGCGAGGAGATTTCAATGAACTCCGCCTTCATGGTGTCAGATAAATGCCTGCGGAATAGAATCATCGCTTTGGCGTTCATTGAGGGAGTGACTTCCACTTCACGCTCTTCCTCGTTATAGATGACGTCCAAGAGGCCCTGTGCATCTAGATGGTTCTGGATGTCTTGCGTCCAGTCCAAGTAGTTCTTGCTAGAGGCTTCAAGGATTGGAAAATCAATCTTGATCGACATTTTTCTACAACAGGAGAAAAAATCTTGATCAGTCAACATATAAAATGACAGGTTTATATGGATTTGGTTTGTATAAGCAACAACAAACAATCGTAAATAAAAACAACGGTTTTGAAAAAACAATTTTTGTTTAAAAATTATCTTATATCGATCGACGGGCCGATATAGAGAGGTTAATAAGTTTCTTGCAAAAATGCATAATTATAAATACAATTTGAGCAAAAAATAATATTCGGTCAACCCATTTCAGTAGCTCTACGTGAATATGACCAGGCGGAAAAATGAGGGAGGAGGGTCACCGGGGACCTCTTAAGAACCTAGCCCCAAGTTCTTTCTGACATCATACCCAAGTAGGTGAGCCTATTCGGAGAGACTTCGTAAATTTTTTTTTTTCAAATGTAAGAATAAATAAGATTTTTCAAAAAATTCACGCTATTTGCGAACTGTGCAAAATAGGTGACAATTTAGTGCGTGCTCAAAATGAGCGTTGCCTTTGAAAAATTATTAACCAAAAAGGTTATTTTTGGGAGGCACAAATTTGGCGGTGCCAGAATTTGTTTATGTAGCCAAAACCATTTTTCAAATTTTTCAAGTTTGTTTTTTTTTCGTAATTACGCAAAAAAAAAAAAACGTACAGCATAAGCAAGCAACAGCACACAAAAGGATTGGTGCCTAAGCAAGCGGCACCAAAAAAAATGTCAACTATTTTTCCGACGTCTAATGAAGCGACGCCAAAAAAATAGCGAAAAAAAATACAATTTTTTTTTACTGCTCATTTGTTACAATAATCCACTGAGTAACATAAAAAGAAAAAATGCTACTGAGGTGCTTGTCAGGGCACAGATGGTACTGTGGCGCTCGTCGGGGCGCTCCAAATCCATTATTACCAAAAAAATGGTAGCATCTATCATAATGGACTGCTGCCATTGTAATTGTAAATTTTTCTTTTCTGTATTAGATTCTTGTTGTGGAAAGAGTAGGCTAGGAAAATAATGTTGTCATCATGTAGCAGAACAGTAGATGATCTTTACTGCCTACAGCAAGACTTGTATGATTCTATAGCTAAAACTAATACACATGTATCATTCAAACTAGCGGTGGTAGTAAATTTTTATTTTATTTTTTTTGAGAGGTAAAACAGTGCATCTGACTTGGAAAAAATATGAAAAGAATGTCTATATCAGAAATTCCAGATTATCATGAATTATGAGGATGTACAAAAGAACCGTGCAATTATTTTAAACAATAATATACAAGCATTATTTGGTCAAGAGACATAGTGCATACCAGTTCATCATTTTTCAGCAATAAGAATGTATTATTTAACTTGCAAGAGGAACACTTAAGTTACTAGCTCCAAGGAATAGAAGTTGGCTAGTTAGACTTATAGGTTGATGTTGTGAAACAGTTTTGCTTGCCTACCTTAAAAGTATGACAAGTATGTTGTATACCAGGGCAAGTATGAAGCATCAAGCATGGGTAAAGGTATTACAAAGATTTACAGAAAATACTCTGTATTAAACCGGTGGTGACATACTGGCTAACTATGAAGCATGAATATTCAGTCTTCATCATAAATTTTTTTTACCTTTCTTACCTTATGGTGGAAGAAAGTGAGAAAACAATTGCGGATACGCGGGATCGGCGACGACCAACGGGGTACGCGCGGGACAACGGTCGGCGGACGTAGAGGCGAGCAGTACGTCGGATCTCCGGCGTTGCACGAGCAACGTGCTGATAACGTGTTGTAAGGCAAAAGCTCAAACACACGAAGACGAAGTTTTCTCGTATATTATCAACTACTCAAGTGTACATTTACAAGCTATTCTAACCTCTCTTTATATAGGGAGAGAGGTTGGGGGTTATGAAGAAATGAAGGGCCAAAGGTCATGTAGGTTACAAGAAGATGAATGTGTAGAGACATATGAGTTACAACAAGTAGGATATTTTTCCTTAGGATATTTGTGAAAAAGGAAGCCCTATGACTAGTAGAACCAATATGAAGGCTTAGAATTGGGTGGACAACTCCTACCCACTCATCTAGACCTATAACCTAACCCTTATTCATATAATGGCAGCCATCAAGTGCCCCCCTTCCTATAAAACATTCTTAGCAAAGCCTTTGCCTCTTTTTACATTTGCTTAGAACCCTAATAGTTTCTCCCCAAATTTCTTCCCCTAATATCCAAATCAAGCCCAAATTGGTCCTAATCAATTGCATCATCACCCACTACCATAGTGGAAGCTATTAGGGGCTTTATAGCTAAGATTGGGAGTGCTTTGGGGCAATTAAAGTTCAAGGGAAACACTCAACCTCACCATTTTTATTGAGATTCACTCTCAACAGGTAAATCCCATAAAATCCATATAAAATCATGTTTTCTTTTCATTGATGCATGCATATAGGTATAACCTAGCTGTAGGGTTAGTTTGGTGCTAGGTAGTGTCCATTTCGTGTCTGTATCGGACACGTATCAGTAATTTTAATAAGGTGTTCGATGAAATATTTGTGAGAAATAAATTATATTAATTTCAGAAACTAGTTGAACATAAAATTAGGTTATTATATGTATATTACTAATAAAATTGACTGAGTCAAAGATTTTGTGTTTTTCGTGTCCAAAACGGACACACACACATGCACGCTAACACGGTAACAGTGCGCTGCTACCCGAGTGTCACTGTGGACACGACATGCCATGTGGCGGCCTGCCACTTGGCACAGACCAAGGGGCAGTGACTGACATCACACCCCTTGAGTCTTGAGTCATCTCGTGTCGTATTGGACACGCGATTCCACGTGCACACGATTTGTACTGTCACTATGCGTGTGGATTTTCTCCACTGACACGCAGTTCGTGTCGACAATTGACATGACTTGGACACGTGTCATCTAGTCTAATGTGTAGTCCTATAGGTAGGCTACCTAGGTTAGTGTGCACGAGGTGTCCTAGGCTCTGTGTCGTATCCAATTCCCCAGGGAATGGCCGCACGAGCTTGTGTACGAGCTGTGCACTACAGGATTCCTGACCCGTGTTTCCTTGCATTGGACACTTCGTGTCCACTCTTGTGGACACGAATGACACACCCTAGACACGTAATCATATGGAGAACATTCCTATATGACTGAATTGTTAATTGCATGGTTTAGTATTGGTTATCGAATTCAGTTATTTCATGTATCAGTGTCTTCTTATCCCAGTTGGGTTTTTTATGAACTGACACTTAATTCATAAATCTGTTTCCTGAGATTAATTTTAGTATATGCTAATGACCCATGTTCAATAAGGTTAGTTAACTGTGGTTAGTATAAACCTGAGTTGCAATGTAATATCTGCGATTTTAAGTGAAACTGAAATAGGACTTGGTTTCGAATTGAACTGAACTAGTGTAAAGCCTGAGTTTGTGCATAACCTAAAATTGCCTGTGTGATCCCGAGATTTTAAGAATGTTGAAATGTTTTATGAACTGTAATGGGTTGCTAAGAAGTAAACTGAGATTCAAGTTAATGTTAAACTGAATTTGAAATGTTATAACTGAGCCATGTTAACCTGAGATTATAGGGTTTAAATGAATGGGTTGTTAACAGTTAACCTAAAATTGCATATGTGTATTCCTGAGATTGAAATGTTGATTTTAATTGATATTTCAAATGAAGTATTAACCTGAGATTCTAGTTAGAAAGGAAACCTGAGATTGCAATGTTAACTGAGTTCCAATCAAAAGAAATGTTGTAAACTGAAATAGAAAACCTGAAAAACTGAGAACTTAAATTTTAGTGCATATTAATGCCATGTTTCTAATGAGGTTAGTTAACTGTTAATTCTGAATTTATATATGTTTATAGCTGAGAATGGGTGTGATTGGCTAACCTGAACATTGATTTGAAGGGTTTGTAAACTGAAATAGAAGTTACTGATTTCAATCAACTATAGAATTTCTGAGATTTCATGTTAAATATTAAGCCTGAGTTGAAATGTTACACATGAGTTTACTATGAATATTCCTGAGTTTATTGGATAATTGAAAACACATTTTAACTTGTAAATGTTAACCATGTCATATTGCTCTTTAACCCTTAAAATTCAGTCCATAGTTCACACATACATACATTCACTCTCTAAATTCCTTTTTCCTTCTCCATATACATATATGTGTATGTTCATATATATATATATATATATATATATATATATATATATATAATGCCCCAGTCCCAAAATACTTAGGACTAGGTACGTATCCATACCAGCTGCATACATATGAAGTATACTCCAATATATGGAAACTTGTATGTATACATAAGCTGTAAAATGCAGTAGAACCATAATAACTAAATCTCATCCACTAGATAAATAAATGATATAAAAGCAACTTTGAATTTGTCATGTATACAATCGTTGGGCGGAGACAAAGTCCACTACCAACTATCTCAAATAAAATATACAAGAAGTGATCGATAAAATAATGAGACGAACCAAGCGCAATCATCTTCGAAAGAATGGAGAAGATCACGGCCTTGGCTAGAACACCTGCAAAATCACAGAAGCACACACCTGGAGAGATAACCAGGTCCTCAGAGGGACGTAACAAGATAAATAAACATGCCATATAAATACTGAATATAAAATATGCCATAATCAAAGAAAGTGATAAGACACAATAAGGTAATCTATCCATACTAAAGTGAACATGCAATTTGAGAAACAATCCTTCGACGCATGAGCCCTGGCTGTAAATGGGATCGGCATAATCCCCATATAGGGCACCAGGGGCCTACGTCCGTAACGTCCGAAGATCGTCAGAGGGCATCATGTGCAAGGGGCTACGTCCATAACGCTCTGGATAACGTCAGAGGGCACCTGGAGCCTGCGTCTCCGGTGGAGCGCACAGGTAAGCAGGGAAGTGCAAAGAAGCCCATACGTCAGGTATTGTTCTCCCCACCCAATGTACCTGTCAAGTCACATCTACGACCATGTACCTCTACTAACTGCTAAGTCTTCTAACACGCCTCTATTAGCAGTTAGCCCTAACGCATGCACATGGGGGATCAGCCCACGCGCAAGAACCTCTACATGCTACTCATCTCACACATCCTTATGGTACGACTGTGTCAAGGTATATGCAATACACTACAACGGTAGTCTCTTAACTCTAAGTCCATATGCAATCAAAGGATAATAACAAAGTATATCTAATATCACTGTGCAGACAATAAATCAAGAACTACAAGAACTGGAAATAATGAACAGTGATATGTAATAAAATGCAACTGAATATAAACAGTATAATGGCAAGGTATCTTGCCTGCGGGTGGTACGAGAAGCCGCAAAATCCAACAATCTGAATTGTCAACACGAAAGTCAAAATCCACAAGAAGCTCCGGATGCTGAAACAAACATCACGAACGAGTTTGGTATAAAAGATATGCCTAGGAAATGCCTGTCCAAAAGTTAAATTCTGGAACAGGGGCAAAATCATAATTTCGGGTCAAAACGATGTCTGCCGTTGGACCCGCTTTGCACCGAAATGCGTGCCAAAATCTACGGTCTCTAAAGTCGTCTAACTACATGTCTACGGATTTGTTTTGAGGAGACGAACCCAACGGTATGTCCAATTTTGGATTCCGGTGGGCTGTGCACAAAATCGCCTGTTGAGTGGGATTGTGGGCCCGCCAAAATAGTGTCCCGATCAACGGTCTCAGAATCGGACCAAACTTGGCTCACAGGACCAGAAAAATATTTTGAGTCCAATGGCGCAAGTTTCATCGCGATATGATTAGTGTGCACAAAGTTGTGACTTAATTTGCAAAGAGTCGATACGGGGTATCTAGACGGATACGCATTGATTTCGTCGCGCACATGCAATGAAATCAAGTTCCGTCAGTTTCCACACGTCGACAACATCTATACGCGCCTTTCGATGCATATAGTGCGCGACCACGTCACCCGGTTTGTCGGGATGGACGCCGTATCGGGGTGTTTCTCTACTTTTTGAAAACAGAATTTACAGTTTTTGGAAAAACTTTAACAACGTGTAACTTTCTACATATTAGATGAAAAATGAATTCAAAAGGTGCGTTACAATCTCGGTTAGGTTGTCTTTGAATGCCTTTAATTAGTTTTTACTAAATTTTAATGGACAGCGAGAAAAGCGGCTGACAAGTTGATGTTTCAAAACAGTTTTTAATATTCAGAAAAAGTGGTTTTTCTCCAACTTTCTCTCGATTTTTCGAGCAAGTTGGATGGCCATGTCAAAATCCACCTAAAGGATCTCGAAGAGGGTCAAGTCTACTTTCCAGAACATTTTACGGATCGAAAATCGGTGCTACGAGTAAAAAGTTACGCCATCGGGAAGTAGGGTACCTTGAGTGAAAAAACTGCTCCGTGGGTGACGGGGCTGACTTCCGATGCTCCGTTCGTCGTGCACACAACTCCGTTGCTGGTGAAACGAACTCGTAGGCGAAGAGGGTATGATCAACCCCAACTTTCGTTTTGGAAGTCTAGGGTTTTGAGGTTTGTAGAAAAAGTTGTATTTATAACAACTTTCAACTAAAACCTAATACTACCACTATTACAAAATAGCAATTGGGCTATTCCCACGGGTTGTGTGCGGCTAAATTGCTGCTATAGCAGCAATGAATAGAGAGGGGGGCCCGTCCACTTTAAGTGGGTGGTGTTGTTATGTTGTTATATATATATACTAGTCATAACCCGTGCCCATAGGGCATGGTTCATTTAAGGTATTCCCCCTCAAAATCTTGGACCCATTTTATTTGGATTCCCCATAAAATCTCACTCTCAATAATGCTCATCCACAACCATTATGAGGCCCCCATCAAAATATTAAATTCCAACCATCAAAATATTAAATTCCCATCTTTGGATTCCCCATAAAATCCCACTCCCAATAATGCTCTTCCCTATAAAACCCCACTCCCAATAATGCTCTTCCCCATAAAACCCCACAACCGTTGATTCACCAAGATTAAATCCCAACCACTCTTTATCTTGGCACAGGCAGCCCTAGGATTCAAAAACCTTTGTGTTTTGTATAATAGATATTTTTTTCCTTTTTCTTTTCTTTTCCTTTTTCTTTTTCTTTCCTTTTTCTTTTCTTATTCTTTTCTTATTCTTTAAATCTTTTTCATATATAACTATATATATCCAAAAATCATTTAAATACAAATAACACTTTAAATGTCACATATGAATATTTAATATATTTAAATATATCTACATATATATATAAATTCCATTCACAATAAACCAACTCAACATAATAATAATAATAATATTTAAATAGAATGAATATATTTATTTATTCTCCCCAAAATATCTTAAGAAATAATAAAATCATCTCAATGGGTGGACTTATACCGCACTCCCTTATCCGGGTCCAGAATATTTTACAAATATGGTAAAATATTATTATAATAATAAAATACCAATAATTGTACAAAAATTTAATTAATTAGAAATTGTACATGAAATTCTGAAATAACTTAGAAAATATTTTTACGTACATAAAATATGTCTACATGGCCACCTTGGTCCCACCACCTGCTTACATGGGCTAAAATTGGTTCGGGCCCAATTCGGACTGGTTTGGACAACCCGGATCATCTAAAAATCAATATATAAAATAATATCTAAATAAAATATTTTAAATGCGTTATTTCATAACTCGGCCTGGTTTTCCTAGTTCGGACTGAACTATGGCTAGGCCTCCCGTGACATGACTAATATACTGGTCAAAGCACACTGCTACATCTTCCGTGCCAAAATTCATGGTAGTCTTGTGTTTCAAAATTCAACAATGGCTAAGGTCTTTTCTAATGAAATAAAAATCATAAATTGCATAAATTCATTTTTAAGTCTAATAAAATAATAAAAATAATTTAAAAAAATATAGGGGTTTTACATCCTACCCAACTTACAAGAATTTCGTCCTCGAAATTTAGGATTAATAGGGTAGATAGGGTTGAGGGATAGGAAGAGTTCGTCAATACCAAAAATGTAATTTTAAATTTTGGAGGAGGCGATAAAACGGCGTTCATCACCACCATACAATAGAAAATTGTGGAGTCGATATATACAAAAATATATCATGGTTATGGAATTGAATAAGGATCGCTAGTAAAGGTAACAAAATTTGGATAACACAAATTAAAGAGTAGCAAAGAATTAGGTAGTTCAATAAAATAATCTGACGATTGGGATATGTGGTTCCCTGAGAGAAAATGGATACTAATCGTCTTGGTTGAGAGTTGGATTTAAGTGAACAATTGGAATCATCCTCGAGTGCTTAAGAATATTTAGGAGGGCACGATAACAATTCTAGGGTTGAGGAATAAGGAGTAGTTAAAGGCGAGGATATAGCCACATGAGTCGGTCGGTGGCTATCTACATTTGTGTATAATTAACCGATTGGGCAACCAAAGATGATACCTTGAGTCTATCTAGCAAGTACAGTGCCTTGTCTTTCCAAAATAAGTAAAAGATAAGAACAACAAAGGGTTCAAAGACGGTGTTATATATTGAGTACGAATTGCGGGGTTCACAGGCGGCAAAAATATTTCAAAAGAGAATTGTCAAGGCGATCACGGATGAGACTCTAAGGCAAGTTTACTATGTCTTCATCCACGTAGAATAATATCTGATAAGGGAACCAAAGTGCAATAGGTTGATCAGACCAGAATGAACCGGTTCTGATTAGACAATATGTTAGTGGGTGCACCCAATAAAATATGTCATGATCAAGCTTGATAACGAAATAAGCTTGTAAAACTGAAGCTACATTAGCAGCATGAGATAGTTAAAGTATGAGCAAGGGAGGTACTGATGCAGGAAAAATTAAAATAGTCCAGATCTTTTAAAATCAAGACTCGCCCGAAGTATGTGCCTACACAGTTGTCCTAGTGTTTCTTCATTTATGGTTTGGTAGACTAGACAAGGTAGGGTCCTCTGAACTTATAGTCTAAGCAACTTATCAACATGGGTTACAAGGAAAAAGGTTTGTTTGGTTGTGAGGTATTCTACCCAACTTACAAGAGTTAAACTAATAGTATCATAGGACAATGGGTCAAGCAATCAAGATAAAGCACAAATTGAGCATTTAAGGAATTAAGTAGAACAAAATCACATATCGGGTCGAAAGAATTGAGTCGAGGTTGAATCCCTATCCGTGGTCGAAAAATATATCGGTATCATGGTAAAGATTATAGTTTGGCCATTTCGACCATAAGGTCATATCAAGAATTAGATTACAAGGAGATGGGTTTTGGTGGGACATGATATGTCTACAGGAAGGTGGGCTCGTCTAGGGCTTACATATGAAATTTGTTGGAAGAAAAAGTCTAGTGTTGTGCTCCAAATATCCAAGTCACGGTAAAGGATGCCAAAATATCTAAAATAGAAAGTGGGAGTTCACGAGGTGATAATTAATGCACTACAAATAAAGAAGATCAAGTTAAAGCATGAAATAAATTTTAATTAAAGAATCCAGTAAAATAATTTAGGAACACAATTTCGGAGAGAAGATAGTCTTTTAGATGAGTACAGTTAAGGAACCATTAACTCACTATTCAAATTATGAATGGGTTAGAAGGTCGCAATTAAAAGATCTAGAATTGAAGGAAGGTCGAGTAAGCCAAGGTAGAAATACAGTCACATAGCTAGGTAGATGACTAACAATACTGCTGTATATACTACTATCATGGTCATGAGTGACATGGCAATTAGTGTGGAGTACATCTATCTTTTAGAGCTATCTTGATGGCCTACCATTAAAATTTTAACTCAAGCTTTCTCCAAAAGTTTCAAAAATAAACTTTCAAAAATAAACCACCAAAATTTGTATTCACTCCAAGCAGTTCAAATTCATCATAAAAAAAAATTTAATCACTCTCATGAATCTCAAAGCAAAATTTTATCACGTTACTACTAACCCTTTCCAAAATTAACGTTTAAACTCAACTATTTAACTCAAGAGTTCATAATTTACGAATCCATAAAATTTCACAATCAATCAAAATTTTAACACTCTAAAATTTTCAAATAACTCATAATAAAACTCTTAGCATATTAAAAGAAATCTCAAAAATTAAGCTCAATGCTCTCATAAATTTTAACTTCTATTCATGCTAAGTTATTCCAACAAAATCACAACCTTTAAATGGTAACTTCCTTTAATCAATCAAAATAATTTTCCATCACATCCTTCGAAATTTTCCAAAAATTTAATATTAGCAATCCCACATTAAACTAAATTTTCAAATAATCTTATCAGTCAAAATCTTTTTTTTATACCAAAAATCTAAATAGAATTGTAAATCCTCAATCATAGGACACAATTTAAAATAAAGAAAAATTCTCAAAAATCGATTTCAATTATTGTAAACCAAAATTTACCATCATTACTTCCACTTAAAATTCAAAATTTACTACATACAAAATTACAAGTTACATAATTCAAATTTAAATAATTTATACTGCCACATTTAAAATCTAAGATCATTTTCAAACCAAGTTTATAACCGTTCAAAGATGTTTAACGATAACCCAATAATTTATAAACATCAAAACTCGACAATCGAATAAATTTTATATTTGTTCAAAGATGTATATCTATGACTCAAAACTCATAAATATCACAACTCGAAAAGCAAATCAATTTTATACTTATGCAAGGATGTACAACTATACCCCAATAAATCATAAATATCAAATCTTGAAAATCAATCAATTTCTTAAACCAAGTATAAAATTCTATAAATCCTCTGGTGTTTACTAATTAGAAATCTCAAGATTAAAACCTTCCTTGATAGTATCCTAATTTACCAATTACTAATCATTAAATCACACTAAAAAAGCCTTTTTAACTCAATTAGAGTCTTGAATGTATTCTAATTGCTAATATAATCATTCTAGCCATGTGTTTGACCTACGAGCATATACTAGTGTAGTCATCTTCCTAGTTGATACTAAGCACGAAAATAAGAATCGACGGTAGAAAGGAATCAAGCAAGATGCAATTCAAGGAAGTCGAACAAGAGTCCGAAATTTGAAGTCAAGGGAAGTGGTCAAGCTGTATGGATGAGATTCCTAGATTCTAATCCTATGTTGCAGGCTCACATCGGTACAATTACGTAACCGAAGTGACAAATTTGACCTGCATGGGCCACCACAAAAATATGTAACGCTCCAGTCCCAAAATACTTAGGACTAGGTACGTATCTATACCAGCTGCATACATATGAAGTATACTCCAATATATGGAAACTCATATGTATACATAAGCTGTAAAATGCAGTAGAACCATAATAACTAAATCTCATCCACTAGATAAATAAATGATATAAAAGCAACTTTGAATTTGTCACATATATAATCGTTGGGCGGAGACAAAGTCCACTACCAACTATCTCAAATAAAATGTACAAGAAGTGATCGATAAAATAATGAGACGAACCAAGCCCAATCGTCTTCGAAAGAATGGAGAAGATCACGGCCTTGGCTAGAACACCTGTAAAATCATAGAAGCACACACCTGGAGAGATAACCAGGTCCTCAGAGGGACGTAACAAGATACAATAAACATGCCATATAAATACTGAATATAAAATATGCCACAATCAAAGAAAGTGACAAGACACAATAAGGTAAACTATCCATACTAAAGTGAACATGTAATTTGAAAAACAATCCTTCGACGCATGAGCCCTGGCTGTAAATGGGATCGGCATAGTCCCCATATAGGGCACCAGGAGCCTACGTCCGTAACGTCCGAAGATCGTCAGAGGGCATCATGTGCAAGGGGCTACGTCCATAACGCTGTGGATAACGTCAGAGGGCACCTGGAGCCTGCGTCTCCGGCGGAGTGCATAGGTAAGCAGGAAAGTGCAAAAAAGCCCATACGTCAGGTATTGTTCTCCCTACCCAATGTACCTGTCAAGTCACATCCACGACCATGTACCTTTACTAACTACTAAGTCTTCTAACACGCCTCTATTAGCAGTTAGCCTTAACGCATGCGCATGGGGGATCAGCCCACGCGCAAGAACCTCTACATGCTACTCATCTCACACATCCTCGTGGTACGACTGTGTTAAGGTATATGCAATACACTACAAAGGTAGTCTCTTAACTCTAAGTCCATATGTAATCAAAGGATAATAACAAAGTATATCTAATATCACTGTGCAGACAATAAATCAAGAACTACAAGAACTGGAAATAATGAACAGTGATATGTAATAAAATGCAACTGAATATAAACAGTATAATGGCAAGGTATCTTGCCTGCGGGTGGTGCAAAAAGCAGCAAAATCCAACAATCAGAATTGTCAACACGAAAGTCAAAAGCCACAAGAAGCTCCGGATGCTGAAACAAACATCACGAACGAGTTTGGTATAAAAGATATGCCTAGAAAACGCCTGTCCAAAAGTTAAATTCTGGAACAGGGGCAAAATCGTAATTTCGGGTCAAAACGATGTCCGCCGTTGGACCCGCTTTGCATCGAAATACGTGCCAAAATCTATGATCTCTAAAATCGTCAAACTATATGTCTACGGATTTGTTTTGAGGAGACGAACCCAAAGGTATGTCCAATTTTGGATTCCGGTGGGCTGTGCACAAAATCGCCTGTTGAGTGGGATTGTGGGCCCGCCAAAATAGCGTCCCAATCAACGGTCTCAGAATCGGACCAAACTTGGCTCACAGGACCAGAAAAATATTTTGAGTCCAATGGCGCAAGTTTCATCGCGATATGATGAGTGTGCACAAAGTTGTGACTTAATTTGCAAAGAGTCGATACGGGGTATCTAGACGGATACGCATTGATTTCGTCGCGCACATGCAATGAAATCGAGTTCCGTCAGTTCCCACACGTCGACAACATCTATATGCGCCTTTCGATGCATATAGTACGTGACCATGTCGCCCGATTTGTCGGGATGGACGCCGTATCGGGGTGTTTCTCTACTTTTTGAAAACAGAATTTACAGTTTTTCAGAAAACTTTAACAACGTGTAACTTTCTACATATTAGATGAAAAATGAATTCAAAAGGTGCGTTACAATCTCAGTTAGGTTGCCTTTGAATGCCTTCAATTAGTTTTTACAAAATTTTAATGGACAGCGAGAAAAGCGGCCGACAAGTTGATGTTTCAAAACAGTTTTTAATATTCAGAAAAAGTGGTTTTTCTCCAACTTCCTCTCGATTTTTTGAGCAAGTTGTATGGCCATGTAAAAATCCACCTAAGGGATCTCGAAGAGGGTCAAGTCTACTTTCCAGAACATTTTACGGATCGAAAACCGGTGCTACGAGTAAAAAGTTACGCCATCGGGAAGTAGGGTACCTTGAGTGAAAAAAACTGCTCCGTGGGTGACGAAGGGCTGACTTCCGATGCTCCGTTCGTCGTGCACACAACTCCGTTGCTGGTGAAACGAACTCGTAGGCGAAGAGGGTATGATCAGCCCCAACTTTCGTTTTGGAAGTCTAGGGTTTTGATGTTTGTAGAAAAAGATGTATTTATAACAACTTTCAACTAAAACCTAATACTACCACTATTACAAAATAGCAATTGGGCTATTCCCACGGGTTGTGTGCGGCTAAATTGCTGCTATAGCAGCAATGAATAGAGAGGGGGGCCCGCCCACTTTAAGTGGGTGGTGCTGTTGTGTTTTTATATTATTTTTTTTTCTTTTCCTTTTTCTTTTTCTTTCCTTTTTCTTTTCTTATTCTTTTCTTATTCTTTAAATCTTTTTCATATATAACTATATATATCCAAAAATCATTTAAATACAAATAACACTTTAAATGTCACATATCAATATTTAATATATTTAAATATATCTACATATATATATAAATTCTATTCACAATAAACCAACTCAACATAATAATAATAATATTTAAATAGAATGAATATATTTATTTAATCTCCCCAAAATATCTTAAGAAATAATAAAATCGTCCCAATGGGTGGACTTATACCGCACTCCCTTATCCGGGTCCAGAATATTTTACAAATATGGTAAAATATTATTATAATAATAAAATACCAATAATTGTACAAAAATTTAATTAATTAGAAATTGTACATGAAATTCTGAAATAACTTAGAAAATATTTTTACGTACATAAAATATGTCTACATGGCCACCTTGGTCCCACCACCTGCTTACATGGGCTAAAATTGGTTCGGACCCAATTCGGACTGGTTTGGACAACCCGGATCATCTAAAAATTAATATATAAAATAATATCTAAATAAAATATTTTAAATGCGTTATTTCACAACTCGGCTTGGTTTTCCTAGTTCGGACTGAACTATGGTTAGGCCTCCCATGACATAGCTAATATACTGGTCAAAGCACACTGCTACATCTTCTGTGCCAAAATTCATGGTAGTCTTGTGTTTCAAAATTCAACAATGGCTAAGGTCTTTTCTAATAAAATAAAAATCATAAATTGCATAAATTCATTTTTAAGTCTAATAAAATAATAATTATATGTATATTGAATATGTGAGTGATACCTATAATTATAGCTTCCCTACATAATTATATGTATATTGAATATGTGAGTGATACCTATAATGCAATATAGTGTGTATATATATTATAATAGGTATTGTATAAGTAGGGTGGTTTTGGTAATGGTGAATAGGCCTAGAGGTAGAGTGTTGACTTAAAGTTGACTAAACCTAGCTAGTTGATTTCAATTGACCTAAGTTGACTAGAGTGACCTAGAATAGTGGACTTGACCTAGTTGACTTACAGTTGACTAAACCCTAAGGTTGACCCAATTTGACTAGATGTTGACTCGGGTTGACCCAGAGTTGACCAAGTTTGACTTTAACCTAGATTGACCTAAATATACACTTACCAGATACTCAGGATATCGGGCGAGTACATTCTCTGACCGTTTTATACTTGCTAGAACTTATATTCCTGCTCTAGATTACTTTACTTGTATGCTATCACATTGGTAAAACTGATTGATACTATATGGATCTTTTCATGAGATGTTATCCTCCTTGGGAGCATCCGGTACTTCATGTCATGTGTGTTTCACTTACATCATGTATCTTCATGCTTCACTATTCATGTATACTCTTGTGATTCATGTACTCTCATGTTCACAGAGACCTCATGAATCAATTTCACGTGTGCTCTCATCTATGAGGCAGTAAGATCATGAAACTTAACGTAACATGTCTGGATCCTTGTGTATTGATTGGAGATGGGGGAGTAGAAATAGTCATGGAAATAATTCCAAGTAGTATAGCCATGTTCAACCTCTCATGAATCACCTCTGTTCACATGTCTATCTTGTACTCTGATTCACTAGTCACTGATAGTTCTCTACTTATAGTAGATATTTCTATTACAGTTATCTCTTTTACTTCATGTACATTCCTTCAGTTATTCATATATAGTACTCTATTGCATGTTTATTATCTTCTGACATGATATGAACTGCGTGAGATGTACCGTACTCACTCCTGTTCTGACTGGACCTGTTGATATATTATAGAGGATAAGGATGAGACTTTCTGCACTACCTATTATGGAGCAGCTCTAGATGACACTTGCGAGCTGGACTCTCAGGAGGACCCGGCTCTAGCTGATGTTATAACCCCTACTGCCTAGACTAGTTTAGTTAGGCTTTATCTTACTTATATTTTCATTTAGGATTGAGTGGTATTATGTTTTGTTATTGTGTCGTTTAGACACTTAGACTTATTTCCCTTTCTGTTTGTACTTCCTTTGAGATTTTTATATTTATGATATCGTGCTATTTCTGTCTTAGTTGTGATTGAGACTTTATTCTGTATTGTCACCTCCACTCGGAGTGTTTATACTGTACATGTACCTTATATTGTTAGATGTTGTGACTTAGGACAGCGTTCTACCGCCGACACTACGACATAGGCTGGAAGTACCCACTTTTCGTTCCCTTACTCTAGGGTGTGTGTCCTGACACCAATCGAGTCTTCCGTTTATTTGAATTCATCAACATTTATCCATGATCTGTAAACTACAGATCTACACTTAGACATCAGTGGTCGAGTATCAATTTCTGCACGATTACTCTTTCGGTTCTATTGATCGACCGTTTTAAGGAAGATCGAGTGTCGATCCAGTCGAAGCCTCGAAGCCAGATTATTTTCCAACGCTTCGACCTTTATTTTGGTGAGTTTTAATATGTAGTAAGCTTAATTCAATAATCATATGGAATTTATGAATTGTGATGATCGATCCTTGGTTGTAGACTATTCTTGTTAACATTAGTCGGTTCTGATTGGATCTGGGATTGGGTGAACTAGGAAGCTATGATTGGAATTTTGGGTAAGTTTATGCATATTTTTTTCTGATTTGTTCATCAGAGAGGTCATGATTTTCCTTTGAATTTTGTCTTCTGATTTTGCGTAGAAACTGTTTAATTTAATGTCTGAACAGAGAGTTGCTAGTTAACTGAGAGCAGTTGAGTTCCAGCCTTTGTAGTCGACTTTTTTCTTGCGTTCTTCTTCTCCTGGTAATTACTTTCAATTAAGTTACTCTGTTTGGTCGTTTTTGGGGAAGGGTAATGTCGGTTGTGTTTGTGTCCAGTGTTTGTGTTGCTTTGTGTTCGTATCCGCTGGAGTCGTGGTGATGTGTGTCAAGTTAGATACGACTATGTTGAGCCGTATCTAGTATAGAGCATCAGTGTCTTGAGCAGATGGACCTGGGAGACGTTATATTCGGTGGTGTATTTTGAACTTGGTGGCAGTTGATTAGTACGTGTCAGCCGTGTTCGGATTAGTGTCAAATGCAGGAGCTACTGCCATTTCCTGTGTGGATTCATGATTCTCTATTTTATTTTTCATTGTAATTAATTATTATTCTTATTTTTTTATTTGTGTAAGTCTGAATTCAATTATAGCCGATAAGCAGTAGGCTTGGCATTGTGATTGGTTTGGCAAGCTATGAGACCTATAATTGTGTCCAAGTGACTGGTGGCGTGTCCAGGATGAAGGACACAATACAATTGATTATTTGAATAAGTTTTGGAAAGTTTAGTTATATTATTCTCTAATTGATTTTGCCGTATGTTTGGGGTTTAGTTTGAATGGTTGTTTATGGGTTTTGGCTGAGCAATTAGATTGATTTAATTGCTGGGATCAACATGTTGATGACTGGGTTTCTTTAAAGTTTAGACTTTGTGAATTTTGCTAAAATATATTGATATCTTATTTTGGAGTTTATAGAGTAAGTATTTCAATGGCAAGGGTAGACCTTGTAATGAAACCAGTTGGGAGGTTGGGGGTTGTAGAATTAAAAGATTTCAAGTTAAAGCTAGGTGTAGCAGTAGTACTCGAATAATTAATAAGTTAAGCTATATGGTTGCTAAGCTATTTTTCCAGTTAATATTCCCAAGTTCATGTTGTAAATCTTAGTATAATTTTTTTATAGAAAGTGAATAAAATCAATGGTAGTAAAGGTATACTAACTAATTGTCATAGAGTAGAAATTAATCAACTTGTAAAATATCATAACAGGAGGACATCTAGCTCCGTTCATTACCCGAACTTTCCCGGAGCAAGGCAAGTACTTTTCTACGGTCTTGTGGATTACATATCATGTACTCTTCTTGTGACACGTCATGACACGATATCTTGTACTCCTGTATTTTCTGTTCTTGTACTTACTTGTGTCGGATGGAGAAATACACTAGCTATGTGACCAAACCCCGGTTACTATATTCATGTAGATAGCTTAGGCCTCGTATCGTGCACGCGGGCCCTAAGCCGTACCATATTTATGTACTCCTGTACATGCTCCTGTACTCACCCTAGCCGGTCACATGGGCTAGTTGTATTTCAATATTATGCACTAGTCATGTCTTGTACTTCAGGTTCATAGTTACATTTCCTGTACTTTACATTCATGTACTTTACTTCCTATACTTTTATTCCTGTACTTTCACGTTCATTTCATGTACTTCCTGTTTATGTTCTCTTGTACTTATTTTTTATTTCATGATGTTCTTGTTCATTACCTAGAACTGTACTTTGCTCCGTTCTTGACTAGGATATGTTGCAGGTAAGATAGAGGCCCTATGTGATACATATTATGGCCGAGAGCCAGTAGATGCAGTAGAGCCAGCTGGAGTTGTTCTTGACTTAGAGGCTGAGGAAGCCTAGTGCATTACCTTAGTAGTTTCTATATTTTCCTTGTATTGAGACTATCAGACTTTATTTTAGCTGGAAGAATGTAATAACTTGTAGACTTGTACTTTACTTGATTCTGGGATACGTTTATAGATGCTGTGATTTGTACTTGTCATGATTTTCTGGTTAGATTTCTCTAGATTGGTACAGCTTATTTCGTCGTGTCTAACGACGAAGGCTGGGCGTGTCCGACTCGTGTCCGATTATTCGGGAGCGGATCGTGACATATTTTTAGTGGTGACCTATACAGGTCTATCCTAATAGTACCTAGGTATTAGTGTACTATTGGAGGACTTGATTAAAACTAGGAAAACTTGAATCACAGCATAGAAAATCAGGTATATCGGGTATATATGGATATTATAAAATATTTATATTTTATGGTAGTTTAGGTTTTTATCAATCACGAAGTTTTCTTTTATTACAGGATGGTCGCTACGAGGAAGATCGCTGATCGGTCGGGAGTTGCAGGTAGCTCGGATCAGTCTGCACTAGATGTTCCGTTAGATCAGCTTTCGCCACCGCCTCTTATCTTTCCTCCGCTGCCCCCGACGAAGACTGTCGATGGCGCTCAGGTGATGGCTATGTTCCAGCAGTTTATGAAGGCCCAGAACCACCAGGCCGCGCAGTTTCGGGCGACAGTCGTTGATGCGCTCAGGACCAGAAAGCCGGCAGCACCAACTACAGTAGCACCTGCAGCACCAGCAGCATCGAGACTAGGGACGGCAAGGGACTACCAGAACCTCTGCCCGATGGACTTTTGGGGCAACGAGGGGATCGTTTATGCAGACGAGTGGCTGGAGAATGCAGAGAGGACACTGAAGATGGTACGGATCGCGGATGACCTGAAGGTGGAGGTGGCGAGCATGCGACTTTTTGATTTGGCCAGAGCTTGGTACCGGAAGGAGCCCCAGTTGGCGGAGCCCCAGGTTTCTTGGACAGATTTTAAAACTCTGTTCAAGAAGAAGTTTTTCCCCGATATGGAGCGGGATGAGCTTCGGACGCAATTCGAGACGCTGCAACAGGGGTCCATGACAGTGGCAGAGTACACTTCAGAGTTTACTAGACTCAGCAGGTTCGCAGAGAACCTAGTCAGAGCACCGAAGGACAGAGCTTGGAGATTCAATAAGGACCTTACCAGGGAGCTGCGATACGCGGTGGCGATTAGTCAGGCGACGATGTATGCGAGCATCCTCAAGATTGCTCAAGCTGTAGAAAAGGAGGCAGATCCGAAGCCGAAGAGGGACATGGATATTGGCAGCAGCAGTTTTCAGGCTCCAGCGAAGAGGGTCCAGACTCAGATTCAGGCGAGGCCACAAGAGCCGGTACAGCAGCATCACCGGCCAGCCAGAGCTCCTGCACATCAGCCTCCGATACAACAGTAGACTGTTACTTGCGCATTCTGTTACCGCGGCCGGGACGCCGCTTCGACGAGTGCCGCAAGAGTCTCGGGCTCTGTTTATTCTGTGGATCTGACGCACACCAGATGAGGGACTGTCCACAGGCTGCATCAAATACAAGTTGACTGCTATACTTACTCTGCCTGCACAATTCATTCATTAGCGTGCATCCTTACAACATTATCATTGGTGTAAGTGCACCATTTTCAGACGTTGCCATATAGGACTTCGAAGGTAATCGACGCACCATTCCACCAGGTTACGAGCCCGAATGGAATGTTCCGATACCACGTACCCTTAAAGTACGTTTACACTTCCCCCATAGTCGGATCGGTCCCCCAAACGTCCCGGGGTACCATCCGAAGAAGAAGTCACCCCCTTGTATACAAGTTGTCCCTGACCATACGAATGCGTGTCCGACTCGATTGTGATCATAAAATACATAGTAAAATATTGAAATAAGTAAAGGCAACAGTGCATCATTCAACTCGTCCATGTCGTTTTCAACGACTCATCATTTCCAATATTTCTATCATTTCACTTGGTGATCTCGACGATCCCAAGCCTCATCATTTTTTATTCATTGCTTCATTGCAATACTTCTCATAATATTCCTTTCAAGGAGGAATAACCAGCATTCATTCATTTCAAAGGGACCTGTAGCATTTCATTTATTTCATAGGAACAATAGCACATTCAATTCATTTCTCATATATCATTCACGTAGCATCTCATTATTCAAGTGATTCATTCATTTCATCAATATTAAGCATAAGGGGCATTATCAATTCATTCTCAGGCATCAAGTTACATTAGCAGCTCGAGTGTTATTCGTTCAGCAGTTCAATATTCATGTCTTATTCATTTCAACGATTTCCAGCATATGCATCTCTATCGATTTAGCAGCTAAAGCATCACAATTTTCCAGCATTCAAGGTGTAGGACATTAGGGACATATTCTCAGCACTTCAGTATTTATTTTTATTAAACATGAAGGAGTAAGGAGGAGGAAGGGCAGTTCCACTCACTTGCATAAAAGGGTCTTCCTGTTCTGATTGCACACATTCCTCCTAAGCGTAGCTCCACCAGCAAGCCACGTTCTAATACTCATACTATTCAGCCAGCTAAGAGACTGCATCAGTCTCAATTATCTTGATTCCCAACATAAGTCATGGTCCAACATTCTGATAGCATCCAACAAGCCAACCAAATGCCTCGTATGGAGCGGGGCATTACATCTTGTCCTTGTTTGGTTGTAGGTGTGGCTCAATACTCCGATGAGAAGGTACTGAACCTTTTTGTGGTCCGGATACCATATCAGATTCATAGCTTGGAAAGATACTTTATCGTGGGTTAGTGTGCCATCTCCTGTCCTTATTTGGTTGTGGGGATAATACGCTAATTCAAGGGTATGTATTGGACCATATTATGATTCGATTGACTTATTATTGAGCAATATTTATTCAGTTTATATGGTATGATATTATGTATCTTATTACGTCCCTTTGAGGCCTGGTGATCTCTCCAGGTGTGTACTATTGTCTTTTCGCAGGTGTTCTAGCCAAGACCGTGATCTTCAATATCCCTTCGAAGATGATTGCTCTTGGATCGTCATTTGCTTCGTTTATCAAACTCTTCTATTATTCATGTATTCCTCTCTTTTAAATAGTTGGTAGTGGATTTGTCTTCGCCCAACATATTGTACAAAGACATTTCATAGTTGATTATATAATATCTTTTATTCCTTTATTTTGTGGATGAGATTAATTAGTGTGTCGTGGTTTACTGCATTTTATAGCTTATGTATACATACGAGGATTCTATATACTTCGTATGTATGCATCTGGCATGTCTACGTACTTAGTTCCAGGTATTTTGGGACTGGAACATTACAGTTTTCTAACCGAATTCCCTAAGGGCCTGCTTGGTAACGATATTTTCACTGGTTCTGGGATGTTTTTGAACCGACCGTTTATGAAAACCCATTTTTTTTGAAGCACTGATTTTGATCGACTCAAAAATCCTCCAAGTGTAATGCAATTTTGGGTGTTTATAAACACCCAAAATCGATAGATTTTGAACGACTTTATTATTTTATTCCATTTATATTCTCACAAAAAATATATAATTGTAACTACTAATACCCTTTCCTATTTAATTTTATTCATGTAAAAAACTTTCAGAGCCGCTCGTTAGTGAATTACCAAGTATGGACAGGGCTGATTTAAAAGCCGCTACTTAAAAATCGTCGACCAAAATCGGATCCCTCGTAACCGCTCATAACTGGTACTCTAAAAATGCCTCATAACCGTTGTCCTTACAATTGCCAAGCAGACCCTAAAAATTATAATATAAGGAGTGAGTTTTCTCCATGGTGCAATTTTCTAATGAGAGAGAGAGTGATTCAATGTTTTTAGGGTTGATTTGAAAATAGATCGCTTCGAGAAGTTCTTCATTTGTTATTCCTCGTCTTATCGTCTTTGGTAATATCCTTTGTACTCGTAATCTAATTCAATATATTTGTAGTATTGCAGTAATTCACGTAGATTTGTGGAGGAGTATGTAAAGGACTCATCGTATTTCTTTTATTCCATTATTCGATTTTTTTTCCGGATTGGACTACGACCGTCCCTTATTTTTTATTTTCCAAATTTTTTCACGTAAAATTCGTTGTGTTTGCGTTGTCCTTTATGTAAATTTTAGGCATATTTGATTGGTGTGATTTCGGTTCTATGGATTTAGGCAACAAACACAATTAACATCAACTGACTAGGTGCAGCGTGGTCATATATATCAGTGAGCCAGGCAGAAGCAATTATAGAAAGGATCAAGTTGCCTGCCTAATAAGAAAAGGTCCATTTCTTTTGCGCAGACATTATTAGCTCTTCAGCTTTCCTGTTCTTGGAATTATCAGATATAACTACTCCTCAAGGATTTGTCTGTACGTCACAATGTGGCGAATCTTGTGCTTTTGAGCTATAGCTCGCCCATCGTTGTTAACGATTCTTGGTTTGGTTTCCTCGATCCCATCTTGATAAGAAACCATAAGAACTTCCAAGATCAGATGCCGAAAAGATGGGCATTAGTGTAGCGTTTGGATAGGGCAGGATGGATGGGTGCCCACTCAAAGGAGGCTGGCTTCACCTCCTTGTCTTTTGTGAGGGGAACCTCTTGAGATCAATCAAAGCCCAATGACCCTTGTCAATCTATAGAAGTGACTGTGTTTCTTTTAAGCAATCAGTGATGGTCAAGTTGATTCCATATGTTGGTGGTACTTCTCTACAGGAGGGCAAGCTATTCTTTTTCGAGAAAATTTGAGTTGTACTCTATTTGTTATACAATAATTCAAGATGCAACTTACTGAATTATTATAATGCATAAAATTTTTCACTTTTAACAAAATCCGTCAATGACTAACAGTCAACTCATTTGGCCTACATAAATAAAAAGAAAAAAAAAATTGAGTTGACCCCACTTATTTTACCATAATTGAAAGTGCACTATAACTATTTGAGGGTATTTTAGTGGTACACCCTGATTAAAAGTAGTTGACTGTTAGTCATTGGCGGTATCCGTTAAAAGTGGAAGGTTTCGTGGATTATAGTAATTCAGTCTGGTGTATCTTGAATTATAGTAAAAATCTGTTATAAATCTGTTACCCTTGGACATACCCAGTACGCAAAGACTAATTAGGTTATAAATCTGTTACCCTTATACAAAATAACCCAGTACGCAAAGACTAATTAAGTTATAAATCTGTTACCCTTATACAAAATAACCCTTACTGTTTTGTAACCTTTAGTAGTGTTGCGATTTCTGATGCTGATCATTATCTACAGAAAGTCTTTTTACTCTTGTTCTGAGACTCTCAATAAGGATGTTGTCAAGTTAAAAGCACTCAATACCATTTTTATCAACCAAACTCATGTGGGTCAAGTTTCTCACTACATCTTAGTTATATCAGGTTCCCCACAACTGTTTCAATTACAAAATCAATAATAGAAGAAAAAATATATACCTTATAGAAACGATAAGAATATTTCCTATAGGAGAATCTCATATGAAGATGAGATGAATATCATTAGTTTTCTATTTTGCAAAGCGCATCTGCTTTGTTTCAAACTTCGCTTAGGCCACAAGAATGTCATGCCGACTTATCGGAAATTTAACATTTTATAACTAATGGAGATAGCTATTGGAAATGCTTCCCCCATATCTTTGGATGATCTTCGTACTTCGTATTGCCGAAGGCAAATTTTTTTTTTTTTTTCTTGAATTGAAATTTTCATTCACTAGAACAAATTGTTGGTCATATCTTTTCAGATATGCGCCAATATACAATTAGGAGGCTTTCTGTATAGCCTTGATGATACAAGTGAGACTGAACAAACAGACTCATTTGCTAGAGAGTGAGCAGCTATAAGAGCATCTCCAACCCTATAAGAGCATCTCCAACCCTATTGTGAGTTTAGAAAAAAATGGTTGCCACATAGGAATGTCAAGCTTTCATTTCAAAAATTATATATTCTCCAATGCAAATGTAGAATTAATCATGAAGTTGACATGACAATGACATGGCAAGGACAATGTGAAATTGGTATTCTAGATCTAGACAATGTACTTCACAATGTCTTTGTCTCCACATCATCAATTATGAATAGAAATATTTATAAAAAAAATGAAAAAGTGGAAAAGTTGTCTTGGAAGTTGAAAAAAAAATAATTTTATTGTCTTCTCAAACTTTTGCATTGGAGAACACTTTTTTTATCTCATTGTCTTGTGTAAATATCATCTTGCCACATAGAAAAGACATTGTCTTGTGCCTCATGCCACATAGGAATGACTACACAAAACAAGATAATTGTTGGAAAAGAGTGAATGTATATTTGTAATAATAATAATTATTATTATTTTCTATCAACTACGAATTTATTTATTGGAAAGATGTGTCCTTTTTACCGTATCTCTTTATTTCTATAAATGCACAAGTGTTTGGAGCATTCATTCATTCAATCAATAGCATTAATTAGTCTAAGTGAGAGAGACAACCAACGTTGTTTCGACAAGTTCCTACGGTGTGAAGTGCTGCTACCGAAGGGAAGAACTGTTGTATCCTGGGAGACTAATCGCCATTAAACCGTAAGCACCAGTGCGGGACGAATATTGTCTTAAGGACATTGAACCAAGTTCAAGCCTCGGTATCATTTATTTATTTTATTTATATTTTAGTTTCAGAGTCTAAATACACAGTTGGAACTATTAATACTAACAATCTTCGGCTTTCATCTTCCTCTTGAATATCCATTTGCAACCTAATGGCTTACATCCTGGAGGAAGATCAACTAGTTTGTTAACTGATTGTGCTATGTCCGTTCGCGTACAGTTTGTGACATACATAAGGCTCCAGATCAGTAGCAAGTCAAGTTGAAGGCTTGCAATGCATTTTTCATGAACTGGTTGCCGAAGGTATGGCCTTATGTGAACTATTTCAGGTAGCTTCTGTGATTGAAAAACTTCCACCTCTCTGGAAGGATTATAAGAACTATCTGAAACATAAACGTAAGGATATGCCATTGGCAGACCTAATTGTCAGGCTTAAAATAGAAGAGAATAACAGGAGCACTGAAAAAATCTCTTCTATAGAGGTGGAAGTTTTTCAATCACAGAAGCTACCTGAAACGGTTCACATAAGACCATACCTTCGACAACCAGTCTCGTGGAAGTCCTCAAAACAAACGTGCATAGCCAGATCAACTATGGAATCTGAATTCATAGATTTGGATAAAGCAAGTGAAGAAGCAGAGTGGCTTCGAAATTTCTTGGAGGACATTCCAATATGGTCAAAGCCCGTACCAGCAATTTGTATACATTGTGATAGTCAATCTGCTATCAGTAGGGCACAAAGTCATATTTATAACAGTAAATCAAGACACATTCGAAGACGTCACAATACTGTTAGGCAACTTCTCTCTAATGGCATAATCACGATTGATTATGTAAAATCAAAAAAAAATCTTGCGGATCCACTAACTAAAGGTTTGACAAGAGAGCAAGTATATAAGTCATCGAGGGGAATGGGCTTGAAGCCTATGATAAAAGAAATTTTATAAAGGAAAACCCAACTTAGTTGACTAGAGATCCCAAGATCTAGGTTCAAAGGGACAACTTAATTATGTAAAATTCTTAAATGACACTGACGAGTATTTAAATACTCATCCCATTCTCTAGTATAGCAAATAGTAGTGTCGCCTGCAAAGAAAAATTAGGGTAAGCTTTGCTTTTAATGATTCCTATGACTTGAAATTCAAGTGGAGTATCGGATGATACTCTTATTAGGAAGTCACCTATATGAGTGTGGAAGTGGGGCCGCTTCTATGAGAATTATAAGGCTGAATTCTCTAAGAACACTTATGAAACCAGACAAATGTACTCAGGGCAAAAATGAACAAAATAATAGAAGCAATATTGGTCGAAAAGAAGTTGTGTGATATTTATTGACTCAAGTTTACAACAAAAGCTGAATAGTTCAAGACATCATGTTCATTTGATAGCTAGTAAATTCGATAAATATTTACAAGGGAAGGTTCAAGGCCAAAATCTACCTATCCTGATATAATAACTTTTCAAATGATCTCTCTCTCTCTCTCTGTGTGTTTGCATTATGTCTACAAGGTGTCTGTATTGTACACAGTCAAATATTCATTCATGTGGGGATTGTTAGAACGTGTCTTTACATATTCTGAGCGGTTGCTCCATGTTCGGGGTGGTTACTACCACGTCCCTAACATTGTGCTAACCGGGCAGTTGTTGCTGGGGCTTATATAAGGTCTCATCCTTCTCTCTCACAGGTAGAACTTATACACAGGTAGTAGACAGAAAGTTTACAAGTGTTTCGAATCTGTGTGAGAGAAGAGAGGTATTGTACCAGAGAAGAGTTTTGTACGGGAGTTCGTGTTCATCCGAGGAGTCAGAAGAGCAAGAGTGTTCCAAGTTCTCCGACGAACTTGCTGGTTCCTGGAAGTTATTCGTGTGGGGCGAATAAAGCTTTGAGCAACGGTGATCATTCACCCCAGCAGGAGTTTTTATATCTTTCGTATGTCACCTTCCTTCTTCATTTATCAGGATTCTATTAGCGCACCTTCGGTGAAGTGTTTGCGTTGGTATTATCAGAATTCTATTAGCGCACCTTCTATGAAGTGTAGCACTAGTAGAATTTCTATTACGTACCTTCTGTGAAGTGTTACGTTCTGTGTACCTTCTGTGAAGTGCAGCACTAGTGGAATCTCTTACGTACCTTCTGTGAAGTGTTACGTTCTGTGCACCTTCTGTGAAGTGTAGCACTAGTTGAAATTTCTTTTACGTACCTTTTGTGAAGTGTTACGTAATAGCGATTGTTTTTACAATTGTTACAAAATTTCAGTTTTCCATCGAAAAATTGTGCCCCGGCACTAACAATCTCAAAGCTTTATAGCTACGATGGAAAACGTTAATGTTTCACTCTTCAATTCTGACTTTTGTAAGTTAGAAAAGTTTGATGGAGAACATTATCAAGTCTGGAAGAGGAAGGTTTATCTTACCCTTCAACTCAAAGACGTAGATCACGTGCTTCTGGAGGAAGAACCTACTGTTCCAGATATTGGGTCTGCTGCCGCAATCACCGCGGCTACTAAACTTCAAGCAAAATGGAGAAGAAAAAATAGTATTTGCAGGCTGCTTATCCTGAATGCTATGGAAGATTCCCTTACAGAATCCTATTCTAAAAAGACTATCGCTAGAGACATATGGGAGTCTCTAGAAAAACTCTACGAAGAAGACAAGAACCGCAGTAAAATATTTGTGGTTGAAAAATATCACAAGTGATTTTTTGAGGACGAAAAGTCTATGCTGCCGTAGGTGAAGGAGTTCCTGAAACTGCGACAGAAGCTGGAAGACGAGGTGATGCCCCTCCCCGAAAAGTTTATTGTTGGAGGGATTATCTCAAAGCTCCCCGCTGGGTGGAGCAAGTTCTATGCAAACATGCATAGGAAGAAGCTGGAGATCACCCTTGAAGATCTCTTGCAGGAAATCTATGTTGAGGACCAGATGCGGGCTCAACTGAAAGTGGACACACTGTCCAAGCAATTGGCTAACGCCAATCTGGTTCATACCAAGGAACCAAGGAGAAAGTAGGCGGCTTTCCACAGCAAGAAGAAGGACCCTGACAATCTGAAAGTCAAGGGAACTTCTTTCAAGAAAAAGAAGCCAAAGTCTCAGTTGCCTTGCTTCAAGTGTGGCAAGAAGGGCCACTTTAAGAATGAGTGCAAAGCAAAGACCAAGCAATCAGAGCAAGGATAGCCTAGTAAGGTATCTATGATCACTGACGTTATTGCTATAATTGTGCAGGTTGATGCGGTAAGGACTGACTCTGACTGGTGGGTAGACACTGGAGCCTCCTGCCATGTCTGCTCCAGTAAGGAGTGGTTCACCACCTACACACCTACTTCTGAAGTGGTTATGATGGCGAACCAGGCACAAGCTGAAGTACTCGGGATCGGGACGGTAGTGTTGAAGCTGACTTGGGGAAGTCTCTGACGTTTCAAGGCGTGAAGCACGTACCTGCTATCGCCAAGAACCTGATCTCAGGAGGCCTACTCTGCAACGTAGGCCTCAGGATGGACATCAATGCTGGCCAGATGGTGATGTCTATCAGGGGAATATATTTTGGAAAAGCTTTTTATACCGAAGGAATTTTCAAGATTCAGCTTGTAAATCAGTCTAATGTAATTAATGTAATTAATGAAGTCACTTCTTCTGCTTATACTCTTGAGTTGTGGCATAATAGGCTAGGACATGTTCATTGTAAATGAATTAACAGAATGTCTAGTCTAGGGCTTATCTCCAAGTGTGGGGGTAAGGTAGAGAAATGTAAATTTTGTGCTCAAACTAAGATCACAAGGAAATCTTTTCCTCGGGTTAATCGAAGTACAGATCTTATGGAGTTAGTACACTTAGATATCTGTGACTTCAAACAGTTCTCTACAAAGGCCGGGATAAAGTATTTCATAACCTTCATCGATGACTTCTCAAAATATACGTTCGTCTACATGTTGAAGACTAAAGACGAAGCATTCGAGAAGTTCAAGGACTTCAGAGCCGAAGCTGAGCGGCAGACTGGACAACAACTCAAAAGATTAAGAAGTGATCGAGGTGGGGAGTACAGGTCTCATGAATTCGTATTGTTCTGCAAAGAACATGGAATTGTCAATGAGACTACGGCTCCGTACTCTCCTCAATCAAACGGAGTAGCAGAGAGGAAGAACAGAACATTAACAGAAATGATTAACTCAATGTTGTTGATTGCTGGCCTTCCTAAGTGCTACTGGGGTGAAGCTGCATTGATGGCCACTTTTATTCTAAATAGAGTGCCTCATGCAACTTCATACGTTACTCCTCATGAACTCTGGTTCAAGGTCAGACCTAACTTGAATGTCATTCGAGTGTGGGGGTGTCTGGCATATGTCAAGCTTCCAGATCTGAAGATTCAGAAGCTTGGGACAATGACAACTAAGATGCTCTTCTTGGGTTATGTCGAGAAGAGTGATGCTCGGAGATTTTTTGATATTGAGTCAAATCATATCATTGAATCTCGCGACGCAGAATATTTTGAAGACAAATTTGCAAGGCACAAGAATATTGTTCTTGTGGGTGTACCGGAGAACAATGAGGGTGCGCAGCAAACTGAAGTCTTCAATGAAGATGTGGTCCAAGAAGATGTTGTTGAAACAACGATTGAACCAGAACTACCTGAGCCGTCAGCTAAGCGTGTGAGGAGGCCAAAGGACTTCGGAAGTGACTTTGTCACCTATCATGTGGAAGTAGATCCGCTTATATATGATGAGGCGATGAAGACCAGAGATGCAGTTTTCTGGAAGGAGACGATTGACAATAAAATTGATTCCATCACCTCAAATAACACTTGGGTGTTGGTTGATCTTCCTGAAGGAGCGAAACCCATCGGATGCAAATGGATCTTCAAGAAGAAGATGAAAGCAGACGGAACTATTGACAAGTTCAAGGCTAGGTTGGTAGCCAAAGGGTTTTCTCAGAAGCAGGGGATTGACTATTTTGACACGTATGCTCTAGTTGCCCGGATGACCACCATCAGGATGTTGATTGCTCTTGCAGCAATACATAAGATGGTGATACATCAGATGGATGTGAAAACGGCTTTCCTAAATGGCGAGCTGACCGAAGAGATTTACATGCAACAGCCAGAGGGATTTGTCGTCAAGGGTCTTGAAGACAAAGTTTGTAAGTTGGTGAAATCTTTGTATGGTCTTAAACAGGCTCCCAAGATGTGGCATGAGAAATTTGACAAAGTTATAAGGTCAAATGGCTACATGGTCAGCGAGACGGACAAATGTGTTTACACAAAGTTCGCTGATAGAAGAGGTGTGATCGTTTGTCTGTACGTGGACGACATGCTTATCCTAGGTACGGATATGAGCTGTGTCACGGAGACAAAGAGGTTCATCTCGAGCAAGTTCAGTATGAAGGACTTGGAGGAAGCTGATGTGATCTTAGGGATCAAGATCATCCGGACAGACACTGGACTAGCGCTGTCACAGTCTCATTATATTGAGAAAATGATCACTCGTTATGGGTATCGGGATCTTCCAGGGATCGATACGCCGTACAGGTGTGATGTGAAGCTGAAGCCTAATTCAGGGGAAAGCGTCAGGCAGCTGGAGTATGCAAGCGTAATCAGAAGTTTGTTGTATGCTACTAATGCCACAAGGCCTGACATAGCTTTCGCCGTGGGAATGCTGAGTCGTTTCACGAGCAACCCTGGTGTTGAACACTGGAATGCTGTAAAACGGGTTATGAGATATCTCAAGAAGACTCAGACATATGTACTGTACTACAGCGGAGATCCGCAGGTAGTGGAAGGCTTCAGTGATGCCAGCTGGTGCTCAGATTTGGAGAACGAGAGGTCCACAGGTGGATACATTTTTACAATGGGTGGAGCTGCTATATCGTGGAAATCGAAGAAGCAGACTATGCTCTCACGGTCATCCATGGAATCTGATTTCTTTGTACTTGATACCGCAGCCGACGAAGCAGAATGGCTTCGGGAGCTCATGTATGATCTTCCAGTGGTTGGGGCACAAATACCGGCAATACCGATATACTGCGACAACCAGACGACTGCGGCGGTGGCATCAAATGACCTTTTCAACGGAAAGAAGAGGACTGTGCGGTTAAAGCACAGGGCAGTACACGATCTTATTAAGATAGGTGTAATTGCAGTGATTGATGTTCGGAGTCAGGAAAATCTGGCGGATCCGTTCACCAAGGGCCTCAAGCGCCAGCTGGTCGATGACTCAGCATGTAAAATGGGCTTGAAGGCATTCTGATATTAGTTATTGTATTTCTACCATAAAGTTTTATACTATTAGTTCAAAGATTTATCTACTAGGCATCTAGCTTTCGGTTCAAGGGAGGACCATTAATTGGAAGAATATCAGGAACGGTGGGTACATGTTCTATTGGGCATGGAGAGGTTACGGACCTACAACCACTGTTGTCTACTGTTGTTTTTTGCGAAAAACGGTTCCTGTAGGAAGGTTGGCTTAATTGCCTTAATGACTTCTCAGGCAGAGTGAATGCCTGGTATGCTTTACAGGAAGCACGGTAGAGCAGTACTACAAGGAGTGAAACTCCATGCTACAGTGGGGTGACTCCACGATGAGGTTCCTATATGTGGGGTGCTGCCCAGGAATAGAATAAAGCCTCGACTTTGCAGGCCAAGTCACAGCGACGTAGCACCGCAAATAGGCAGTTAGCCTAATGTTGTATGTTAAAAATAAAGAGAGGTGTAGTCAGCACTACAAAGAGGAGGAGTTCCTCATGTTACAGTGGCACGACACCATGATGAGGCACCCGATTAGGGATAAAGCCTCGGCCTTGCAAGCCATGTCGTAGCGGTGTAACACCGCAAGGGAGCCTAAGGCTTCATGCTGGGTAGTTTGGAACTACAAAGAGGCAGTTGCCTCATGCTACAGTAGTATGACACTACGATGAGGTTCCCGGTACGGGGTAAGGCCTCGACGTTAATCCATGTCATAGCGGCGTAGCACCGCAAGGGAAGCGCAAAGCGCTTCATGCCATGTCTCTTTATAATAAACTCACCTATAGTGTATGGACAAAGAGATATCAGGCCGTCTCTTGAGGGTAATCTTGTAGACGTCCAAAATTATACACTGAAATCAGGCTGGCACAGGGCCTTTAATGTGTAGCCAGAAGCACATGTAACTAAATTATGTGAGTGGAAAGAATTTCAGCTATGATGCAGAATTCAAGGCTTAGTCCATTCTTGTATTATAGTCTAATTTTTGACCTATGCGGGAAGATTCAAGTCGTCAGCGACATCTCTCCTAATGCATGATGGACAGTTACTGTGGGGAACAATTATACCCATATATAGAGATATGTGGGAGATTGTTGGAGTTTTGGCCTTTCCTTTAGAAACTTTAGTCCCACATCGGATAGGCCAAAGAGTTTGTATCTCTATATATTAGCTTTGCTATTATTGGAGATGCACATGTGGTGTGGAGGTGCACATAGGTTTGCCATGTGGGGTTATTTTTCTAACGGAAAAAAGGCTAAAATCAACAATTAAAGCATTTATGCTTTTTTGCTCTTGGAAAATTTATTTCCATAGGAGCTAAGCCCCGTAGGGGCTTAGCGACTCGGACTCGGGCTCGGGCTCGGGCTCGGACTCAGGCTCAAGGGCTCATGAGGCGTAATATGGCATTTTGTTGGCGCACTTTGCACTTAGCACGTCAGCATCGTCGCTAGGCGCATAGTGCACTTAAGTTGCGCTCGTTGCACGAGCCACTTGTACGACCACGTTGTGCGGCCCGTTATGCGATCCCAGTTACGCTGGCCCAGTTACGCAGCCCAGTACGCGCAATGTGCACGGCATGCGTAGAGTGCGTATTATGCGCAGCATACGCAGCGTACGCAGTGTGCGTAGAGTGCGTAGTTTGCGTAGGGTACGTAAAGGGGCCGTACGCGTAAAGTACAAATTACGCTGGTTACCTGAGTGGTACAACTTGCAGTAGAACGTGTCTTTACATGTTCTGAGCGGTTGCTCCATGTTCGGGGTGGTTACTTCCACGTTCCTAACATTGTGCTAACCGGGCAGTTGTTGCTGGGGCTTATATAAGGCCTCCTCCTTCTCTCTCACAGGTAGAACTTATACACAGGTAGTAGACAGAAAGTTTACAAGTGTTTAGAATCTGTGTGAGAGAAGAGAGGTATTGTACCAGCGTTGAGTTTTGTACGGGAGTTCGTGTTCATCCGAGGAGTCAGAAGAGCAAGAGTGTTCCAAGTTCTCCGACGAACTTGTTGGTTCCTGGAAGCTATTCGTGTGGGGTGAATAAAGCTTTGAGCAACGGTGATCATTCACCTCAGCAGGAGTTTTTATATCTTTCGCCTGTCACCTTCCTTCTTCATTTATCAGGATTCTATTAGCGTACCTTCGGTGAAGTGTTTGCGTTGGTATTTTCAGAATTTTATTAGCGCACCTTCTGTGAAGTGTAGCACTAGTGGAATTTTTATTACGTACCTTCTGTGAACTGTTACGTTCTGTGCACCTTCTGTGAAGTGCAGCACTAGTGGAATTTCTCTTACGTACCTTCTGTGAAGTGTTACGTTCTGTGCACCTTCTGTGAAGTGTAGCACTAGTTGAAATTTCTCTTACGTACCTTTTTTGAAGTGTTACGTAATAACGATTGTTTTTACAATTGTTACGAAATTTCAATTTTCCATCTAAAAATTGTGCCCCGACACTAACAAACAATTATGGTCTTGCAATACCTCTCTATAATCACGTTATCATAATTTTCTCTCCCACATAATATAGTTGCTAGTTTGACTGCAAGACCTTCCACCTCCAGAGAGCTCCCCTCATATTGGACCGGAGAGATGATACTCAAAAAGCGTCCCTTATTGTCTCTGTATACTGCAGCTGCGCCCATTTTGTCTTTGAGATATGCCCCATCAAAATTTATCTTAAGGAAATAAGTTGGGGAAGGTATCCGTGTATCAAGAACTTGGAAAGACTGTTGCTCACTAGAGTGTTGTTGGAACAATATCTTCCGCCATCTATTCGTCAGAAGTAGGAAGATGAGTTTGTCACACTTAAGCAAGGGAGCATGTCCATTAAAGATTACGAGTCTGAATTCTTTAAATTTGCTAAGTTTGCTGGCTCTTGATAACCAATGAGAAGTCTTGGATCCACAGATTTTTGAAAAACTTGAATGATGACATACGGAGGAACGTTCTGAATCAGGAGTGCAAGTCATACATCAAGGCTTTCGAGGCAGCTATTGTCACGTTCTGATTCCGAAGAATCGATAGTCGTCCCCCGGACGTGATGTCGGACGAGCCTAAGTTGCGCTTGCACAAGACAATTTCATAAGGTTATCCGAAAACACAACATTACATAGAGTACGCAGAGAAATTGAAACAACACATTGGAACAAAAAAAAACTTATCGTTTGTAAGACATTATTACAATGGTATCGCACGGGTTACAACTTTACTCGATTACGAAATGAACGCTGATGAGATATTCATTCCATACATTACATTTTCCTTTTTACAACCAAAATATTAATAACACCTGCTACCGTGAGGAGTCGAGTCCTTGGACTAAATGCAAAGTCTTCAAAAGTATAGATAGATTCAAGAGTACGAGCAAGATTTCAAAACACTTGAGCGTTGCCTTATTAGGTGGCACGCTCCTCCTGATTAATTTGTAGTACCTGTGGAGAGCGAGGATCAGTATATTGTTGTGTACTGGTGGGTGACTAATTAAATACCACGCTCTCATTTGGTTCAAGAAATTTGAGTAAAACCTGCAGTATATTTGGTAACCTTTCTAGCCGTCCTAATAGATTGCATGTAACATTCGACAGACAATTTAACATAATCTCCGTTACAACTTACCCGCGGCATAGTTGGATGCCTTTTGAATAAACTTACCATGTTCTTCCCCGTACAACAGATATCAATAACTCTAAATAATATGTGTGTGTGTGTGTGTGTGTGTGTGTGTGTGTGTGTGTGTGTGTGTGTGTGTGTGTGTGTGTGTGTGTGTGTGTGTGTGTGTGTGAAGGTCACTGGCAATGTCAAACCATCTTGGACTATAGTTGGGTTAGACGATGATCCTTTCAAGGCGGGTAGCGACCCTATTTGAAGGTTCTCGAATCATCCGTGCCGGTTAAGCCAGCACTGCTATCCCTGTTTCTCCTAGGTCGAATCGATTCCTTGGCCTAGGCAACCGTCCGAGAAACTAACTCGCTTGTGCACAAATTGTCCAATGATCACGCTAAACCGAACTACGTTATTCATGCATAGCCTACAAATTTATAAGCAACTTAACTATTCATGTCGTGTCCCGCCTTATCGTGGAAACATTCATTCATTGATTAATTTATTTGTTAACACAGTTTTATATCAGGTATAATAAGTAAGCATGTAGTCAATTGTCACGCCCCGATTCCGTAGAATCGATAGTCGTCCCCCGGGCGTGATGCCGTGCGAACCTAAGTTGCGATCGCACAAGGCACATTCATAAGGCTATCTGAAACACAACATCGAGTTAGAGTACGCAGAGAAATTGATTGACACATTTGAAATAGAAGTAAACTTTTTCATTGATAATAAAACTTCATTTATATTGACTTCATTACATTCATTACCGCGCGGGCTACAACATGACTCGACTTACAAAATGAACGCCGATGAGATAGTCGTTCCATACATTACACCCCTTTATACAAGCAAAAACTATTACACATTTCCACCTGCTATCGCGGGAAGTCGAGCCGCCATCTTTTCTTTTGGACTAAGTGCGGGTCTTCTTCAAAAGGAATCCAGAAACAAGCCTTTACACGGACGAGGCTTTAAAAGTGTCCGTGCCGCCTTGAGATTTTAGGTGGCACGCCCTTCGTGGTTCGGGGTACCTGCGTGGAGAGCGAGGATCAGTACATTACACTTTGTACTAGTGCGTGGCAAGTTAAGTTCCAAGCTCTCATTTGGTTGAATGAGTTTATATGACTTAGTTCATGAATATTTCTAACCATCCTAATGAATTTCAAACGAGCAATGACAAGCATAATGTAATTTACATCGGAACTTACCCCCGGCGGACCGTGCCGTGCCTTATGAAACTTACCATGTTCTTTCCTGTCAATTGTTAACATTTTTCATATTAAGTACTAAATGTACGTGTGATTGGTCACTGGCATCACAAGCCATCCTGGACGTATAGCTTTGTTAATCGAGATCCTTTCAACGCAAGTAGCTAGCTCCATTGCAAGTTCTCGCTTAACTTGTGCTGAAACCTTATGCACGACTATACCCTGTTTCCTCCTAGGCCGAAACGGTCCCGTGGCCTCGGGTTGCCACTCGAGGAAACTATCGCCTTGTCGATAAGTTGTCCATAACCGTACGAAGACATATTTTTCTTCTTAGTTATTAAGACATAGCCTACATTCTCTTTGAAAACTCAATCCTTTTTCCCGTGTTCGTGCCCTTGCATTTATCCTTTCATTCGCACAACATTATCGATTTACTTAAGAAGGGGTCGAAAAGAGAAGGGTCAGCCACTCACCTTGAGTTTACTTCGGCGAGAGAACTTGTTGGTCGCGCTAGACGTCGCCTACGCGATTACCTAAAATCACACAAGCAACCGATTAGAACACTGTATTATTTAAGGAGTTCAATAGGAAATGCGAGTTCGAAATGCAAGCCATGAAAACCATCGAAAACATTCACGAAAATGCATTCAGAAAACAAAGCCAAAACCAACGCAAGCGGCGTGAAAAGCAGAGCAACGGGAGGTCTCTCCCGACTCAGCCGCAGAGTCAATCCTCAAGGCGCAACCCGCTGAATATGGGACTTGGTTCCGAAGAAGACATTCCATAACGAGGAATGGATCTTAATTCAACCATTCCCATTCGATCGACTCGGTCGATCCCGACCTATCGGTCCCGACCGAATCGATAGCGACAGTGTTCCTTTCTCGCACACCCCGTAGACAGAGTACGGGACACGATGTAGGGACGGGGCACTACACCATAACCAACTAAGAAAAAGTTTTGTCCTCGAAACTTAAAAATAGAACCTACCTCTACGAGAACAATGAAGAAAACTTCTCCTTCATTTCTGACTCAAGCTCCCACGTCGACTCCTCGACCGAATGGTTTTGCCAGAGGACGCGGACGAGTGGAATAGAACGGTTGCGGAGAAGTTTATCCTTGCGCTCCAAGATTTGTACCGGCTCTTCGACATATGACAAGTCCGCCTTCAGGTCCAACTTACCCAAATCTACCACATGCCCCGGATCGTGCACGTACTTCCGCAATTACGAGACGTGGAAGACGTCATGTACCTCTGACAATGCAGGCGACAAGGCGATTTGGTATGCTACCGGGGCGACTCGCTTCAATATTTCGAACGGGCCAACAAATCTTGGGCTCAACTTTCCTTTCGTACCGAACCGGGAAACTCCACGCATAGGCATCACCTTCAGGAATACATGGTCGCCTTCCGAGAACTCGAGGGAGCGTCGGTGCATGTCGGTATAGCTTTTCTGCCGGCTTTGTGCTATCTTCAATCTCTCTCGTATCAACTTGACCTTCTGCACAGTCTGCTCCACCAGCTCCAGACCAAGTATCTGCCGTTCTCCGACTTCATCCCAGCAAATGGGCGATCTGCACTTCTGGCCGTACAAAGCTTCATACGGCGCCATTTGGATGCTGGACTGATAGCTGTTGTTGTATGCAAACTCGGCCAGCGGTAGATGGACGTCCCAACTTGACTTCAAGTCGATCGCACAGAGTCGTAACATGTCTTCGAGAATTTGGTTCACCCGCTCTGTTTGGCCGTCAGTCTGAGGATGATAAGCTGAGCTGAACTTCAACTTGGTCCCCAATGCTGAATATAGACTACTCCAGAAGCGCGCTACGAACCGTCCATCCCGATCAGAGACGATAGAAACTGGGACCCCGTGCAGCCGAACTATCTCATCAAGGTATATCTGAGCAAGGCGGTCGACGCTCCAAGTAACTTTGATGGCGATAAAGTGCGCTGACTTGGTTAGTCGATCGAAGATGACCCAGACGGCATCGTTTCCCCGCGGCGTCCTCGGCAAGCCAACAACGAAGTCCATAGTGATGTGATCCCATTTCCACTCTGGAATGGCGAGGTTCTGTATCTCCCCGCTCGGTCGCTGGTGCTCGGTTTTGACTTGCTGACAGGCCATACATTTTGACACAAAGAGCGCTACGTCCCTCTTCATGCCGTGCCACCAAAAGACAACGCGGAGGTCCTTATACATCTTGGTGCTGCCAGGATGCAAGGAATATTTTGCATAATGCGCCTCCGATATTATCTCATTTCTAAGTTCTGCATCGTCCGGTACGCATAGCCGTCCCTTCACGCACAACACTCCTGACTCGTCCTCTACAATGTCGGACGCTTTTCCTGTCAATATTAGCTTCCGCATCTTCTCCAGGTATGGGTCATCCTTCTGTGCAGACTTGATCCTCTCCAGTAGGCTCGGTTCCACCCGCAGTTACGCTAGTTTCACGTCTCTGAAACGAACTCGGAGTTCAATGCCCATTCCTTCCAAGTCACGCAGCAGTCGGTCGTTGATGCATAACGAAGCTAAGTACTTTCGTCTCAGCGCATCCGCTACCACATTTCCCTTGCCCGGCGTGTAGTCGATTGACAAGTCATAGTCTTTGATCAGCTCGAGCCATCGCCTCTGCCGCAAATTCAGTTCTTTCTGGGTGAAGAGATACTTAAGGCTTTTGTGGTCCGTATAAATCCTATACGCCACGCCATAGAGATAGTGACGCCACAGCTTCAACGCGAACACAATTGCCGCTAGTTCTAGGTCGTGCGTGGGGTAGTTCTTCTCGTGCGGCTTCAACTGCCGAAAAATAAAAGATATCACCTTATCCCGCTGCATGAGCACACACCCCAAGCCCTGGCCAGAAGTATCGCTGAAGATTTGAAATCCCTCCGTCCCGTCAGGAAGAGCAAGTATCGAGGCCGAAACGAGCCGTTGTTTGAGCTCCTGGAAGGAAGCTTCATAGTCGTCTAACCACTTGAATGCGACTCCTTTCTGGGTGAGGCTAGTCAACGGCGATGTGATCTTCGTGAAGTCCTTCACGAAGCGTCGGTAGTATCCCGCCAAGCCTAGGAAGCTTCGAATTTTGCTAACTGATGCGGGCCGTTTCCAATCAGCAACTGCCTCGACTTTCTTCGGATCGACTGAGATGCCCGCGGCGGAGATGATGTGCCCAAGGAATGAGACACTGTTCAGCCAGAACTCGCACTTGCTCATCTTCGCGTACAACTAATTTTCTCGAAGGGTTTGGAGTACCGTCCGCAGATGCTCTGTATGTTGCGCTCGATCCTTCGAGTAGACGAGGATGTCGTCGATGAAGACTAAGACGAACTTGTCAACGAATGGACGGAACACCCGATTCATTAGATCCATGAAGACGGCAGGGGCTTTTGTCAGACCGAACGGCATTACCAAGAACTCGTAGTGGCCGTAACGAGTGCGGAAGGCAGACTTCGGCACGTCATCTGGCTTGACTTTGAATTGGTAGTAGCCCGATCATAGATCAATCTTCGAAAACACCGTTGCACCTTGGAGCTGGTCGAACAAGTCGTCGATGCGGGGCAGGGGGTATTTGTTTCGGACGGTGACTTTATTCAATTTCCGATAGTCGATGCAGAGTCGCATTGATCCATCCTTCTTCTTCACGAATAGCACGGGCGTACCCCACGACGAGACACTCGGACGGATAAACCCTCTGTCGAGTAATTCCTGAAGTTGTACCTTCAATTCTTTTAATTCTGCAGGGGCCATTCTGTACGGAGCCTTCGAGATCGGCTGGGTGTCGGGGAATGTGTCGATGGTGAACTCTATTTCTCGATCGGGCGGCATGCCGGATAGCTCGTCCGGAAACACGTCTGGAAATTCTGCCATAACGTCGGTCTGACCCGCGTTTGCGCCATCCTGTCGCATGTCTCGAACGGAAGCTAGATAGCCTTCGCACCCGGAATGCAGCATCCGTCGAGCAGATATTGCGGAGATCACCATGCAGGTCGGCGACGCCTCACCACACGAGTAGCAGAATTCAGGCACTCCAGGCATACGGAATGTGACCTTCTTTTCAGCGTAGTCTATGGTTGCGTTGCACGGCCCGAGCCAATCCATTCCCAGAATGATGTCAAAGTCCTTCATGTCTAGAACTATCACGTCCAGACCGATCTTTTGACCGCCGATACAGATAATCCCGCCGGCGCAAGCTAAGTTTTTGAGAATTGGTGTGCCCGAAGGCGTGTTTACTCTAAGGTCGAGATCTAATGATATTACAGAAAATTTGTGCTCGGCGACAAAGTCCGTCGATATAAAACTATGTGAAGCGCCTGAATGAAATAACACACGAGCAGGCACATTATCAAATTTTAGTATACCTGACACTACTGTATCTGATGCCAGCGCTTCGTCTCGAGTCAGAGCAAAGACACGCCCATGAGCATTAGGGCGTCGGTCTTGGTTGTTGGATTGAGTGTGCTGAGGAGGTCGGGGCGCCTGTCCTCGATTCTCCTGGCAATGTTGTTGTGGCGGGGCGTTACGACTCCATTTCTGGAGGGCAATCTTGCTTATAGTGACCCTTCTGCCCGTAAAAGAAGCATCCCCCATCGTGGATAAAGCACTTGCTCGCCTTTTGTCCAAGGGAACCGCACTTGGCACATCGCGGTGATGGGTTATGTCCCCGGTAACCGCCATGGTTTGGACGCTTTGATGCGTGATTGTTGCCTCCCGTATAGCTAGGACGTTTGTGATTGGAGTGGCGCACAACGTCGTCAGCACCGGAAGGATGTAGTCTCTCAAGGCGGAGGGCGTGATTCAGAGCCTCGCCCACGGTCTTGTACTCCGGGACCCCGACATGCGCACCGATAGAGTGTCGCAGACCCACTTCGAACCGTCGCAAGCGGCACTCCTCTGTAGGCAGAAACGCACTAGCAAACTTTGACAACTTATTGAATTCTGCGACGTATTGTTCTACTGTCTGATTTTCCTGCCTCAACTGCATGAATTTATTCTCCTTCGCTTGACAAATGGCTGATGGAAGGTACTCGACTTCAAAGGCTTTACGGAACGTGGCCCAAGAGATCGGCACTGAGTTATTATCGCGTCGGATCGCTCGCTTATGCACGGCCCATCAGTCGTGCGCGTTCAACCGTAGCTGAAGTTATGCGCAGGCGACTTGCTTGGATTCTTCAATGCCGAGCAGCTCAAAGTGATCTTCCAGCTCTTCCAACCAGTCGATTACCATGGAGGGACCCTCGGTGCCGCTGAAGGAAGTGCGGCACGCCTTCTTGAATTCTGACACTTCAAAGTTGTACTTTTTTAGTGTCGCTGGTTGACGCTCAGGCTCCGCCGTGTCGACTTCAATGGGTTGGATCGTCGGCCCGGTGGCAGTAGGAGCGGTGACGGTAGGCGCAGTCGCAGAATTTCTGTTGGCCGCCATTGTTTGGATGATCTGCTGCAGGGTATCCAGCTGCTTTTGTTGAAGTTTCGCGTGTGCGTCGAAGCGAGCTTCGAACTGGGCCTGTCGTTCCTCCGTCTGTTGATGTTGGTTCTCGGACTGGTTTCGCTGTGCCTCCATCATGCGCAGAATCCTTTCGATGGTATCGTTAGAAGGTCCGCCCCGCGAACGATGCGAACTACTAGAGTCGCTAGAAGCGCTCTGCTCTCGCTCGGCCGTGGGTTTCGTCACTTCTGCGATACGAAGGCAAACGCATCAGTCACAAAATATTACGGACTCATTGTATGGAACAACTTATCTCATCGTTGCGAGGTCAAAGGATGTAAAGCCGTGCTCTGATATCATTATGTCACGCCCCAATTCCGTAGAATCGATAGTCGTCCCCCGGGCATGATACCGTGCGAACCTAAGTTGCGATCGCACAAGGCACATTCATAAGGCTATCTGAAACACAACATCGAGTTAGAGTACGCAGAGAAATTGATTGACACATTTGAAATAGAAGTAAACTTTTTCATTGATAATAAAACTTTATTTACATTGACTTCGTTACATTCATTACCGCGCGGGCTATAACATGACTCGACTTACAAAATGAACGCCGATGAGATAGTCGTTCCATACATTACACCCCTTTATACAAGCAAAAACCATTACACATTTCCACCTGCTATCGCGGGAAGTCGAGCCGCCATCTTTTCTTTTGGACTGAGTGCGGGTCTTCTTCAAAAGGAATCCAGAAACAAGCCTTTATACGGACGAGGCTTCAAAAGTGTCCGCGCCGCCTTGAGATTTTAGGTGGCACGCCCTTCGTGGTTCGGGGTACCTGCGTAGAGAGCGAGGATCAGTACATTACACTTTGTACTGGTGCATGGCAAGTTAAGTTTCAAGCTCTCATTTGGTTGAATGAGTTTATATGACTTAGTTCATGAATGTTTCTAACCATCCTAATGAATTTCAAACGAGCAATGACAAGCATAATGTAATTTACATCGAAACTTACCCCCGGCGGACCGCGCCACGCCTTATGAAACTTACCATGTTCTTCCCTGTCAATTGTTAACATTTTTCATATTAAGTACAAAATGTACGTGTGATTGGTCACTGGCATCACAAGCCATCCTGGACGTATAGCTTTGTTAATCGAGATCCTTTCAACGCAAGTAGCTAGCTCCGTTGCAAGTCCTCGCCTAACCTGTGCTGAAACCTTATGCACGACTATACCCTATTTCCTCTTAGGCTGAAACGGTCCCGTGGCCTCGGGTTGCCGCCCGAAAAAACTATCACCTTGTCGACAAGTTGTCCATAACCGTGCGAAGACATATTTTCCTTCTTAGTTATTAAGACATAGCCTACATTCTCTTTGAAAACTCAATCCTTTTTTCCGTGCTCGTGCCCTTGCATTTATCCTTTCATTCGCACAACATTATCGATTTACTTAAGAAGGGGTCGAGAAGAGAAGGGTCAGCCACTCACCTTGAGTTTACTTCGGCGAGAGAACATGTTGGTCGCGCTAGACGTCGCCTACGCGATTACCTGAAATCGCACAAGCAACCGATTAGAACACTGCATTATTTAAGGAGTTCGATAGGAAATGCGAGTTCGAAATGCAAGCCATGAAAACCATCGAAAACATTCACGAAAACGCATTCAGAAAACAAAGCCAAAACCAACGGAAGCGGCGTGAAAAGCAGAGCAACGGGAGGTCTCTCCCGACTCAGCCGCAGAGTCAATCCTCGAGGCACAACTCGCTGAATATGGGACTTGGTTCCGAAGAAGACATTCCATAACGAGGAATGGATCTTAATTCAACCGTTCCCGTTCGATCGACTCGGTCGATCCCGACCGAATCGATAGCGACAATGTTCCTTTCTCGCGCACCCCGTGGACAGAGTACGGGGCACGATGTAGGGACGGGGCACTACATCAATCATGGCATAACGGTTTTATAGCAAGTGCACGTGAGAAATCGTGCAACAGTTCGTTGATTGAATTCTATAAAGACAAGCATTCTACTATATTGTGTCGCCGATTAGTTTAGAAAGCAAGAGGGTCAAGGGAGAGAAAAGTTAGCCACTCACCTAGTCCTTCTATTCCGAGTTCGATATGAAATACAAAGTTCGAAGAAAGCAAGCAAATCAAATCCATCGAAAACATTCACGAAGTTCAGAAAACTAAAGCCAAAGAAGAAAGTGCGACATGAAAAGCATAGCAACGGAAGATCTCTCCCGACTCAGTCGCAGAGTCTATCCGCGAGACGCAACCCGCTGAATATGATACTTGATTTTCGAAGAATCCAATCCATAACGAGAAAATGGCCTTGATTCAATCGCCCGACCAATCGATAGCGATAATATTTCTTAACTGCGTCCTCCGCTTCGTGAACGAAAAATGGGGCACGAAGTTGGGACAAGACACTACAGCTATTGAGATGGAAGAATTCAGCCCTTGCAATACTCAAGCAAAAGTTCAAGGTAGTCGCAACAACTCCGCCAAGAGGCATCATGACGGAGAAAGGGAGGCCGAAGGGGAGCAACGCCATGTCGTGGAGTACAACTCCTACGGTCGATGGGGTTACACCAAAAAAGATTGTCATATTGCAAACTAGGAATTTTTCAACTATGGTCAAAAGGGCAATATTGTAAAGAATTGCTCAAACAAGAGGCATGTAACTGTAATGACAATGAAGGGCCTGGGCAGATGGTCGAATCAGAATCAAGCACCGCTTCCATACAATCGGCATGAAGAGCAACAGAGAAGGTCAGTATTGGTAACGTTATAACCTACAAATTAAGCGTGAGGGTGTTCGTGATATCATGAGCTTATTCTTTAAGTATTAAGGACGAAACTTCTTTGTGGGTTGGTATATAGTGCCTCTCTCCTGGCGGTGTATTGACTGGAGGCTAGACCGAGCTAGTCAGTATGAAAACTTTCTTGGGGAAACCTTACCGGTATCGATTGATCTAGACTTGCAAATTGTTTATGAAATGTTTGGCTCTTTATTAAGTCATTATTTGACTCCCTCCTACTGAAATTTTTCCTCTCTTCCAGCTGTATATTTATGAACCTGCTTGTTTGTTTCCTGCAACTGCAAGTCGGCTACAATTCTAACAAGAAGGAATATGATATTATTATCTGGACCTCTGGTAGACTACTTGTATGTTTGTAACAAGAACAAAAAATGGGCCAATCAAGAAACTGGAGGCAAACAAGCGAAAAGAATCTTTGTTGAGAAGGTTTAATCACAGGTACATATGTATTACGAAAACTGGACGCCACTATGGAGCATCACAAAGCTCTATAATAATAAGAAGAGAAAAAAGAGTATACATGTACTGGTAACGTTATGAAAGAATGGTAACGAATAAAGATACATCAGTGTATGTATGTGTACAAATTGTGTACAAATAGTATGGTTAATTGTGAGAGCGAATGCCGCGCGTCCTTGGAAAGAATATTGTTAGTACTGTTCAGCTGCTCGTTAGTTAATTTGTGTCGCTGAGTCGATACAAGGATGGTTCCACTTGCATCTCAGGACAGTGATGAAGAAGAAACTTTTTATTGTGTGGAGTGATGACTACTACCATCGAAGCTGAACAGCTTCTTTTGTTGGTCTGTCGGGTTTGATAGCCAATGGCAGAACATCCACGCAGCCCCTACGACACAGGAGGTCGAGAGCATTGCTAGGAAGCCGAAGTGAGCCACGTCGTTCGCAATTATCGCTACTCCGAGCATTATGAACTCCGCAAGGCTTGCGATCGAGATCTCTGTCGTCCCGATCAGGTTTGCTTTCGAGAGCGGGATCCCGGTCTGAAGAATCTGAGTCCCCACGAGATCATACGACATGTGACCTAATCTTGATAATACAATCAAGGAGAGGAACAAATATAGCGGCGCCTGCTGAGCAGTCCTAGTGCAGCAGAGCACACCAAGAGCCATAGTAAGGACCGAGGCCTGGAAGACTAATCCGGCTGCTCCTGCCTTCAGGATGCCGAGCTTCTTGACCAGAGTTGCGGAAATGAAGGTTGCCGCGACTCCCATGAAGGCGCACAAGCCGCTGAATCCACCGACGATCGACGGGCTTATGCCATGATGCATCAAGAATGCAGTCATTATGGAGCCTGGAGCCAGAGCGATATTGAAGTATAGGAATACGGATGCTACACTCGCAGGAAGAACTGGTTGTTCCTTGTACTCCATCCACCCGTGTTTGATGGTTTTGAATCCCTTCTTCACTGAAATCAATTAATTCTTCTTTAGTTATTTGCAACTTGAAAGTTGTTGACAAATTATTTAAGACCAATTATATATAGTTGTGTTATAATTAAACTGTTAATTAATTTACCTATGTTGCCAGGATTGATCACACGACGACCAGGTTGTGTTCCCGCGACTAATTTTTCGGAGACCGAAGGGGCGGCGGGCTTGTTGATATCGTCAAGAACGCCACTCGAAAGCCTGTTCACAAGCTGACCAAGAATCGCCACGACAGGTAGCGTGCACATCATTAGACCGGAGGCGAACTTCAAGCACGTCGCCGTGTCGTACTTCGATAGTAGGATGCCGAAAATGGTAGCTCCAGCAATCTCGGAGAATTGGTCGATCCGATTCAACATGGCGTTCGCTTTGGCCAGTGCTACTGGTCTGTTTGCTCCTGCCAGCCTGACGACCCAGTCGCGCTCCATGGTGACCCCCAAAGCCACTCCCGAAAGCCTTTCCATGGCCCCGGCTACGACCAGCACCATAAACCAAGGCTGGACAAGCACGGACGTCGCAGTAGTGTACTGTGCAGTACCGTTGGCGAGAGCATATATGATCATCGCGGCTGATACCAACTGAGAGGATATCTGGACAAGATTCAATCCGTAGTAGGCACGAATTCTAGGAAAATGATCCATAAATTCGCCGAGGAGTGGGCCACCGATGAACATGGCAAGCTTTGTGAAAAATCCAACAACAGCAACAGGCAACAGGCTAGGATGAAGCATGGCCACAGCTGCTGGCCAAGCGAAATTCCATACGCGTTCCACCAAATTCCCAGCCAAGTAGCTTCCGTATAAAGCTGCACATCATCATCATACAAAAACATCAAAATTAAAATAAATATATATTGTAATTAATTAATTATCAGGTATATAGTAAATTAGCAGTATAAAGAAATATGAATGAATGAATGTTTGTTGATTAATTACTTACCATATAGACCGCCACGATGAGCTGGTGTGGCTGCTAGAGTATCTTGCTCCTCTTCAGACAAAACCGTCAATTCAGTGAAGAGAGAATTTGAGAGGTGGTCCTGTTCTTCTTCGCTCGTCAACTTCAAAGACTTGGAATCGAGAATGTCGACGGATTTCGTCAGGCTAAGATAAGAGATGGAGCGATCGGATGGGAGATCCTTTCTTATACCATCTGCTGGTCTTACTACATGCTCGACATCGACGACGAAATTTGTTCTGAAACACTTGGGAGTGAGATTTGTATATCTTAATCTGCGAGCAGAGAGATTAATCGATTGTGAAGCAGCAGCAGCAGCGGGTCTGATCTGGCGAAGAGCGACGGAGTGGCGTCGGTGCAAGGACAAGTAGGAGAGTGTACTGTCGGGGCCGGCGGCGGAAGATGTAGATGCAACAGCTGAAGAGGAGAGTAGGGCACGAGACGAGATCAGAGAAGCCATTGTTTTGTTTTGTTGGGATGGGAGAGTTTGGAGGGAAAACGTATGCGCAGTGTCGGGCTATATAAAGGAGTTGGTGTTTGGCGTTCTATTAAATGTCTGAGGTCTAACTAAGTTTTTTTTTTGATTCGGTCGTCTTTTCAGAGGCCGCCAAAGCTGAAGGAGCGGGAGAGAGAAAGATTAGATTTATTTAACAATATATAATAACATTGACATGTTCTTTCTTCTTTGTTTTTGGGTTTAGACACGTTTTATTTTAGTCGTTACTTTTTTTTTTTTTAAAGTATATTAGTGGTTTGTTATGTTAGAGATCATAAAATTATTCTCTAAAAAATGATAATGGCAAGTTCGAAGTGTGTATTTCAACATAAGATTTATTTTTTACTTTTATGTTATATGGCTATGAGGATTTTAGTAGTCCTAGCTGTATTTAGGACTGTTATAATCTTAACAGTCATAACAAACAAAAAACTATAATAGTCCCCCAAATATTTTTCAAAAATATTTTTAGTATCAAAAAATAATATTAAAAAAAAAATATTTGAGTCCTATCGCTTTGTGTGATGCCCTTAGAGCATCCACAGTGGGACTCTTTTCAAGTGCTATATTTGACCTTTGGCCAAATTTTGTAGCACTTGAGGGCTACAATGGACTCTTGTCCACACTTGAAAAAGAGTAGAAAGCCATAGGACTCTCCAAATTTGGAGAGTCCACTAGTGGAGCTATAGTTACTTGGGGCCACCATATTTACTTTTCTCCTTCATTCTTTTTGTTGGAGTGTTGCCACTTGTCAATTATGAAAGAAAAATAAGGAGAAAATAGATGGAATGTTGCCACTTGTCAATTTGGAGTGTTTATTTGGAGTATACCATTGTGTACCAACATGAAGGAAATACTTCAAAATTAATTTTTGGAGTACGGTTTGAAGTAATTTGGAGTATGGTTTGGAGTGTTGCCACTGTGGATGCTCTTAGTAATTTACACTTGAGTTTGGACAAGCTTGTTTTAGTTGTTACTTTCTAATGCAGTAGTGGTTGGTAGTGGTTGGTAGTGTTGGTGGTTATTACAAGGGACCAGGAATGTGTATAAAGTTTCGATCCAAAATAATGATCAATCCATGAACTTCTTCTTCTTTTACTTTTTCTTATTCTTTCTCTTACAAATGGAGCGTTGTAATGTCAACAATTCAATCAGAAAATGAACAAAATAATGTAATTCAACCGTATTCAACAACAAGATGCAATATTATATAAAATAGTAAGGACAAATAAATAGCTAGTAAACTGAAAGATACCTGGAATCATGCACTAGCTACGTGAAACATGTGTAATAGAACATCATTTAGCATGTAGGAGTTATAAGGCATATCGTAACCGATACGCTAGCAGTTAAGCAAGTAGGAATAAGATATAAAGTAAATGATATGCTAGCAGTCATGTAATATATATAAGGCATATCGTGAACATTATACTAGCAATCAAGTAATAGTGGACATAATGCATAATGCAAATGATATGCTAGCAGTCAAGTATAGTATAAGACATATCATGAGCGTTATGCTAGTATTCAAGTAATTGTCCAAGACTTAGGTAGTCTACATGCTTTATGATTGTTTTTCCTCCGGACACGAGACACAAGATATGCAAGCAAGTGAGAAACACAAGAAACATGTCAAGCAAGTGTAAACATGCACGTAGAGTTGCTAAATAAAAGTTGAGGTACAAGTACTTATCTTTACTGGGAATATGTAATCGTCTATAATTCACCTATGAAAACGGAAAATACATCAAATTCCTCTCTAAGGGATTCCTAGATTTAATGCGATTTCTATCTAAACCTTAATGACTAAAGCTATCTACTATTTATTAACCAACTAATTAGTTTGCTATTAGTCATTAGCGACTAGCTAATTACTTGAGTCACTAGTTAATACTACTCTGCTCCCAACCAAACTAACTTATTACTAGATTAGCTAATCTTATTTACTGGATAATCAATAAGTGGTTCGACCCAAGATTTGAACCCTAGGTAAAGGGCTCTGGGAATCTGGTCCAGCCCAACTCACAGGCTTAGCCAAGTTTTCAAAGTCCAAGTCCATTGGACCTTTTAAAAATCCCATATTAACCCTGTTAATCCCAGCCTTGTTGTTCACTTGGTTTAAACCAAATTTCTCTCGCCCAGTGCTTAACTTGATTTCGAACACTTACAAAGTTGGAATCAAAAGAAAATACCTGTGCTCGAGTCGGACACAGAGCAAACGGAGCTAATTTGATTCATGTTTGTTCTGTAAACTAATTTTCCTGAAGGTTCCCCAAGATCATTGAATACCTTTAGGATTGCATAATTATGGACTATGTTGATGTCTTAATAAATGCTTCCTCACATGACTAGAAGTGTTAGTTTATGTGAGTGGGCTAGTTCTGCTCAACAGTACACGACAATGTACTGACACACGTTTTTGTGGACTCTTCCAAAGATGCTTGAAAATTGCAATACGCAGATATTGATTTGATCAATTCTGGGACGGAGAAAATTTGCAGAAACTAATGGTGAAGAAGTCTGTCATACTAACAAAGCCAAATGAGCTGAAAGGATGACATTACAATGTTGAAGATAACCTGAGAACCACTGCTGCACAAGGCAAAAAGTTATTGCAATATACACAGTAAGCCTCATGCAATCCAAAAGAACCCTTAAACAATTAATTACACAAAGTATTTGTGATCTACTTGATGTGGTGATGCTTGTAAAATGGTATAGTTATAGAGTTCATTTTTTATTCACCCTCCAAAATTATCAGTGGGATGTTCACCCAAACAGTGTCAAAATGGGACTCATACCATTAAGAGCGCAACCAACGTTTTGCAGTGATAAATACATGTGAACAATATTTTTGTGCATGTTTACTTTTATATTAGCTTGGACAAGCTACGACGAACATGCTCTATAAATCAGGCATATGACAGCGCATTAGTAGAGTATATTTAGTTATAGAATAACTTAGACCAGTTCTCACTGCATATTCAGGATTAAAGATTAGTGAGCCTAGACTTTGACTGAAGCTATAATATATGATTAGTTATGCAATGATATGCAGGACCGTAGATTTTTTTTATGCTGGTGTAACGTTTGGAACTTTGTACACGTTGTATTTTATGTCATTTTAATCTATTGTTCCTAATTTTTATACATTCGTACAACCAAGCAGGTTATACCTCTCCTTGCTGACCACAAGAGTCAGCTAAGTTTGGTAAAAACTATTTTTTTTTAACCACACTAAATATGTTTTTTTAACATTCTAAGTGTGACGTTATTGCAGTGTCTAAAAAATAGGAATTGCCTAAATCTAAAAATTGATTTTTTTTACGTTAGTAATATATACAGAGGTTCAAAAATTTAGAAATCTTTCAATTTTTGGGATCTAGTGCCATCGTAAGTTGTAACTCGCGGATGTTTCCTTACAAACATTTTTTTTTCATGCATCTGAGATGTTGCTTTAAGATCTCGTTTGGTTCACGAATTTAAGGAACCAAGAAAGGAAAGTTGTTCCTTTTTTTTGTTTGGTAACCACAAACTTGGAAATCAATTTTCTGACAAGGGAGAAAATTGGTGGGAATATGGTTCCACTCAAGATCCATGGGATTGATTTTCCTTCCTCCTTTTCCAACATTTATTACAAAAGTTATGACAAAAGTAACCAGGTGTCATTGCTTATTTTACCATTAATGTTATTTTTTATAATATTATTTTTATTTTAAAAGGTAAGGATATTATTGGAACATTGTTATATTTTGCTTTCCTTTCCTAGGTAGTTTCCTTGTTTTACCAAACAAAAAAAATGTGACATAAATTCTACTTTTCTATTCCCATAAAAAATATTAAAAAAATTCATTTCCTTTCCATGAACCAAACGAGGCCTAAATGTATGTCGAACCCAAGTACATGCAGTTGAAAAAATCATGTTGCAGTGTGACTCTTTTCATTGCATGAAACACGGGCATGAATTTGGGAGGAACGCATTTTGATGACTAGTGTGAATTAGACTTAGACGGTGTCAGTCGAACCCAGACGTATTGAAGTAACATATGGGCTAGACTTAGATGTATTTAATTATATATGACAATTTACAACATTTTACAGTATATTTTGTTGCTAGATACGCAAATCATGTCATTGTTAATTTACACCCTTTTACATATATGAAACACATAATGCAAGAAACTTTTCAAGATTCAGTTAAGTTACGTACATCACGAGATACCACACACTAATTATTAAACAAATTCTTAGTTAGGTATGTACTGACTCTCTCATGGATCTTTGAAAATATAAGTTCATGTTTGGTTCACTGAATGATGACATTGTAAAAGAAAAGTAATTTCTTTTCTATGTTTGGATGCCAAAGAAAATATTTGAAAAAGAAAATTGATTTACAAGAAATCTTTTTTTTTTGGAGAAAAAGTGGTTCCTCCATCATCTACCTTGGAATTCACTTTCCACTTTAGAAATTTTTTTTTAATTTTTTTGGCCTTTCCAAATACCGAAAAAATAGATAAAAATTATAATTCCTCAAAGGAAAGAAAATGAACAAGAATTGATTTCCTCTCCTTTCCGCGAACCAAGCGAGGCCTAAACGTAACAACATTACAATGCATTGCTACTTGATCAGAAAGGTTTTGACCGGAGTTGTTTGGTGACTACTTGAGTTAAAGACTTTGACATTGTTAGTCGACGTACGTCATTCGTGAAATCTTAATACTTTCTTTAAACATGGAGACTGAGCATGACAACGTACGCGCCTAGCTCCTTAGGACCTTATCTCAGTGAACTTGCAGTCATTCTTCTTCGTGGAACTACAGCCGTAGATAACTGACTTCTACCAACTAAAATGTGATAGATTTGCAGAAATGTTGCATTGTTTTTGTTGTTGCATGAAACTACTTGTCAAACTTCACGTGGAAGCAACCTACAGTTACGACAGTAAAACGATTCAAACAGCCCATGTCATGCTCACGTCCGGCTTGGTCCAAGTTCGATTCGATGTTTGTTCGATGGGTAGGCTCGGTCGTTTTGTTTGAAGTTGTGTTCGAATCGAGTTCGACCATAGGTTGTTCGACTCAGTCTTGTTCGCGAACGAACTCAAACTCTGGCTAAGTTTTTCGTATTAAGACTTTTCCTAGTATATGTTATATTATTTTATAGATGTGTATAAATTTTGTCTTAGATATTTTACTCTTTTTTTGTTCTTTATATGTTGGTAAATTTATGATGTAAAGAGCATAAGTAATTCATCAAAAAAGTCTTTAAGACTTGAGAGTAACTGCGTGATGATTTATACAACAAGTTTAATGGAACTTTGGTCCGGGATCTTGTCTTGGACTCGGTTCATGTTTATCCGAGCTTGTGAGCTAAACCGAGTCGAACTCGATTATTTCGAGCCTCTACTCGAACCGAGTTCAAACACCACTTTTGAGCTCGACTTTTAAGCTTGGCTCGAATGAATTTCGGCTCTAATGAAACTCATTCGATAGTTTAGTCAAACTGTGTTCAAACATATTTTGTTCGAACTCGTTCGTTCGATTTTCAGTCCTACCTGCAGTATGAGACTAATAACAATACCCAAGTGTTCTACGAGATCACCATCGATAGCTAAGTTATCTGAGGATTCTATATGTATGTTATCACATAGTTTACTGTTGCCCCATCTATCCGGGTTCGAATCGAAGTGCAGGATATTATTCCTTATAATTTATAAAAATGGTAAAAGTTGAAGGCAGGAGGCGGCACCAAGTCACCTGTGTTTATTATGTCTTTCTATTTTTCGTTACAATTTTCATTACTTGGTGCGTGCATCTTCTGCAAGTCTCTCAAACTGATAAGTTTCTTTTTTTTTCTTGATTAATTCTTTGCACCATAGTCCCAGCTCGTTCTTCTCTTAACCTTGAGACTAGATAGTGAAATTTCGGACAGAAAGATCATCATTCTTGGTAGACTACCGGTATTAATTATCCATGGACTATATGTAAGTTTTTTGTATGCATGCACGGACTTTGAGCCATGCGGATGGTCCCTCGATTGCAATATGAAGCCTCGCCTCGAGTAACATACCAGACCAGAGAAAGAAAGAAAGAAAGAAAGAAAGAAGGGTCAATTAAAAAAAAGAGAGTTTCGTGCCAAGTTGTTCACAAACTTAGGGTTTGTTTGGATTGTTTGGATTGAGGGTTAAGAGAGTTAAATGAGAAAAAGTTAAGCGAGAGTAAGAAAAATATGCTTGGTTTGAGGGTGAAGAATTAGGAGGAAGAGTTACAGAGGGTTAAGTGAGAGTTTGTTTAACCCTCTTTTGTCTATTTTTTTTTAATCCCAAATTCGAGGGTTGAGGGAGACTGGGGGTGTGCTTGGATTGAGGGTTAATAGGGTTAAGTGAGGAAAAAATAAAATCATGCTTGGTTTGAGGGTGGGATTTAGGAAGGATGGTTATAGAGGGTTAAGTGGGGGTTTATTTCACATTTTTTGTCCTTTTTTTTAATCTCCCAATTCGGAGGGTTAACGAGGGGGATTGAGAGATTTTGTTTAAAAAGTCATAAATATTCCTTATTTGTTCTATAAAATATAATGATTTTTTTCTTCATTTTTTTTGTTTTCAACATGTTGTTCCGTACCTTCCTAATTTGTGAAGATATTTAGACAAATTCTAATCAAAATTTCAATCAGATTTAATTTTATAACATATGTAATAAGACTATTTTGGTAACTATCATATTTTTATTAATCTCCCACTCACTCAAAACCTCCAATCCAAGAAAGAGTTATTAAACACCCACCACTTTAACTCTTCCACCAATCCAAACAAGGTTCAATGTATTCACTCTACTCCCCCTCATTTAACCTCACTTAACTCTGCTTATTTTTCCCCCTCAATCCAAGCAAACCCTGAGAGTTTTTGTTTAGAAGTCATAAATATCTTTTATTTGTCCTATAAAATATTATGATTTTTTTTTTATTTTTTTTTTCTTTTCAACTAGTTCCTCGTACCTTTCTTATTTGTAAAAATGTTTTGACAACTTCTAATTAAAGTTACAAATTTTATGACGTATGTAATAAGAATATTTTGATAACTATTGTATATTTATTAATTTTTCTCTCGTTCAAAACCTCGACAAATCAAACAAGAGTTATTAAACATACCCCCACTTAACTCTTCCTCTAATCTAAACAAGATTATGTGTATTAATTTTACTCCTACTTACTTAATTCTTCCTCACTTAATTTTGCTAATTTTTTTCTCCATCAACCCAAGCAGACCCTTAAAGACCCTTAAAGAAAGAATTTTTTTTTCTATGCTTAGGGAGTTGGCAATTGCTGACTCCTTCTTGTTTAGAATGAAGGAAGCGTGCGCATTGCTGAATATCAAATTCCTTCACGTTAAATAAGTCATGCGTGCGAATTGCCGACCCCCTTCCTGTTTAGAATGAAGGATGCGATCCTCGTCACGTGAAACCTCCGTTCTTATTTCGTCTCGCTTTTCTTGGTTGGCCGAATTTTTTTTTTTTTAATTTTTTTATTTTATTCTCGTTACAAACTTACAAGTAGTCTACCAGAGTAATAATATCATATTCCTACAAGTTGGAAACGTAGCTTACCTGCAGTTGCAAGAAACAAACAAGAAGGTTCATAAACACACAGCCGTAAGTGAGGAAAACTTCAGTAGGAGGGAGTCAAATAGTGATAAAGAGTCAAACTTTGCATAAATGAAGTTTGGAATTAATATCTACATCATGTATGTATATGACTGAAATCAATGCAGCTTAAATCAATCTTATGGCCAATAGTTTTTTTTTTGTTAGACCCGTCATCTTCTCAAGATCTTTATTAAATAATTTTGAGGATTGATTGTGGACTGTGGACTTGGATGTTTGAATTGTAGCTTGGTAGTCAATTGTTGTAGGTATAGTTCTGCTATCTAGGTATTATGGAAATAAAAGCAAAAACTGCATTACACAAGATAAGCATCAACGACAAACTAATACCCGAAAGCCAAACACGGTGGTTGATTTATGCAAAAAAACAAAGATCATACAATTTAAAACAAATATGTAAGAATCAAGTGAAAAACTCTTAACTGATAAAAAGTTATGGGAAGAGCAAGATCATTACTAAATAAAATTATAAGGCTTTAAAAATTATTACAACTTCGTAACCCCAATTACCAGATTAAGTACACAAAGAAATTCCAAAAAAATCTTAGAAATTACACCTAAGAAGATATGATAAATCCAGTTTCTCTCTTCTTTGTCTGTTTCTTCTCTCTTTCTTTCTCTCAACCTATTAGTGGGCCACTCAACACCTTTTATTAGCACAACTAATTCTCTACACAAGGAACATTAGGCCTCTTTATATGGCATGTCATATGTCAATAAATAAAAATTAAACCTTATGTAGGCATGACATACGTTTTCAGATTTAGAACTTATTGACTAGGTTGGACTAGGACTTTGCTCCAATCAGATTACTATTAAGATTATTAAATATGAGCCAAATCCTAACAATCACCATCTTGGATCATATTTACCACCCAAATCAACAAACATCTAGCAACCTCTAGCATTCACTCTTCAAACAGTAGTCTCGATCTCACAAACCACCCTCTCTCCCTAAGGTATCGAACAAATCAACTCTGAACTTAAGTCTGGCTCGAACTCATATTTTATCTCTGTTACATCTTCCACGTTAGAGTATTCAGAAATAACTGTCTCGCAACTAAATCAATAAATCTGACTTTCCGTTCTCGAACCATGGAAGGTTGACCAACTATAAATGACCATATCAGATATCCAACCATCGCAGAAATCATAGGAATACCACCTCGAACACTATCTCCTACCATTCGGTAAATATTATCGTACTTTTCTCCCTTTTTGTTAGCACGATGCAACTACTTTGTCACCCTTAGAACTCTACCCCTCGCTGACAAACCACAGCCTGCAGAGTTTGATGCACCCAACAATATGAGATTCTTGCGCATCTGCGATATATATTGTACACTACCAAGCCTGCACACCATGTCATCATATGCATCTTAATATCTATTGTCCTTTCATTGGCGACCTCATAAACTGATTAATCACCTAAGCAAACAACAACACTCTTCTTCTCCAAAGAAGCAAAGCAAGATACATTTTAGTAAATATGTAGCGAACTATCATAATCAAATATCCAGCCAGGAGTAGCTTCCCTACCCTTAGGGACCATCAGCATATCGTCCCAAGTGTCATCACACCCTTGCGCCACCATTGCCGCACCTTTAGGATGTTTTTTCTTCTCCACACATTGCAGGAAGTTTCTTCTGATATGGACAATTTTTTTGCAATAATAACATGTGAAGACCTTCTTACATGATGCCAATCGAGGTCGTGCCACTCTCGATCCCCTATCAAGAGTCCTTCCTCTTTTATTTGCCATCACCCTAATTGTTCACCCTCAAAAGCATGGCTTTTCAACAATTAATTGATTAGATAAAAGTGATGCAATAACTTCTTCCAGCTTTACCATATCCTTTCCAATAGAAGCATAGTCACTATGTGCTTGTACGAAGAGGAAAGCGAGGTAAACCAGTAGGGACTTGTTTTCTTCCTCCACTTTTGCACCAACAGTATGAAGTTGGTTCAAAAATTTGTTAAACAAATTCAAGTATTCCAGCAGATTTTTACCTTCCTTCATCCTTGGTCATATAATTGTTGTTTCGGGTAGAGAAATATTGTGATAAACTTTGACATGTACGGTATCTCCAGCTTTTACCAAAGCCAGATTGTAGTTTTTCCTGATATGATGTTGAAGAGAATATTGTTGTCTAAATATATCCTGATGAAACTAGTAGATCATCTACATATCCTCCCACTCGTCATCCTTTATTGTCTCTGACTTCTTAGATTTTTCCAACAAAATATTATGAAGGTCTTGTTGCACCAAAAGATCTTTAAACCATCTTTTGTCACAGTCCGAAGTTCCCTTTATCATTGAACTTCTCCATCTCAAAATTTCAAGCATTACCATAGTAGTTCGTCATTATTATCGATATTCCGAATCTTTAACTAAAGCCACTTGTTGGGAATAAACCAAAATCTATTCCCAAATATGAGCGCGCACGATAAACTAATACTCGCAAGCCAAACATAGTGGTTGATTTATATAGAAAAATAAAGATCACACAATTCAAGACAGACGCAAGAAGTAAGTAAAAAATCTTAACCGGTAAAAAATCACCGGAGAGTGAGATCAGAACTAAATAAGGTTATGAGACTTTACAAGATCACTACAACTGTGTAACCTAAACTACTAGAGAAAGTACAAAAAAATACGAAATCTCCAGAAATTACACCCAAGAATATCTGATAAACCAAATTTCTCTGATCTCTATAATTCTTCTCTCTTTTTCTCTCAACATGTCACGCTCCAGTCCCAAAATATATAGTACCAGAATACGTATAAGCCCAACTCGCATAATATAAGCTGTTCAGGTTAGGTAATTCTATCTAGAAATTATTACAAACACACTATCTCAATCCAGAAGAAATAAATATCAAGAAAGAACTATATGTGCTAAAAGTCGTCCGCTAGTAACACACAAGCTCGAATAGATCCGAAAGAAAAATAGGGTCTACAAATACTAGGCAACAACAGCAGGAAATAAATAATAAGAACAAACTCTATAAAGTTATGAAAGACATGATAGAAGTACCTAGTAACAATACATGCATACCAAGAAGAGACATCAACATTTCTGAAGGAACTCAATGACAACCAATGTAGCTAATCTGGAAAAAAACCAGGTCCTCAGCGAGACGTAGTAAGATACATAATATACATGCCAAATATAAACAAAATACAAACATGCACGGGCCCTAGATTTTATTGAAAATTTAACAAACATTTATTGGAGAACGTGAACCTTATTATATAGTAGAACATTCAATGATACTATCCATATGGACTACTACTTCCCATGTGCAAAAGTCAATAAAAATAAATCTTATATTGAAATACACACTTCGAATTTGTATCATATGAATGTGAGACCATTTTTTAGAGAATAATTTTATGAGCTCTAACATAACAAACCACTACATACTTAAAAAGTAACAACTCAAATAATCTTCCCAGACATAGTTTGTACAAATATAATGTCACATCCCGCTCCCATAGGAGAGATCATCCTCGCTAAGACATGATGCCGCACGAGCCTAGATTGCGCTCGTGTAAGGCGGATTCCATAACGGCCGATTACAGCGGCTGCGACGGGGTCGTCGTACAGAAGTCCGAAGCAGAGACATTGAAACAGCAGCATAAATTTGAAAGCAAAACACAAGTCATTCAATTGATGTATTTTATTGATATTGAAACAAAGATTACAATGGGCACAAGGCCATGATTACAAATCTCTCATGCTCACTTTTCTCTCATTTTATAAGTCACTCAGCTCTCTCTCATCTCTCAATACATGTCTTGAACCAACAGATGCTTCGGAAGGCGATGTCCATACATTATGTCCCGTATAAGTACTAACTCCACGCGGTAGCATGCCTCAAATCGCCAAGGAAATCCGTGCCTCGACGCATCAAAGCGAGCTCCGCGCCATGAGCTTCTACCTGTGCCTGCACATAAACACTGTGCGGGTGTTAATACTCAACTGTACTGGTGGAATGAGCTCCTCGCCCACCTATACAAAACCAATACGTTCATTTACTTTATGTAACATAGGTCCTTTATAATTATCTTTCTACTCTTGCCTTAGGATCGGTTTTAGGACAGACGTCTTGGCCTATTTTGTGTCTTAAGACCATCACGTGCTTGCAACAACGTTAACCTATCAAGTCATGCTTGCCTTTCTGCCCGTAATCAAAGACGCAACTACAAGGTAAGACTCCATTTCCATGTGACCGTGCTACAAGTCTATTGTGCCGTACCTCGTAACTTAGTGAGACTTAACCGCATTGCCTCCTCGCGGCCCTTGCTACTTAATCATCAACTAACCCAATCAAGACTTGTGAACTAAGTATCACTCGACCAACTTTGCCTTGCGACGATTCCTGACTTAAACTCGAAGTGACCCAAATCTAACTTATGCAACTTACATGCCAATACTTAAGACTCGATGACACATCTCGTGCCAAAGCACGTCGCTAAAGTTGCAACCAATCTTAGGCCCAAACATTGTGTTCTAACTGTACACACATTCAACTAGACTCAATCCAAAGGTACACTTGCGGATTTTTGCTTTGCCGACTCATCTATATGAATTAGTCACTAGCATAACAAGCTATCTTGAACTATAGCTTTGCTATTCGGCGACCCTTTCAGCGCAAGTAGCTAGCCCCGCTAAAAGTTTTTGAATAACCTGAGCGGTTCGTCCAGCTCGGCTATACCGTGTTTTCCCTCAGGACGACGCTGTCCCATGGCGCCCAGGGTTGCCGTTCGTGGAAACTCCTCATTGTCGACAAGTTGTTCAATGACTATGCAAGACTCGACTCGAACTGACGTCTCACACAGTCATTCTTGTTTTAGTGTTACTATCTCTTTCAGAAACAATATCAAGACTTCTATCATCTGAGACTGCCTCGACGACCCATGGTCGTGAGCATTCTTCCTTCTTGCCCTATCATTTCATTCAACTCAGGAACGCCTATTTGATAACCCTTTTTCCAAAATTTACTATAAATCAATCATGGTCCATGCCTTAAACACTAAGTCTGTGACATCGTAGCATAAGCCTACTGAGTTCTACGCGACACTACCGCCCAAGTTATACTTTATACGAAGGGCCTTGGAATCGTAGGACCGAGTATTTTGACAACCGCAAAAAATATGAGACAGTGCTTAGAATGCCCTCGATCGCCTAGCATAACTTAACCTAACTCAATCGTGCAACAACTTGACGAGCAATTGATGCGTCAAGCCTCGCATGGCAGGAACGTGCCGTGCACGCGTTCGACTTTGAACGACCAAGTCATTTGGGTGCCTAGACTTATGTCACAAGCCGTGCAACGCAACTTAACTCATGGGGCAAGCCAAGGCTATGCCAAGTCTTGGACGATGGGACCGTGCATGCTTTATGAAATATTTATGCGAGCGACGCCTATGACTTAGGCTAACTCTTAGCTTTGTGGCGAAAACCAACTTTCCTTCTCCCAAGCCACGGGATGAAGGACCGAGTGTCATTTTCAAAGCATGCCGTGCACCAACTCTAAGCCGATAGTTGGACCCTTTCCATATTCTAACTCAATCCGACCCGACTTGGGATTATTTCCTTATCTATGTGGTTGCGCCTCTTTTATTATTAAGCCTAACTTGTGTAAGTTGAAAATATGTGATTTATTATGTGAAGGCTAAGATGAGACAAGTTCACCGAAACTATCTTACCTGAATGAGGAGTCGCTTCGATCGAGCGGGCCTTCGAGTCACTGTTGCAAGGCTAAGTCCGAACGTTGTCGGCGTTTCGATTCCTCTGATTGACTGAGTGGGACGGGGCACTACATCATACACTACTCAGAAAAAGTTTCGTCCTCGAAACTAACTGAGTACTTACTCATTGACTTATCACTCAATTCAACATTCAAGGACTCTCGCACTCACTACTCCCATGCGTTCCGTCAATCCGAGCCACGCTCGTGCTTACCACTAACTTAGTCGTAGGGCAACCCAACCGATCAACCAACATTCAAGTCATCTCCAATCAACAATCGCACTACCATCAATATTTCTTGAAACATGATTTCAAAATCCTCGACACTTTTCTATTCCTCTAGTCTCACTTGATTCAACGTATCACTTAGTTTGGATCGTACACACATTCCAGGCGTCCCCGAAATACATGCATTTCAACCAAGCCTTGTGATAGTGAAAACAATCCCACCTATCGATTCATCCACTCAATCCCGAAAATCAATCGTACCGATGCTAACTCTCGCAACATGGACATCTCGCTTAGCCGCCAGGCCATCCCTCCAGGCTAAAGTCAATTGTCAGTATTGGAATCATAGTTTTCAAACAATAATATCAACACTGAATCCATCTTAAGGTCAAATCAAAGTTGATAATACAGGGTTTTCTACCCAAGCTCGCATCATTCTAATTTCTAAACATCGAGCATAGATTCCTACTCACATCCAGACATTCGTCGTATGGGGTCTGAGTCATTCAGCAAAGCCATCCTATCGTAAGTTCACTCAACCCAATCTTCGACACATCAATATCGCTCGACCAACAAGCCATTTCGTATAGTCTATCTCTTCGAATACGTTCAACATAATTCACTTATCAATCCTTCTCAAGTCAAGCATGCTACGACACGAGTCAGCGCTAAACCATAATTCACATTTCATACTCCCTAAGTCGTTCGTCACAATTTACGTAATCGATCGCAAGGTCGTCTTTACTTAACAATATGTCACGTCCCGATCTCACGCGAGTTCGATTATCCACGGTGGGCAAGAAATCACCATGCAACGCTCTAGCAGAATAATCATTCTCATCGGGACGTAACTTTTATTTTGTGTCTCGACTAATTTGTTCTCGATACACAGATTGGATCTACTCAATCCTCAAGTTTTTTAATTCAATCGTCAATCACAAGTCCGACTAATCCTCGAATTTATCTTCGCATCAAACCAACAAGTCGAAGCAATCCAAATTGCCACATCCTAATTTTTCGAGTTTCGATCGTTCCCGTGACATGAATCACCATGTCAGCGCTCACGCGGAACGATCACCCCAAATTCGACGTAATACATGTGCGAGGCTGGAGTTGCACTTACGCAAGACAAGATCGTCGACGTTGTGGTTATCAATGCAACCATCAAGACACTTTTGTTTTCATCCAAGTATTCATTTCTATCAAAATCCTAAATGTAGTATCCATTGAAATAATAGCACTAGCACGATCGTCATTCCTCGAATCAGATTTCCCCAGAGTTATCGCATATCGATCTTTGATACGCCTCAATACCATCGACGATATACGTAACCTAACGATCTTCATTTGTAATAAATTCTGAGTCGTGCGACTGATGCTATCGTCCGACTGGATAATCTCCTCGACATTCAAATTCAAGTTCGATCATTATCCCTCAACGGGCTGGGACTTGGGCACAGTAAGCCAAATCGGACGTATAATTCAATAAAATCCGAAGTGCTCGAATAGCAAAGTCAGGAGAGTTGGCCGTGCAACGAAGTTATGAAATTGAGCCGCATTGGCTCGGCAAAACGATAAGGCATATCGACTCAAGGTGGGAGGATTGACTCTTCTTTTTACTCCTTCATGCCTAAGTCAGAATATATCATTGTATGCTAAGTTAACGTATCGACGCCACGGGCGTGGTCCGATCGGAAGATAAATCGTAGTCGCTATGGAACATTGGATATCGCAAAGGCACGAGTCGCCTAAGTCAGAATATATCATTGAAATAAAACTTGCATCAAATGCACGAGTCGCTATGGAACATTGGATATCGCAAAGGCGAACGCCTGGGTGCGCAAGCCGCAAGAACATGGGATAACTGTATTCGGCGAGTGCCTTTGTGTACGAGCTATTCCATGCCTTCATGCACGAGTTATAAGGGCTAGCACATTGAAAGACAATAGGCTAGCGCCCTAGCGTGCAAGCCACGAACACTGACCCCTAAGGCATAGAACATGGAAATACAGCTTCGATACGTGCACCAGAAAAAAGATGATAAATGTGTCGAAACGTGCCTACATGCACGAGATTATAAAAGATGGCTTCGTTGCGAAAGAATACAGTTGTGGCATGAATGTGGCAGAACTGTCAGACATGAAATGATGCCTCGAAAGGTGTTCAGGACCTTCGGATCGTTCGATTGACGAACATTGAGTTGAGGCATGATGCCATTGAACATTGAAACGAAGTATGAAATGTAAGAACGTATAAAGTTAACAGAAGAAATACGAGATGATAAAGTCTGAGTCTCGGACTCAAGACTATGCTTGGTTGTTTGAATAATAGGGCGTTGCATGGTCGAATGGAATGAACTTGAGATAATTAAGATAATCTTCCATGCACGGAATGTTCCCTCCGAACGGGCTGTACCGGGGCACCGGGACTGTTCGGCCTAGGAGGGATATAATCTTTGATAGGTGCACATCCGTAAGATGATTAGCGACCTCTTAGCGAGATGTGAAAAATCGTAAATGATGGTATGCAGCGGTAGATATCCGTAATTGGGATAGCAACCCACTACGAGAGGCACTGGCTACCCAAATTCGAGAAAGAAAAGAAAGAGAGAAAAGAAAGAAAGGAAAAGATAAAGAGAAACACCTTTAGTCCATTTCGGCACAGATACGTCAAGACCTTCATATAGTTAAGGAACGATGGATTGAAAGTGTAGGCACATATGTGTCCTGTACACATAGATCCTGCTTAGAGAGCACTTATAACATGACAGGGAAGGAATAAGGCATATTTACCTTGCGTCAGTGCAAGGGCGAGTACGTCGACTTGGTAAGAAGTTGCGCCACGAAACAAACATGAGATTGCTTGCCTGCTTGCCTATTAAATTCGAATAACATGCTTGCCATGATAACATGCTTTTATCTCTTTCGAATATGTCATGAAATCGACCCTAAGAAGAATATAGCAAGATCATAAGCTAAGTTGCATGATTGAACATGAATACTAAATATCGGTTTAGAAAGTTAGGCTTTTCGTCAGTACATGCGAGGACGAACATACTGATCCCCCACCAGCTTTTATGCAGAGTGAAGGAAATAGATTACTCGCGATGAAGCTTCACTTGATCGCGCAGGGGCATAGAATGCCATAGCGTTTGAAGCGTGCGATCGCATTGACGCTCGGACTTACAACATGATTGATGCGGCCGAGATATAGAAGGCATGATGTATGGAATGGTGAAATCCTTTGTGGGCAAGAGAGAACATGAGTGTTGTAGCCAATCTGGCATATATTGTTGTTGGACTATCGAAAGCCTTTGTAATCTCAGTTCGAATATCAATAAAAAGAATTGTTTCGTATACTCTATTTTCCTTTCGTTGCTAATATCAATTCAAAGATAACAATTTGAGAACTTGTCATCTTGTCTTGCACGAGCACAACTCCAGGCTCGTGCGGCATCACGTCTCCTGCGAGGACGATGATTCGGGTGATTTCGGGTCGGGGCATGACTTGAAGGATCGAGTGTTATTTTTAAAGCACGTTGTGCACCAACTCTAAGCCGACAGTTGGACCCTTTCCATATTCTAACTCAATCCGACCCGACTTGGAATTATTCTCTTATCTATGTGGATGCGTCTCTTTTATTATTAAGCCTAACTTGTACAAGTTAAAAACATGTGATTTATTATGTGAAGGCTAAGATGAGGCAAGTTCACCAAAACTATCCCACCTGAACGAGGACTCACCTCGATCGAACGGGCCTTCGAGTCACCGTTGCAAGGCTAAGTCCAAACACTGTCGACGTTCCGATTCCTCTGATTGACTGAGCGGGACGGGACACTACATATAACTGCATCTTACTTGCAACCACCTTCGCCTAGACTATATCCACAATCTCCATTTTTGGGTTGGTTACACGGATACTATGAAGCCATTCCCTGTGTTGTATCAGAGCCAGGCGTCAGCCGTGATGGTTGCATCAACCTTCACCGACCCGATGACTCTACCTAGTTGAGGTATGGAGCCATGAAGCTTGTCACGACCCGCACCCGCTTTTCAGATACGAAACGTATCCAAGCCCAGCCTACGCCGCAGTGTCGGTGGTAGTACGCTGTCTAATATAAACAAGTCACGACAATCTAGAATCTCATGGTAATCTATATCTCATCCACAGAATGATTAAGTCACAACCAAGATCAATGAGTAAGACATGAAACTGAACAAATATGAATATAACTGAATATTTCCAAGAATCAATGTCACGTCCGGTGGACACAAATTCACTAACAATAGACGAAAAGAGAGAAAAATACATTAAATATACTATCTGAATACAAGATGCTAATCAAGCAACCTCAACCGCAAGCACCGTGATCTGATGCTAACTCAAACCCTCTCGTCTGCTCCTGACTCAAACTCGGCTAACCTGAAGAGATCATTAGGTCCTCAGAGAAAATAGTAAGATACATAATATACATGCTTATCTAGCAGTTTTATCATGCGCAAGAAAATAAATAAGAAAAATAGAACACGACAAGTGACTATGAACACAAACACGAATACTAGAACTACTACGCATAAATGAACTGCCAAAAGAACAATGAACACGAGATCAATGGAAAACCAAACCCTCATCCCGAGTGTGGACTCACGGGTTTGAACTAAGCACTAACCCTCGTCCCGAGTGTGGACTCTCTGGTTAGCTCACGACAAAACACCCTTGTCTCGTGTGTTGACTCTCTGGTGCAAATGGTCAACCCTCGTCCCGTGTGTGGACTCTCTGGTGGCAATGAACACGACAAACACCCTCGTCCCGAGTGTGGACTCCCTGGTGCACTGATCAACCCTCGTCCCGAGTGTGGACTCTCTGGTTGTGTAAAATGATAATCAAGGGTTTAGCAGTTCACTACATGCACTTGTTCTATGACACGACTCAAGCAAAGTACTGGTAAGAAACTCCAATTGTGAACCACAAACATGAACACGGCTATATACAATAGAAATAACTCAACAAAATATAACACGAAGAGCACATGTCCAAAAATAATCAAAGACTGAAAATGAAATGAAATGCATGTAAATAAAACTGTAGAGGAAGGCAAGGTATACTTGCCTGTGGTCCTGAGCTGCTGGCACGGGTCGAGTGTCCGTATCGAGATCCAAGTACCCTTTTGTATAAAGTTATAACAATTAATGAGTAATCCCAAATCACGATTACCCTATCTATTGTTACTAGGTTCATTCCATATACTTGGGTTTGAAGACTATATCTATTTGTTCCTTTTAGCACAAACAGGTATCCTAAATACCCCAAGAGTTACTTGGTTGTGACAACAATGCACCTGTCTTCTATACCAGGGCCTATGCCTAAGCTCAACTTCTGACTCATGAACATATCCTTTGTTAACTGTTACACTCATCTAAAACCCATCATATACATTGTATATTAATGTGTCCTGCCACATATGGTAGATATCCCCTTACTTGAACTGACCTGACCCTTGCTTGTTCCTACATTGTACATGAGCCATGGCCTAATATGACACCCATTCCTTAGGTATTTGATACATGGTTACACTGTTTACACTGGTCTTTAATCCTATAGGTCATTACCTGCTGTCTACTTGGTTCCTAAATTTCGAATAGGACCTTCAGCCCTTTTCTGGCACAAACATTTCTGCCACAGGGAAACTTGATACAGAGGACTTGATCCTCAAGAGTTAAAGTGGACTGAGGAATAGGCCAAAGGACTGAATACCCAGGACAACAGGGACAGCAATGGGAAGGGTACAAACCCAAGTGTGACTGAGACTGGGTTAATTGACACATCTCATCCTGGTATCAGTGGTCACTGATACAGGGCAAAACTGGCCCCCATTATGTATTCTAAGGACAGGACAAGGACAACCATATCCCTTGCCTGTTGTTCTGTACTCTGAGCACCCAACTGCTACATTGCCCCTATGTGTAAACCTATGGATTGTCTTCCTTAACATAGGAACTCCCTTCCAGTTTCAGAATTGGCTAAATAGTAACTTACTATCCCCTGGCACCGAGTATTGACAACCTCATACTACCATGTTCTGCTACTGAACGATGGAATAGGGGATGGGCAATGTACATGAGTCTCACATGTGACCAGTGGTACACATCACCAATTGCCCCTATATGTACACACCTGTCTAAGTCCCCTGCTACACTGGTTCAATCTGAGGTTACAGGTCACCCTTAAACCTGCCTATATGCCCAAAAATCTAGGTACTAACCTGACTAATTCACAGTCACTACCTAATATCCTGGGGACAACTTGTGATACTCTAAGATACCTATGACAAGCATATGGCTGAACCTACCTAGGAACCTCTAAGGGTACACTATTGTCTTGGTACTTGCACTTGGTTGCTAAGCCCCTTACTATGGCCATGCATATGAAGGTTGGGTCAGCCCCTAATATTGAACCTCAAATGGTAGATACAAGAAAGGGACATGGCAATTAACCAAACAATTCTATGGCATGGACTTAGTTGTCCCAGGATATGAACAAAGTGAGCATTTACAGTCAATATGGACATGAATGCAGGACAAATTAGGATACAGACCTGACTCCAAATCAGGACATCCATATTACTGAAACTTCAAGCTCAGATTTATGGACTAAGAAGAGCGGTTTTGAACAAGGTTGGCTGGTGGTATATGGGTACTAACCTGTATCCCAAGATACACTAAGAAGTATCAACATTCGTACCTATATCTTCAAAGTCACCCCATCCTACCTGCTACCCAGCCCTGGCCTATCTCTGATTTGATACTCCACTTCCTGCTATGTAATTTTCTATAGGTTTAGTGTGGATTCGTCTCTGTGCTCGAACCTGGGTACACTTGGGGTCTCCTCTACTACAACCTACTTCCTGCAGTCCTGGTACACTATCTACTATAGGTATAATGAGAGATAGGTTAAGGTTGACAACTAATACATAAGGAAGCTCTGATACAAAGGGGTCTCGACCCAGGTTGTCCCTTTGCCCATACTCCTACCTGCTATATTGGGTATAACTTGGTATATTGGTGAAACCTGACACCAAGTACAACCCAAATTCTGATGTACCCACACACGAGAACTTCACTTACCAATACATCCCCATCCAATTTTTTTACTAATGGTCCTTAAGTTTGTACAGGACCTATCACAGGTCTGTCGTATACCCTTCTTATTACAATCGAGCATCATTGCTTGATATGTATCTGAGGTTATTTCCTGTTCCTTTGATATACCCAGGGGCTAGAACCCCAACCCCATTGCCAATGTACAAGTCTATACCATCTGGTTCTACTAGGAATTATAACAAACATCTACAATGTTACAGATGACTTCTAGATTTTTGATTTTTGCAGGAAGATGAAAAGTGCACAGGATTTACCTGGTTGAAGAGCTTCGAGCGTTTCTCTTCCTCGAAGTATCCTGAATTGGTCGACTGGAATTTCAGATGGATGCAATATTTTTAGGGTTCCACTTTGATCGAACTCTCTATATTTGTAGCTGGGAATCCTGGTTATAAAGATAGGGGGAAATCCGATTTGAAATAGGTTTGGAGACATTTATTCTCTCAGCCGAACTAGGATTTGGAGTTGGTTTAACAGGAAAATTTTTAAATTTGATTACAACCTTTATGAATCGAATTTAAACAGCACTTGAGAGTTTGAAACTCCCATTTGCACTTAGGTCCCTACCCTTTCACATAGTTTAAAATCATCCTCTATTATTAGTATTTCAAAAAATAAATGCTAAATAGAAATAAAAAGGATTTTAACACAATAGAAATTGATCAAGGGGTTTACAAGTCTACCCCCCCTTAGATTAATTTCGTCCTCGAAATTCAAATATAGCCATAATTTAGAAGGAGTAGTCTAAAATATTGTTCCTAAAATTATTGCGAATATTCGCAAGTCAAAATTGAATGTAGTACTCATTAACAATGCTACTACCACAATCTACTGAAAATTTTCGTCATTTGCTCCTTGTGGTGTCGCCACATCATCCATGATCGTGGCAAAAGCTTGTCCTCCTGGTGCGGTTGGTAGTGATGGGGCGCTAGCGTTCTTCTTCGGGCAATCTCGAGATAGATGCTGGTTGGATCCACAAGTATAGCACAACCTTAACCATCTACGACAGTCTTCTTGGACGTGACCTCTCTTCTTGCAATACTGGCAGGTGGGAACATCTTGAACTTATTGTGGGGCTGCTCGTGGTTGCTGATGATGCTGCTGTGCTGAGGTCTTCTCAGGAATATTGGGGCATTTTACTGGTGCTAATTGGTTGTTGCCTCCTCCGAATGCGTCTCGATTCCTCTTCGGCTTGTGGCTCAGTTCTTCCTCTACAGCTTGGGCGACCTCCAAAATCTCCTCGTAAGTGGCGGCTTGACTGGTGGCGATGGCTAGACGTATCTCGTGCGATAGTCCCTACCTGAATCATCGTGCCTTGTTTTCAGGGGTGCTGACCAAGTTTTCCGTGAAGCGACTGAGCGAGAAAACTCCGATGTGTACTCATCGACGGTGTGGTTGTCCTGCTCTAGGTGCTCAAACTGTCTCATCAACGCCTCTCGTGCTACGTATGGGTAGAATTTCTTCTTGAACAGTCACTTGAATTCCTCCCAAGTCACGTTTGGAGCAGAAAATCGGGGTTCGCCTTGGTACCACGTTCGCACGATGTCGAAAAGCTGTCCACTAGCTGACTCGATCTTCAGATCTTCTAGGACTCGGGCCATCTTCAGGTATCGTTCAACGTTCTCCAACCACTCGTTAGCATAGAGGATCCCTTCTGTCCCATGGAATTCCCTGGACCTGAGGTCCATAAAGTTCTTGGAAGTTCCAGGGCGCTGTCGCGGAGCATCTCTAATCTAAAGAGCCTCCCTTAAGGTGTCGCGGAACATGTTGGCTTGATGCTGGAAGATCCCCAAGAGTGTGACATTGTCGAGTGCTGGTGGCGAAGTGTAACCCCACTTTTCTGGAATCTGAGATTAGTATTATTACTTCAGAATACTTATTTCGATTATTTGAATGCATTTAATTTTTGGCTCTATTTTATATTCCCAGTTTAGTTATTTATGACTCATGGGTTATATTATGAGTAATTAGATATATTTTTCATATTTCTTTTATTGGATTAATTCCTAAATAATTATTTTCTATTTAACTATTTTTCTCTATCTTCCTATCTTTCCTTGGGCTCATTTGCAATAGGCCAGCCAAACCATTTTTTATAATTCTTTCAGCCAACCCAATGGGCCAGCCGGCCTATTAGCCAATTGGGGTGCGGATCCGGGTCTAAACCCGTTAACCCTGCCAACCCACGACCCATTAATCCTATCATAGCCGTTGGTTTAAAAACCAACTTCTCAGTTCACTCATTCCCTTTCTTTCATTCATTCAAATTGTTTCCCCAAAACTCCTTCCCTCCACTCCTCCGCTGTTACTGGAGTCGACGATGACAACGACGCCGCTCGCGGCGGAGGAAGGAGACGAGCTTCCAGAAGCTTCCTGATTCATCTCCACCGTTCCTTTCTAACCACCCAGCTCATCCTCGACCCTCCGATCTTAACGGCATAACCGTCGATCGCCGGCCACCTGCCCGCCTAACCGCCTCGCCGCTGCCCGCTGCCCGTGCAACCGCCTTCCCGCTCGACCACCGCCTATAAATAGACCCCCAGACCTCCTTCTTCTTCACCATCACTACCACGGCGAAGCCATGTCGAATTATTCCCTCCACCCTTCCTCTTTGGACGTCGGAGATCGCAGCCATGGCCATGGCGACTTCGAGCTCGTCCGGAGACGAAGGTCAGCCGGCGACGTCGTCTATCCTTTCCTCTTATCGGTGGCCATGGCGACCTCGACGACGACGACGTGACGAAGGGCTGCGTCGAGTCCATCGTCCTTCAAGTCCCTGCGGAAGTGATCGAATGTAAGTTCATTCTTCGTCCTCCGTTCTTCTTCTTCTTGATATTCTTTGGATGAATTTCTTGGCAACATCGATTGTACGAATTGAATCGATTCTCTAGATTTTTGGAGTGGTGAGAACTCGTGGGTGAGTCCTTGATTAATCTTATGTATTTTCTCCAAATTATGGAGTCGAGCCAATTCAAATCAAACTCACAAATTGCTCTTTCTATTCTCGCACATGAACTGTTTGATGAAATGCTCGTATGGACTCTACTACCAGTTTTTGAACTCAGGAGAGCCGTGTCGGACACTAAGAACAGGGTCAGGTGCATACTTGGACAGGTATATGCTTCGTTCTCTGATTTTACCTTCAGATGCTATGTGTCGTGTCCAGTAGGGATTCGAGAGGGTGTCTGTATCCTTCTTTTTCCTGTTGATTCAGTTTGCTTCGTGTCGAGTAGTCTGTGTTGTGGTGAGTGGACGTTGGCTCTGTGTTCATTGTGTCCAGAGGGATCAAATGGACACGGATTGGTGTTATTTTGGACACATGAGTCTAGGAGGGAGCGGGCTGGAGTTTAAAGGTGTACTAGCCATTGGCTGGCTAGGTCATAACAAAATGTTGGGTTAGCTTGCTCAGTATATGACTTCTGAGTATGGGTTCTGGGCTTATAGTGATGGGCCTAAAACAGGCTTTGCTTGGGTACTGTTAGTATAAGTAATTGTATTTTTCACTATTTTGACAGTTGACTTATCAGCTTATAAAGGATTGTGATAGGCTAAGTTATTGGGGTATACTAGCAATGGACTTAAATATCAGGTTGGGCCCAGTAGTGTGAGTTATAGGTTGGGTTGATTAATTAATATTCTCTAATTCCATGTTTCCTATTTAGGTGATTTAGAAGACTTGGACAAAATTTCGGAATAAAGGCAAGTACATGTACTCAGTATTACCATCATTGCATGCATTGCACTCACACTTGTTATCGTGTCATTTATTCCACTTGTTCTTGATTGATTGCTTGCATTGTTTCTCGTGTCGGGTGGGGGACGTTCTAGAGACATGTGATGGACTAATATTGGACAAATCTTGCCTGATAGCATACTCTGTATGCCTGAGTCCATTTCGTGCGTGACTGATAGCATTGTCGTCAGACATGCCTGATTATTGCGTGACTAATAGCATTGTCATTAGACATGCCTGATTATTGCGTGACTGATAGCATTGTCATTAGACATGCCTGATTATTGCGTGACTGATAGCATATTTTATATGCCTGATTACATATTAGTCCCCACATGTTGATAACATCCAATTGCACATGTACACATAGCTAGTGCATACTTTATATTCACATTGCTTCTCTGTCTTTCAGTTATATTTGCTATACTATTCCATTGATCTCCATGGTGAGTTTTATTGAGTTACATTGTACTTTGCTCCTTTCCTGACTGGATCGTTGATTACAGGTGAGATGGATCCTTAGATTGGCATGACTGGCATTGGAGCTCGCTTGATACTAAGATAGCTAGTTTTATGTATATAGTTGATTGAGTGTATTTGATTATATGTCATTGTTGTATCATTTATCTTTCACCGGCTTTGTACCCGGATATTCATGTATAAGTTGTAATAATTGTATAGTGGATTGCTGTGATGGTTAGTATAGATTCCATGATTAGATGCTGTGATGAGATTATTTGTTATTGATGACCAGACGGCTCACTACCGCTATCAATGACAGTGTAGGCCGGGCATGCATCGACCCGTACCCGATTATCCGGGAGCGGGGCGTGACACGAAGGCAGAATAGGTGCTGGATACATCGTCGGGGCTGGCTACATCGCCGGCGGTGGGTGCATGGCAAATGCTGGATACATTGCTGGGGCTGGGCGCATGGCTGGTACTGGATGTAGAACTTGTGCTGGTGGTGGGACAGATCCTGGGGGCAGAATAGGTGCTGGTGGTGGAGTCTGCGGTGGAAACTGCAGAGGTGGTGGAATGTCGTCTCTACGAAATCTCGAGAGCTGCGGCTGTGGCGGATTGCCCGTATGAGCGAGCTGGCCTCCTTATGTTGGTGGAATCATATATGTGAAGAAGCCTCCTGCAGCCGGTGGAGTGTTCAAGGGTGCGTTGTTCCTGTCTTGAGAGTCCATCTTAACTGTAACAAAAGAAAACACTTTAGTCCTTGAAGAAATTTCAAGCAGGATTCAAGTACTCAAGGATTCAATGAAATCAAGGATTAGAGGCCAACAATGAGGCAAGACATATGGATGAGATCCTAAGTGTCTATTCCTATTCGCAGGCTCACGACGGTACAGTGATGTAACCGAAGTGATTAACGTTGACCTGTATGGGCCATCAAAAAAATTTGTCACGGCCCGTACCCACTTTTCGGATACAAAACGTGTCCAAGCCCAGCCTACGCCGCAGTGTCGGCGGTAGTACGCTGTCTAATATACACAAGTCACGACAATCTAGAATCTCATGGTAATCTATATCTCATCCACAGAATGATCAAGTCACAACCAAGATCAATGAGTAAGACATGAAACTGAACAAATATGAATATAACTAAATGTTTCCAAGAATCAATGTCACGTCCGGTGGACACAAATCCACTATAAATAGACGAAAAGAGAGAAAAATACATGAAATATACTATCTGAATACAACCTGCTAATCAAGCAACCTCAACCGCAAGCACCGCGATCTGATGCTAACTCAAACCTTCTCGTTTGCTCCTGACTCAAACTCGGCTAACCTGAAGAGATCATCAGGTCCTCAGAGGACATAGCAAGATACATAATATACATGCCTATCTAGCAGTTTTATCATGCGTAAGAAAATAAATAAGAAAAACAGAACACGACAAGTGACTATGAACACAAACACGAACACTAGAACTACTACGCATAAATGAACTGGCAAAAGAACAATGAATACGAGATCAATGGAAAACCAAACCCTCATCCCGAGTGTGGACTCACGGGTTTGAACTAAGCACTAACCCTCGTCCCGAGTGTGGACTTTCTGGTTAACTCACGGCAAAATACCCTCGTCCCATGTGTGGACTCTCGGGTGCAAATGGTCAACCCTCGTCCCGTATGTGGACTCTCTGGTGCCAATGAACACGAGAAACACCCTCGTCCTGAGTGTGGACTCTCTAGTGTACTGATCAACCCTCGTCCCGAGTGTGGACTCTCTGGTTGTGTAAAACGATAATCAAGGGTTTAGCAGTTCATTACACGCACTTGTTCTATGACACGACTCAAGCAAAGTACTGGTGAGAAACTCCAAATGTGAACCACAAACATGAACACAACTATATACAATAGAAACAACTCAACAAAATATAACACGAAGAGCACATGTCCATAAACAATCAAAGACTGAAAATGAAATGAAATGCATGTAAATAAAACTATAGAGGAAGGCAAGGTATACTTGCCTGTGGTCCTGAGCTGCTGGCACGGGTCGAGTGTCCGTATCGAGATCCAACTACCTTGTTTTATAAAGTTATAAAAATTAATGAGTAATCCCAAATCACGATTACCCTATCTATTGTTACTAGGTTCATTCCATATACTTGGGTTTGAAGACTATATCTATTTGTCCTATTAGCACAAACAGGTATCCTAAATACCCCAATAGCTACTTGGTTGTGACAACAATGCACCTGTCTTCTATACCAGGGCCTATGCCTAAGCTCAACTTCTGACTCATGACATATCCATTGTTAACTGTTACACTCATCTAAAACCCATCATATACATTGTATATTAATGTGTCCTTCCACATGGTAGATATCCCCTTACTTGAACTGACCTGACCCTTGCTTGTTCCTACATTGTACATGAGCCATGGCCTAATATGACACCTATTCCTTAGGTATTTGATACATGGTTACACTGTTTATACTGGTCCTTAATCCCATAGGCCATTACCTGCTGTCTACTTGGTTCCTAAATTTCGAATAGGACCTTCAGCCCTTTCCTGGCACAAACATTTCTGCCATAGGGAAACTTGATACAGAGGACTTGATCCTCAAGGGTTAAAGTGGACTGAGGAATAGGCCAAAGGACTGAACACCCAGGACAACAGGGACAGCAATAGGAAGGGTACAAACCCAAGTGTGACTGGGTTAATTGACACATCTCATCCTGGTATCAGTAGTCACTGATACAGGGCAAAACTGACCTTCATTATGTATTCTAAGGATATGATAAGGACAACCATCTCCCTTGCCTGTTGTTCTGTACTCTGAACACTCAACTGCTACATTGCCCGTATGTGTAAACCTATGGATTATCTTCCTTAACATAGAAACTCCCTTCCAGTTTCAGAATTGGCTAAATAGTAACTTACTATCCCCTGGCACTGAGTATTGACAACCTCATACTACCATGTTCTGCTACTGAATGATGGAATAGGGGATGGGCAATGTACATGAGTACTCTCACATGTGGCCAGTGGTACACATCACCAATTGCCCCTATATGTACACACCTGTCTAAGTCCCCTGCTACACTGGTTCAATCTGAGGTTACAGGTCACCTTTAAACCTGCCCATATGCCCAAAAATCTAGGTACTAACCTGACTAATTCTCAGTCACTACCTAATATCCTGGGGACAACTTGTGATACTCTAAGATACCTATGACAAGCATAGGGATGAACCTACCTAGGAACCTCTAAGGGTACACTATTGTCTTGGTACTTGCACTTGGTTGCTAAGCCCCTTACTATGGTCCTGCATATGAAGGTTGGGTCAGCCCCTAATGTTGAACCTCAAATGGAAGATACAAGAAAGGGACATGGCAATTAACCAAACAATTCTATGGCATGGACTTAGTTGTCCCAGGATATGAACAAAGTGAGCATTTACAGTCATTATGGACATGAATGCAGGGCAAATTAGGATACAGACCTGACTCCAAATCAGGACATCCATATTACTGAAACTTCAAGCTCAGATTTATGGACTGAGAAGAGGGGTTTTGAACAAGTTTGGCTGGTGGTATATTGGTACTAACCTGTATCCCAAGATACACTAAGAAGTCTCAACATTCGTACCTATATCTTTAAAGTCACCCCATCCTACCTGCTACCCTGCCCTGGCCTATCTCTGATTTGATACTCCACTTCCTGCTATGTAATTTTCTATAGGTTTAGTGTGGATTCCTCTCTGTGCTCGAACCTGGGTACATTTGGGGTCTCCTCTACTACAACCTACTTCCTGTAGTCCTGGTACACTACCTACTGTAGGTACAAGGAGAGATAGGTTAAGGTTTATAACTAATACATAAGGAAGCTCTGATACAAAGGGGTCTCGACCCAGGTTGTCCCTTTGCCCGTACTCCTACCTGCTATATTGGGTATAACTTGGTACATTAGTGAAACCTGACACCAAGTACAACCCAAATTCTGATGTACCCACACACGAGAACTTCACTTACCAACTCATCCCCATCCAATTTTTTTTACTAATGGTCCTTAAGTTTGTACAGGACCTATCACAGGTCTGTCGTATACCCTTCTTATCACAATCGAGCATCATTGCTTGATATGTATCTGAGGTTATTTCCTGTTCCTTTGATATACCCAGGGGCTAGAACCCCAACCCCATTGCCAATGTACAAGTCTATACCATCTGGTTCTACTAGAAATTATAACAAACATCTACAATGTTACAGATGACTTCTAGATTCTCGATTTTTGCAGGAAGATGAAAAGTGCACAGGATTTACCTGGTTGAAGAGCTTCGAGCGTTTCTTTTCCTCGAAGTATCCTGAATTGGTCGACTGGAATTTTAGATGGATGCAATATTTCTAGGGTTCCACTTTGATCGAACTCTCTATATTTATAGCTGGGAATCCATGTTATAAGGATTGGGGGAAATCTGATTTGAAATAGGTTTGGAGAGATTTGTTCTCTCGGCCGAACTAGGATTTGGAGTTGGTTTAACAAGAATTTTTTAAATTTGATTACAGCCTTTATGAATCGAATTTAAACAGCACTTGAGAGTTTGAAACTCCCATTTGCACTTAGGTCCCTACCCTTTCACATATTTCAAAATCATCCTCTATTGTTAGTATTTCATAAAATAAATGCTAAATAGAAATAAAAAGGATTTTAACACAATGGAAATTGATCAAGGAGTTTACAAAGCTCTAGCCTCCAAGTTTCGTGCCGCAATATAGCACCGACCATCTCCCTCCTACTTTCCATACCGTACGCATTCCACCCTCCATGCTCCATAAGACTACTCTGGTGCTCAATCCAGGTGTCGAGCCACGAGTCTGTGGTCTCCCCATCCTTGAAGACCCTCGATATCAGCTTCTTAAGTTGAGTGCAATAATGAAAGACACCATAATCATTACTATTAGGAGTCTGTCCCCAAATGTTTTCCCCTGTAAGTATTCGCTCCATCCAATATGCCTATAATAAGCCTTTCGAAATAAATTTCTATGTCATTTTTAATACTGCTACCTTACGAAGCAGTCGCTATTGCCTCAATCCCACTCCTCCTTCTTTCCTACGATGACACAAAATATTCCGCCCTATAGCGTGTACTAATCCTCTCCATATAAAGTTGGCGCATATCCTCTCAATCCGTTGTATAGTAGCATTGGGAGCAGAATTTTCTTAAGCCAAAAGCATGTAATAGCGGTAAGCGCGTACCAACTCGATGCGACCCCCCGAAGAAATGCTCTGGATGCGACCCACTCGTCTCTGTGCATACTCAACTAAGCTCTGGCAATCCAAGTCTTTGGCGTAGTTGACTGATAGTGGAATGCCCAAAGTACTTGACAGGAAGCTCACCACGTTCTAGAATGCTCACTTGTCACTCTTGGAAGAACGAACAACACTTGGTCTCTTGGATAAAACACTTTGTTGCTTCAATGCTACTATTAACTCTCATCCTATCGTAGAATATATTCTCAAGTCTCTCTCCAAAGAAAAAATATAGAAAATATATAGGAAAGCCAGTCCCCTAGTAGCCTCTGTTGTCCATAATAGACAATAAATATGAAGAATAACTCCCATTTGGTGGATGGTTATAGTAATAATCCCAACTAACTAGTTACAAAAATTGAAACACCCACGCAGAAGCACACAGAACAACCATGCTGGAGCACAAGTCCAGCGGGACCAAGGTCAAGCTGGAGCAGTCTCCCCGTTGGAATTTAGATCCAAACCCAAGGTCCAACGGGAGCAGTCACCTTGCTAGAACCATTATCCAACGGGAGCAGACTCTTTGCTGGAACCTAAGTCCAACAGGAGTCGCATCCTTACTGGAACCAAGGTCCAACATGAGGAGCCTTCCTGCTTCCCCAGACGTCTCGTTGCACAACGTTGCACCGTGCCACCCCAGGCACCATGTTGTCCCGCGTGCCCCGCTGCACTGCACTGCACCCACGTTGAACATGTACTGAATACTTTGCGTCCTGCATCAACGTCCGAGTTCGAGTTACTTGCTCCAACGTACAGGGCCGAGCTTTTATTGAAAACTTTCAACAAATATTTCTTGAAAAATTTGAACCTTACTCTCTAGTAGAACATCCCCACCGCACCAACCCTATGGACTACTCCTTCCCATGTTTGAAAGTCAATAAAAATAAATCTTGTATTGAAATACACGTTTCGAACTTGCCATATGAATGTGATGTTGGGAATGCGGTGTGACCCTGAACCAGAGTTGGCCCATAAGGTGCGATATTGAATTGGGTACATATACCTTAAAAGAGAATTCTCATGGAAGGCTTGAACCAATCGCAATCATCTACACCACATGATCCCACCTCCTAACCGATGTGGGACTAAATTACCAACTCCAATGTCACCCCCCATTTTAGCGCTCAACCAAAAACGAGATACAACCCAACAATCTCCACTTTAGCTCGTTTCCGCTAGCCGAATAACCTTAGCACCTTCCTACATTTGTCTGTTTCCGCTAGCCGAACAACCTTAGCACCCATGCTGCCTTTTGTTCGTTCCCGCCAGCCGAACAACCTTACAACTCCTTGTTACGTTTTTTTTTCGTTCCTGCTAGCGGAACATCGAGGAGATCCAACATATTGTCATCTCGAACTGCTCGACTACAGAACCAAACCGACACGTTAATCCACACCACCATTGTGTGCCGACCACAAACACCTTGCTCCACCTTGGGATCGTCAAGCCCGCCTTTGAAGCGAATCCATGTAGTTTCATATGCTCCGTATATCCGTGTATACACATAAAAGTTCAGCACCATCTGTCTTGAACCAATTAGAGCCGTCCAAACCAGCCCCGAAACTATGGGCTATGATACCACTTGTTAGGAACGCGATGTGACCCTGAACCGGAGTTGGCCCATGAGGTGCGATATTGAATTGGGCACATATGCCTTAAAAGAGAATTGTCATGTAAGGCCTGAACCAATCCTAATTATCTACACCACATGATCCCACTTTCTAACTGATGTAGAACTAAATTACCAACTCCATTGTCACGAATAAAACTTTGATACAGAAGGGAGTATCAAAGTTTTTATACCCCTATGTATGACAAGTGAGCCCTCCTCAAAGTTTAGTTTTATATTTATGTCTACACATTTTACGAAGAGGGAGGGGGCCCACTTGTCATACATAGGGGGTATCAAAGTTTTGATACCCCCTTCTGTATCATTTTTTTTTTCCATTATCACCTCCTATTTGAGCGCTCAACCGAAAACGTGATTACATCCCAACATACAGACCATTTTTCAGAGAATAATTTTATGATCTCTAACAGAACAAACCACTACTATACTTAAAAAGAAGTAACGACTAAGAAAAAGAAGAACATGTCAATATTATTATATATTGTTAAATAAATCTAATCTTTCTCTCTCCCGCTCCTTCAGCTTTGGCGGCCTCTGAAAAGAAGACCGAATAAAAAAAAAACTTACTTAGACCTCAGACATTTAGAACGCCAAACACCAACTCCTTCATATAGCCCAACACTGCGCATACGTTTTCCCTCCAAACTCTCCCATCCCAACAAAACAAAACAATGGCTTCTCTGATCTCGTCTCGTGCCCTACTCTCCTCTTCAGCTGTTGCATCTACATCTTCCGCCGCCGGCCCCGACAGTACACTCTCCTACTTGTCCTTGCACCGACGCCACTCCGTCGCTCTTCGCCAGATCAGACCCGCTGCTGCTGCTGCTTCACAATCGATTAATCTCTCTGCTCGCAGATTAAGATATACAAGTCTCACTACTCCCAAGTGTTTCAGAACAAATTTCGTCGTCGATGTCGAGCATGTAGTAAGACCAGCAGATGGTATAAGAAAGGATCTCCCATCCGATCGCTCCATCTCTTATCTTAGCCAGACGAAATCCGTCGACATTCTCGATTCCAAGTCTTTGAAGTTGACGAGCGAAGAAGAACAGGACAACCTCTCAAATTCTCTCTTCACTGAATTGACGGTTTTGTCTGAAGAGGAGCAAGATACTCTAGCAGCCACACCAGCTCATCGTGGCGGTCTATATGGTAAGTAATTAATCAACAAACATTCATTCATTCATATTTCTTTATACTGCTAATTTACTATATACCTGATAATTAATTAATTATAATATATATTTATTTTAATTTTGATGTTTTTGTATGATGATGATGTGCAGCTTTATACGGAAGCTACTTGGCTGGGAATTTGGTGGAACGCGTATGGAATTTCGCTTGGCCAGCAGCTGTGGCCATGCTTCATCCTAGCCTGTTGCCTGTTGCTGTTGTTGGATTTTTCACAAAGCTTGCCATGTTCATCGGTGGCCCACTCCTCGGCGAATTTATGGATCATTTTCCTAGAATTCGTGCCTACTACGGATTGAATCTTGTCCAGATATCCTCTCAGTTGGTATCAGCCGCGATGATCATATATGCTCTCACCAACGGTACTGCACAGTACACTACCGCGACGTCCGTGCTTGTCCAGCCTTGGTTTATGGTGCTGGTCGTAGCCGGGGACATGGAAAGGCTTTCGGGAGTGGCTTTGGGGGTCACCATGGAGCGCGACTGGGTCGTCAGGCTAGCAGGAGCAAACAGACCAGTAGCACTAGCCAAAGCGAATGCCATGTTGAATCGGATCGACCAATTTTCCGAGATTGCCGGAGCTACCATTTTCGGCATCCTACTATCAAAGTACGACACCGCGACGTGCTTGAAGTTTGCCTCCGGTCTGATGATGTGCACGCTACCTGTCGTGGCAATTCTTGGTCAGCTTGTGAACAGGCTTTCGAGTGGCGTTCTTGACGATATCAACAAGCCTGCCCCTTCGGTCTCCGAAAAATTAGTCGCGGGAACACAACCTGGTCGTCGTGTGATCAATCCTGGCAACATAGGTAAATTAATTAACAGTTTAATTATAACACAACTATATATAATTGGTCTTAAATAATTTGTCAACAACTTTCAAGTTGCAAATAACTAAAGAAGAATTAATTGATTTCAGTGAAGAAGGGATTCAAAACCATCAAACAAGGGTGGATGGAGTACAAGGAACAACCAGTTCTTCCTGCGAGTGTAGCATCCGTATTCCTATACTTCAATATCGCTCTGGCTCCAGGCTCCATAATGACTGCATTCTTGATGCATCATGGCATAAGCCCGTCGATCGTCGGTGGATTCAGCGGCTTGTGCACCTTCATGGGAGTCGCGGCAACCTTCATTTCCGCAACTCTGGTCAAGAAGCTCGGCATCCTGAAGGCAGGAGCAGCCGGATTAGTCTTCCAGGCCTCGGTCCTTACTATGGCTCTTGGTGTGCTCTGCTGCAGTAGGACTGCTCAGCAGGCGCCGCTATATTTGTTCCTCTCCTTGATTGTATTATCAAGATTAGGTCACATGTCGTATGATCTCGTGGGGACTCAGATTCTTCAGACCGGGATCCCGCTCTCGAAAGCAAACCTGATCGGGACGACAGAGATCTCGATCGCAAGCCTTGCGGAGTTCATAATGCTCGGAGTAGCGATAATTGCGAACGACGTGGCTCACTTCGGCTTCCTAGCAATGCTCTCGACCTCCTGTGTCGTAGGGGCTGCGTGGATGTTCTGCCATTGGCTATCAAACCCGACAGACCAACAAAAGAAGCTGTTCAGCTTCGATGGTTGTAGTCATCACTCCACACAATAAAAAGTTTCTTCTTCATCACTGTCCTGAGATGCAAGTGGAACCATCCTTGTATCGACTCAGCGACACAAATTAACTAACGAGCAGCTGAACAGTACTAACAATATTCTTTCCAAGGACGCGCGGCATTCGCTCTCACAATTAACCATACTATTTGTACACAATTTGTACACATACATACACTGATATGGACATTCTTCGATACCATTCTTTCGTAATGTTACCAACACATGTATACTCTTTTTTCTCTTCTTATTAGTTATTATTATAGAGCTATGTGACGCTCCAAAGTGGCGTCCAGTTTTCGTTATACATATGTACCTGTGATTAAACCATGCATCTCAACAAAGATTCTTTTCACTTGTTGGCGTCCAGTTTCTTGATTGGCCCATTTTTTTGTTCTTGTTACAAACATACATACAAGTAGTCTACCAGAGGTCCAGAATAATAATATCATACTCCTTCACGTTAGTATTGTAGCCGACTTGCAGTTGCAGGAAACAAACAAGCAGGTTCATAAACATAGTACAGCTGGGAGAGAGGAAAATTTCAGGAGGAGGGGGTCAAATAATGTCGACTTAATAAAGGGTCAAACTTTGCATAAATAATTATGTATATGACTGAAATCAATCTTATGATCAATAGTTGTTTTTTTTAAGACCTGTCATCTTCTCAAGATCTTTTATTAATTAATTTTGAGGATTGATTGTGGACTGTGGACTTGGATGTTTGAATTGTAGCTTGGTAGTCAATTGTTGTTGGTATAGTTCTGCTAGGTATTATTGAAAATAAAAATAAAAACTATTACACAAGATAAGCATCGACAAACCAATACCCACCAGCCAAACGCGATAGTTGATTTTTGCAAAAGAATAAAGATCATACAATTCAAAACAAATACGCAAGAATCAAGTGAAAAATTTCAACCTCTAAAAAAAATCACGGAAAGAGCGATCCTGTTGGGAACGAAGCGCGGAAACCGTTCCCCCAAACCAGAAAGTCCTGCGAGAGAACCGAGCAAAAGCACACAAACCAAAAACGCCAAACACAATCGCAGACACAGATTTTTGACGTGGAAAACCCTTGCGGAAAAAACCACGGGACGATCGGAGTTCAACCCTGAAGAACCTCCACTAATGGAATAAAGAGAATACACCCTCTACAAGCTCCTCCCGATCCAACACGGATCACCACAACTCACTTGAAAGAAGAAAATTTTTGATTGCGGACTCCGAAGAACAAGAGATGCCGAAAAATTATTCGAAGCAATCTCTCATTCACAATAGTCCTTAATCCTCTCTCTCTCTCTCTCTCAAAGATTGTAAAGCACTCTTTGTTTTGAGATTTTTTTTTTTGAGATGATTTTACAACTAGCATGCATCACCCTTTTATAAGCCCTTGGTAACCCATACATGGAAGGCCAATATATATGGAAACTTCCAATATAAATCAATCATATATTTAATGAAAATCCAATCATAATTAGCTTACCATAATTGGAAACCCAATAATATGGAAAGCTACTATATGAAGGGTCCAATCATAAATATATAATCAAAGTAAATATGGAAATCCAATCATATATTTTCTTACCATATATGTACCAAAATAAAATTCATGCACTCCCCAAGCTTCTCCGACACACGGATGGCGCTCGTCGCTCTCCGGGATATTTTCTACATAGGTGGAAACCCCACCCACTCCAACAAATCTCTCCCTTCACAACTATGTGGAGGAGGTCGTCATCCCGACGATCTGCCTGCAGTACTCAAACTTTCCCCTCGGAAGAATCTTCGTGAGCATGTCCGCTCCATTGTCATCAGTATGAACCTTCTCAAGCGCCGCATCCTTCTTCTCAACCACATCCCGTATCCAATGATACCGAGTCTCGATGTGCTTGGACCGACTATGAAATGTCTGGTTCTTCACAAGGTGAATAGTACTCTGACTGTCGCAAAGAAAAGTATACTGCTCTTGCTTCAGCCCTATTTCCTGCAGCAGCTTCTTCATCCACAGCAACTCCTTGCAAGCCTCCGTCGCCGCAATGTACTCTGCCTCTGTCGTCGACAGGGCAACACACTTCTGCAACCGCGACTGCCACGACACCGCTCCTCCCGCAAATATTATCACGTAGCCCGAAGTCGGTCGCCTCGTGTCTACATCTCCAGCCATATCAGCGTCGGTATACCCAACCAGCTTCGGCTCGTCACCACCAAAGGAAAGTCTCCAACCAGCAGTGCCCTGAAGATATCGTAGAATCCACTTGACCGCACTCCAATGTACCCTTCCAGGATTTGAAAGATACCTGCTAACCGTACCAACTGCATGAGCAATATCTGGCCTCGTACACACCATGGCATACATAAGACTTCCCACAGCTGAGGCATATGGAACCTGCTCCATATCTTTCTTTTCATCCTCGGTAGATGGACACTGCTCCTCAGTGAGCTTAAAGTGAGCTGCAAGGGGACAACTCACTTTCTTCGACCCGTCCATCCTGAAATGCTGAAGTACCCGATGAATGTACTTCTTTTGGGACAAATGTAGCAACTTGGACTCTCTCTCTCTCGGCTGATCTCCATCCCAAGAATAGTCTTCGCTGTGCCCAAATCCTTCATAGAGAAGGCCGCGCCCAGTTGGCGCTTCAGCTCCGCTATCCTAGTGACATTTCGACCCACTAATAGCATATCATCAACATAGAGCAATAAAATGATGAAATCATTCTCGACAAAATACCTCACAAATGTACAATGGTCCGACGTCGTCCGTGCATAACCATGCTCCCCCATAAACGACTCGAACTTCCTGTACCACTGCCTCGGAGCCTGCTTCAGACCATACAAGCTCTTCCTCAACCGGCAGACCAAATGTGACTTGCCCTTCTCACAGAATCCCTCTGGCTGCTCCATGTACAACTCCTCCTCAAGATCACCGTAGAGGAATGCCGTCTTCACATCCATCTGCTCGACCTCCAAGTCGAGACTGGCTGCTAATGCTAGCACCACCCGAATAGACGAATGCTTGATGACAGGCGAAAAGATCTCATCATAATCCACGCCTTTCCGCTGACCGTAGCCTTTAACTACCAGCCTCGCTTTGTATCGAGGGCGAGTAGCATCATCCGTCTGCTTCACTCTAAACACCCATCGATTCTTTAAAGCCTTCTTGCCCTTTGGCAACCGCACCAGCTCATAAGTGGAATTTGTGTGCAAAGAACTCATCTCCTCCTGCATAGCCTCCAACTACTCCTGCCTGTGTTCGTCTTCCATAGCCTCTGCAAAACTTTCGGGCTCTCCCCCGTCAGTCAATAGCACATACTTATCCAGTGAGTATCTCGTAGATGGTCGACACTCTCTGTCGTTCCTTCTCAGTGGAGCCACTGGTGCTGGCTGTATACCAACAGCCTCCTCCTCTTCAGGAACCGCCTCCCCGGCATGCTCATCCTCCTGAGGGACACCCTGACCACCATCAGCAGGTTGATGATCAAGGTTGGGAGCAACTCCATGTACTGGCTCCCCCATAATTGGATCATCTGCGATGTCCTCTGGAAACTGCTCAAAGCGAAATGACTCTAACACAGGCAATTCCTCAGCCTCAGAAGACGTCTCGGAATCCTGAGTGTTGGTCATGGTCTGATCCTCGACGAATACCACGTCCCTGCTTCTGTAGAGCTTTTTTCCCACCGGGTCGTAGAGTCTATAGCCAAACTCATCCCGACCGTAGCCGACAAAGACGCATCGCCTCGTCTTCGGCTCAAGTTTGGTCCTCTCGTCCTTCGGTACATGCACGAAGGCCTTACGGCCAAACACTCGCAGGTGATTGTATGACGGTTCTTTGCCGTACCATACTTTGTCAGGCACATCACCCTGCAAAGGAACACTAGGAGATAAATTAATAACATAAGCAGCTGTGAGAAGAGCCTCACCCCAATAACTGTCTGGCAAGTTTGCTTCTGACAGCAAATACCGCACCCTCTCCATCAGTGTCCTGTTCATGCGCTCCGCTATACCATTGAGCTGAGGTGTCTTGGGTGGAGTCTTCTGGTGTCGTATCCCCTGCTCTCTGTAATAAGCATCAAAAGGACTAATGTATTTGCCGCCGTTGTCGGACCGAACACACAATAACTTCTTGCCCGTCTCTCTTTCAACAGAGGCCTGAAACTCTTTGAAAGTAGGCAACACCTGATCCTTGGTCTTTAAGGCATAGACCCAAACCTTCCTGGAACAGCCATCATTAAAAGTTACAAAGTAAGAAGCACCACCAATAGATTTTACCTTCATAGGACCGCAGACATCCGAGTGAATCAACTCGAGCAACGCCGGCTTCCTTGAACTTGGGTGACTTTGGAAAGACACCCTATTTTGCTTCCTAGCTAAGCAGTGCGTGCACTTCTCCAACTTTGTAGACTTGAGCCCTGGAATCACCTTCCTGTTCACCAAGTAGCTCATCCCCTTCTCGCTGATATGGCCGAGTCGCCTGTGCCACAACTGGGTAGACGCATCACTGACTGCGTTCACCTCCTGTGCCCCCTGTGCGCTCTCCTCCATATAGTAGAGACCGGACTTCTTGCTTCCTCTGGCAATCACCATCGAACCTCTGGAAAGCTTCCACTGACTATTTCCGAAGAGACTGAAGAATTCCTCATCATCCAACTTTCCAACCGACACTAGGTTGAAACAGATATCAGGGACATGACGAACATCTTTGAGAACAAGAACTGCACCCGTCTTCGTCCTCAAATGCACATCTCTAACGGCAACCGCCTTTGACACATCTCCATTGCCCATCTTCAACACTCCACAGTCGCCTGTCGTGTAAGTGGCAAATAGTGCCCTGTTGTGAGATACATGCGCTGAAGCCCCAGAGTCCACCAGCCAAGAATTGTCATCGCAGACGAGGTTTGTGATAACCTCATCACCTACGACGATCACATCGCCTCCATGTATCGAAGCCACCGCTGTATGGTTCTCATCTTGCTTCCCCTTGTCGCCCTTTTTCTCTCCCTTCCAAGCGAAACAGTTCCGCTTGATGTGGCCCTTCTTGCCACAATGGTAACACTCCGAGTCCTTGTACCGACCCTTGGACTTTCCCCTGCTCTTGTCTCTGCCATCACCTAGACCCCTGCTTTTGCCCCTTCTGCGGCTCTCCAAAAATAGTGCCTCTGAGTGATGGGATGTGGATGAAGTGCCCTGAGAACGTCTCCGCATCTCTTCATTTAGTACCCCACTCTTGGCAAACTCCAGACTGACCACGCCTTCCGGAGCAGAAGCGATCATAGATACTCGTACGGTCTCCCACGAGTCTGGCAATGTACATAGCAACCAAAGTCCTTGAACCTCGTCGTCGAACTTGACTCTCATCGACGATAGCTGGTCCACCACGCCCTGGAACTCACTCAAGTGATCCGTAATGGATGCACCATCTTTGTACCGCAGACCCATCATCGTCCGGATCAGGAACAATTTGTTTACCCGGTCTTTTTCGCGTACAAAGATTCCAGCTTCTCCCACAGCGTCTTCGCATGCTCAATATTGGCAACGTGGTTGTACACGTTCTCGTCAATAAACTGTCGCATGTACCCATACACCTGTATATGCTCGAAGTTCCAGTCCTCATCGGATTTGTCACTGGGCTTTTCGGATGCAAATACTGGAAGATACAGCTTCTTGACGAACATCAAATCCTTCATCTTGCTCCGCCAATAATGGTAGTTGGTACCGTTCAGGTTCACCATGTGCACCGACTTTGCGTCCATCTCTGCTTCCTGGTTTGACTGTCAACTCCTGACACTTCTTTGAACCCAAAGCTCTGATACCACTCTGTTGGGAACGAAGCGCGAAAACCGTTCTCCCAAACCAGAAAGTCCTTCGAGAGAACCGAGCAAAAGCACACAAACCAAAAACGCCAAACACAATCGCAGACACAAAGATTTTTGACATGGAAAACCCTTGCGGGAAAAACCATGGGACGATCGGAGTTAAACCCTGAAGAACCTCCACTAATGGAATAAAGAGAATACACTCTCTACAAGCTCCTCCCGATCCAACACGGATCACCACAACTCACTTGAAAGAAAAATTTTTTTGATTGCGGACTCCGAAGAACAAGAGATGCCGAAAAATTATTCGAAGCAATCTCTCCTTCGCAATAGTCCTTAATCCTCTCTCTCTCAAAGATTGTAAAGCACTCTTTGTTTTGAGATTTTTTTTTTGAGATGATTTTACAACTAGCATGCATCACCCTTTTATAAGCTATTGGTAACCCATACATGGAAGGCCAATATATATGGAAACTTCCAATATAAATCAATCATATATTTAATGGAAATCCAATCATAATTAGCTTACCATAATTGGAAACCCAATAATATGAAAAGCTACTATATGAAGGGTCCAATCATAAATATATAATCAAAGTAAATATGGAAATCCAATCATATATTTTCTTACCATATATGTACCAAAATAAAATTCATGCACTCCCCAAGCTTCTCCGACACACGGATGGCGCTCGTCGCTCTCCGGGGTATTCTCCATATAGGTGGGAACCCCACCTACTCCAACAGATCCAATTCTACACAAGGAACCTTAGGCCTATTTACATAGTATGCCATGTGTCCATATATATAGAGAGATCCAATCTTAGGTAGGCATGACATGTTTTCATATTTAGAACTTATTGACTAGATAGGACTAGGATTTTGCTCCAAACTGTTAGGATTACTAAATATGAGCTAAATCCTAACAATCATCACATTGGATCATATTCATCATCCAACTCAATAAGCATCTAGCAATCTCCAACATTCAGTACTCTTCAAGCAGTGGTATCGATCTCACAATTCACCAAGCATAATTTACTACATTTTGGGGACCAGAAGCGATTTGAGCATATCCATGAATTAAAAATAGACTCAATTTGCAAGTCTAGATCAATCGATACCGGCAAGGTTTTCCCAAGAAGGTTTTCAAACTGACTAGCTCTGTCTAACCTCCAGTCAATACACCGCCAGGGGCGTGACACTACGTACCAACCCACTAAGAAGTTTCATCCATGAAACTTAAAGAATATGCTCGCCAACATCACGAACACCCTCGTACACTTAATTTGTAGGTTATAAACTCTAGACCTTCTATATATGTTGCTCCCCATGCCAATTGTATAGAAGCAACGCTTGATTCTGATTCAGCATCTTCCCAGGCCCTTCATTGAGATTACGGTTACATGCATCTTGTTTGAGCCATTTTTTTACAATATTGCCCTTTTGACCACAGTTGGAACATTCCCTGTTGGCAATATGACAATCTTTTTTGGTGTGACCCCATCGACCGTAGAAGTTGTACTCCACGACATGGCGTTGCTCCCCTTCGGCCTCCCTTTCTCCGTCATGATGCCTCTTGGCGGAGTTGTTGTGACTACCTTGAACTTTTGCTTGAGTATTGCAAGGGCTGAATTCTTCCATCTCAATAGCCGCCTCGAAGGCCTTGATGTATGACTTGCACTCCCGATTCAAAATGTCCCTCCGTATGTCATCATTCAAGTTTTTTAAAAAATCGGTGGATCCGGGACTTCTCATTGGGTATCATAGAGCCAGCAAATTCGTAGCAAGTTTAAAGAATTATTCGGACTCGTAGTCTTCAATGGACATGCTCCCTTGCTTAAGTGTGACGAACTCATCTTCCTTCTTCTGACGAATAGCTGGAGGAAGATATATTGTTCCAACGACACTCTAGTGAGCAACAATCTTCCCATGCATGTTCTTGATACACGGATACCTCCCCCAAGGTATTTCCTCAAGATAAAATAATATAACATCTACTAGGAAAAGTCCTAATAGAAAAACCTAGCCGAGTTTAAGTCCGTTCGCGAACAAGACCGAGTCGAACAACCTATGGTCGAATTCGATTCGAACACCATTTCAAACAAAAACTAAATTGACCGAACTCGATATCGATCCCTACCCACGAACGAACATCGAATCGAATTTGGACCATGACGAACTATTTGACGAGTTTTACTGTCCTAACTGACTGCAGGTTGCTTCCACGTGAAGTTTGACAAGTAGTTTCAGGCAACAACAAAAATAATGCAACATTTCTGAAAATCTATAACATTTTAGTTGGTAGAAGTCAGTTATCAACGGGCTACGGCTGTAACTCCACGTAGAAGAATGACTGCAAGTTCACTGAGATAAGGTCCTAAGGTGCTAGGTGCGTACGTTGTCATGCTCAGTCTCCATGTTTAAAGAAAGTATTAAGATTTTACGAATGACGTACGTCGAATGACAATGTCAAAGTCTTTAACTCAAGTAGTCACCAAACAACTCCGGTCGAAACCTTTCTGATCTAACTAAGAATTTGTTTAATAATTAGTGTGTGATATCTCGTGATGTACGTAACTTAACTGAATCTTGAAAACTTTCTAGCGTTATGTGTTACATATATGTAAAAGGGTGTAAATTAACAATGACATGATTTGCGAATCGAGCAACAAAATATAATGTAAAATGTCGTAAATTGTCATATATAATTAAATGCAACTAAGTCTAGCCCATATGTTACTTCAATACATCTGGGGTCGACTGACACTGTCTAAGTCTAATTCACACGATAGTCATCGAAATGCGTCACTCTCAAATTCATGCCCGTGTTTCATGCAATGAAAAGAGTCACACTGCAACATGATTTTTCAACTGCATGTAGTTGGGCTCGACATACAATTAAAGCAACATCTTGGAAAAAAGATGTTCGTACGTAAGGAAACATCCGCGAGTTACAACTTACGATCGCACTAGATCCCAAAAATTGAAAGATGGATGCTATATTTTTTAACCTTTGTATATATTACTAAGGTAAAAATTTTAATTTTAGATTTAGGCGATTCCTATTTTGTAGAAACTGCAATAATATCGGAATGTAAAAAAAAATCGTATTTAGTGTGGTTAAAAAAAATAGTTTTTACCAAACTCAGCGGCTCTTGTGGTCAGCATGCAAAGAGATAACCTCCTTGATTAGGCGGACGGTCTCAAGATCGAATCGCGAAAAAGATATGGATGTGTAAAAATTGGAGACATGGTAGGTGCGTTACAACGGCATCACCCAAAAAAAAAAAAAAAAAAAAAATTAATGTATACGATCCTGCAAATCATTGCATAACTAATCATATATTATAGCTTCAGTCAAAGTCTAGGCTCACTAATCTTTAGTCCTGAATATACAGTGAGAACTGGTCTAAGTTATTCTATAACTAAATATACTCTACTAATGCGCTGTCATATGCCTGATTTGTAGAGCATGTTCGTCGTAGCTTGTCCAAACTAATATAAAAGGAAACATGCACAATAATATTGTTCACATGTATATATCACTGTAAAACGTTGGTTGCGCTCCTCATGGTATGAGTCCCTTTTTGGCAATGTTTGAATGAACATCCCACTAATAATTTTGGAGGGTGAATAAAAGTGAACACTATAACTACACTATTTTACATGCATCACCAAATCAAGTAGATCACAAATACTTGCGTAATTAATTATTTAAGGGTTCTTTTGGATTGCATATGAGGCCTACTGTCTATATTGCAATAACTTTTTGCCTCGTGCAGCAGTGGTCCTCAGGTTATCTTCTACATTGTAATGTCATCCTTTCAGCTCATTTGGCTTTGTTAGTATGACAGACTTCTTCACCATTAATAGTTTCTCTACATAAATATGAAAGGGTTCAGAGTACATTTTTGTTCATCCACCAAAACTTCACAGAGTAGGTTATTCGTTGAAGATGGGTTGACTTGGGATATGAATAATTCTCTACCCAATGCGAATGATACTGGAGGCTTGAACCCATGTATCATTTCTCTTTTGTTTTAGGTTCAGCTCTGAATGCTTGTATATATTATTTTTTTTTAGGTTTTTTGTTGCTTTGGAATTAATTTTCTTCTTTTCCTTGATATCCATCACCTTATTGATCATACATTATCAAATACATTATTTTTTATATGCATGGCATTAAAGAACATGCCTTATGAGATTGTCCCTCAAATATGATGTTACGTTCCGGTTTTGCAAGAACAGTGTATAGATAGTAATGGATCACAAAACAAGTACATTGCACCAAAACAAGAAAACGGATTGAAGTCACAAAAAAAAAAAAAAACTCTTTTATTAATCATAGCAGCGGAATACAAATAATTACAATAATTTACAAAGGCTCTTAATGGTCATTAAGCTTGCCGACTCGGCTTACAACTCACTGGTACAACAAAATTATAATATTCCGTACATTATCCCTTTATAATAAAAGATATTATATTTTAGAAGGAGAGCTTCTGCACGTCCAACAAATTCTCGATGCCCCAACTGATAAAGCCAGTCTCTGCATATTGCAATTTTCAAGCACATTTGGAAGAACTCGCAAAGACGTAGGTCAGCACATTGTCGTGTACTGTTGAGCAGAACTAGCCACTCACCTAAACTAACACTTCTAGTCATGTAAGAAAGCATTTATTAAGACATCAACATAGTCCATAATTTTGCAATCCTAAAGGTATTCAATGATGTTGGGGAACCTTTAGCGAAATTATAGAAAAAATTTAAGACGAGCTAATTAGAGCTGCTTAGTTGTATATATTGTTCAACTGTTACAAAACAAATGAAAAACCTCGAGGAGTAAGTAAATATATATATTTGACTGCGTTAATATATATAATAAATTCGTAAACTAACACAACTGAAAATACATTATTGTTTGTCGCTAAAGGTATCTACATATCATGCCATGACTAATTGTCAAGCTATAAAGGTGCAACAATATCGCTGGATGTCGCTCAATTTCATGCCACTTCATTAAATTTTTGATGCATATTATGTCGTAGTAACGTCGCAATGTTACTTTCGGTGATTAAATGAGAGACTACCCATAATATTGATACAACGATGCCACGATGATGTCTTTGACATTTGTTACTAAATTAGGGATATTTTGGGTCGTATGTCGTCCCCAATTTAATTTAGCGACAATAAAAGTTGGTTTAGAAAAGCCGTTAAACATTACTAAATCTTTTTTTAGTGCGATGTATCTTCGTCAGTTAGGTGTAAAATAAGACAAGAGTGGAGGGTTATATTTGTGATGCATATGTTTTCCAGGAGAATACAAAGTTTTATTCGATGTACTTCAAGCCTCACGTTTCTACTAAACAAACAAGATGTAAGAACCCTAGAGGGGGGTGAATAGGGTCAAGCTAACTAATCAAGCACTTAGCACAAGCTAATAGACAATTAAAAAATATAAGTGCAAGAGAAGAAGCAATAACAATACCGACACCCGATGTATCCTGGTATCCTCCCTAGAGGCAATCCAGTCCCGGAACTCTCTCCGGATTTAATCCACTATTTGAGCAAATAGTTACACACGAGTTTGGATCCGAAGAACTCGCCAACTTCTTACACGAGAGCATTAATCCGAAGGCCTCTCCGACTTCAACCGAGAGTTTGGATACGAAGACTCTCCAACTTCAACCGAGAGTTTGGATACGAAGACTCTCCAACTTCAACCTTTCACAATAGGTTTTGATCTCCTTATACAATAAGATGAAGATCTTACTTTTCAACTCAATAACTCTAACACAATTTGTGGATGGCAAATGAAAGCTTTGTAGAGTTATTTGTGGATAGGCTTTGGTAGTTTAGAAATTTTTAGGCTCAAAGCATCAACCTTGAATGAAGGGGTTCAAGGCTATTTATAACCAAAGCAAAAGAAAGTGAAATAATACAACTTTTTCAGGCTGACGGATCATCTACCGAATTTTTGCAAAAATCCGCCGGATCATCCGCCTGTATAGTCCAACGGCTATAAATAAAGCCGTTGGGATCAATCATTCGTAAAATTCGACCGTTGGAATGCAAACGGTCATATGGCGGAAAATCTGCCGAAATTCTGTGGTTTTCCGCCGGATAATCCGAACGCTCACAGAAGGTATTCTGTGAGACCATTCGGATCTTCCGTCGGATTTTCGCGGAGATCCGCCGGATTATCCGCCAGGATTCCGAAGATTGTCCTGGGTTATTTTCTACCCTAGCTTTCGATTTGCCATCTATTTCATGTGTTTACAATGATTCCTAAGACTCATTACAGACTCCAAATATACTATAGTAGGAGCAGGCTTCTGCAAAGTCTTGAAATGATGATGGCTTGGCTTGGCTTCTTTCCTTGATAGATGTTGGCTTTTTTCCTTGGCGGCAGCTGTCCAAAGATATCCAGAGAAATCTTGTGGGATCCGTCGTCTTTGGCCTACCATGATTTCTTTATTGCATATGTTCACATTAATCTTGCTTATTGCTTTTCTGCATGTACATGTTAGACGAACAAAGCAATATACAATGTATCAAGTTTAAGGCATATTCACTACTACAAAAATCGTTAACAATGACACTTTATAGATGACATCCATCTAAAAATGTCATTAATGATACTTTTAATGTCATCTAATTATACGATCATCATTAATAATTTTATTAATGACATTAAAAAATAATAATGTCATGGTAAGTACTATAAGATGACAATTACTAAGACATGGGTCATGAAAACAATTATAGACGTCATCTTTGTGTTGTGAATAAAAAAGAGACGTGTGACTAACAATGACATAGCGATATTAAGAGTCATATATAGTTTAAACAATGACAAAGACATGTGGTGTGTCATCTATAACATTTTTTTCCCTTTCTTTTATTAAAATGATGGGGATCAACCCTCATAGAACTATACATTAATCATTACTCAAAGCATGTCTTATAATTTGACACCGAATTGTCCTTCCATGATGGTTAACTTATTCCTCTGGAATTGCTCATCATGCATCAACATAAATTATGAATATACACTACAAGAAAAATGGCCTTTCTTGACTGTTTATTTTTCGACGGTCGTGAAAGACCGTCAAGAAAATGGATTATCTTGACGATTTTAGCCTTACGTCAAGAAAAGACATATTTTATGTCAATTTAGCAATTTTATAGCATAATAGTTGACAGTTTTAGATAATCTGTCGAGAAACATCATTTTATTTATTAATGGTTTGGTAATAATTGTTAACTAATATATGTGCGAAAAACTTTGACAGAATTTTTTCAGATCTTTTATATTTGTTGAGGGTTGTGGTTCCTTTTAATGGAGAAACCGAGCAAACTTTTATCCCGCTCTCTCAGAATAACCTCTCAGAAAATCCTCTCATCACCAATAAACAACATCCCCCTTCCTTTCTTCCTCCTCTCCCTAACCTTCTCCTCCCCGAGAGAGAGAGACCCACTCCTCTCCTCGAAGGAGTCTCCCACAGCTCCTCTTTCTCGACCAAGAAACAATTTTCCTTCACGAAACCCTAACCCTAGTTTTTCCCATGGACGACGCCGGCGGCCATGGTGAGAGACGCCTCCGACAAGGCCGACGCCATGAAGAAGGCCATCATGGTCCTCCTCAACGGCGAGTTCCTCGATGGGGCGGAGGAAGGGGTCGATTCGGTTTGGCGGTCGCTTCTTCCTTCCTAAGAGGTTCAGGAAGCTCCATAAGAGCTAGTCCCCGGCCGACTTCTTGGCAGCAGGTCGTCCAAGAAAGGTATGATTTATCAGATTGCTTGTGATGTGTTTCATCTGGGGCTGATGTTCCTTGGAATAACTGTACCAATTTGTGTAGGTATGTCAAATATATTTGGTTTGTGATGAGTTCATTCCTCCAGTACTTAGAAACCTTACTAGTACTCTTTTATGATTCATTTGTAAGTTCACACACAATCCATATTATTGATTTTTCTATCTCGCTGGCTTAAATGCTTAACGTTCGCAAATTTGGATTCTGCCAATGGCCACCCTCGGGTCCGGCTCCCGTTATTGCTCGAGCAGAGCAAAGTATAATTAAGCTTACAGCTTCAAAAGTGAAGCATGGTACTTGTTCAATGATATGGCTCATCTATTATGAACACTTGATATTCTAGCACTCTACTATGTTGTATTGGTAACAAGCCCCTCCGTTAGCCGTAGATGGATCTGGCTCCCACCTCGGGAACTACGTGGATGTGGCAAACCTGCTCCCCAACTGCAATGAACGGATCGGCTGCACAGATGTTTCGTCGCATTTGTCATCTACTACACATTACTGAGGCATCCCAGTTCTGATGTCCTGATCGGCCATGGACTCCCTGTTTGTCATTAGCACAACTTTACTGCCTGGGAAATTGAAAGGGGCATTGAGTTCAAATATGATGGTGTAAGTAATCCGAATAAAATATTTTTCAACAATTCTCCAAAAGCAACTTGAAAGTCGTTGTTTGTTTTGTTCTTCGGACCTTATAGGTTGGCCTTCTGTCAATGCTGGAAAATTATAGTATACTTAGGGAGGAGAAAGAGCAAGAACGGAAAAGACAAAGGGTAACATCCCCTTATTCTTGAGTTGCACCTTAAATAAGCTTCCAATGCTTGACTTGTATACATGAAATTATCCATTTTAGGATCAGAAGAGGCTTCAAGGTCAGCTTGTTGCTGAGCAGGAAGTACTTTTTGGGTCTAAACCAAGCCCTTCAAAAAACCCAAGCTCAAAGAAGATGCTTAGAAGTTTGACCACTGGAACAAATAGAAGACGATCATTTAGTGGAACTATACAACAGACTCCAAAGTCTGCATCCTCGGCGAGGAAGGAAGATACTGTCGTGTCTACTTGTGCTGGTCACTTGGTCTTAGTAGAATAAGAGGTTGAGTTTCAATGCACAGTGTGTTGCTGCCATAAAGAGCATTACACATTTTCCCTGGATTTTGATTAGAATCAAGTTTGATGTTTTCTTTTGTTAGTCAAGACTCGAGAGAAGCATAGCCGTGCACCTTTTTATTATAGCTCTTTGGGTGATTACATGTGAAGTCCTTGCAGAAACTGAGATTGTTCATTACCTAACCCAAGTGATGGGTTTGACTGTTACAAAAAATTGTCATTTTGTAAGATGAGCCTGGAGGAGATGGGCTAACTATTGGCGTATCTAAGCCAATTAACTGTATTTTGTTCCAACAAATTGTCACTTTTAAAATATCTAGTTCAATCTAACATTTTCCTGTTAAGCACTTGCCTTAATTTTTTATAGAGTACCTGTATATCGTATAGATTTCATTACTTATTTCATGTTTATGCTGGGATGCAGCCTTCAATGGACGTTTTTAAGAACATGCTTTGCGAGCTGGATGTTGGAAGAAAAAACCCAGATGGTGTATGTCAAGGCTTTCTTACCGGGTATTTCCTAGATTTTCTTGAGAAGCCAATTTATCTTTTCTTTTATATTTTGATGTGTATCTAAATAATTCTAGATTTTGTGTTGTATGTATTACATTTTAAGTCTTAATAGATACGGTAAAGTTGTATGTCCACATACATCAACAATATGAATGTATGCACAGGATAAAACGAGAAAGCACATACACCTTCATTTAGGGCAATGCACTCTCATCAGACATATGACGTCTGCATATTCCTGATAGTTGACATATGATTTAATTTAGAAACAGTAAGATAATTTACTAGAAATTTCATATTGAACTAAAGAAATTTATTGAATGGCTTGTTCTAGTTGTACTGGTAATGTAGGATTCCTTGGCCAAGATACACAGATACTTGTATTAGTACAGTTTTTGGAATGCATGCTATTCTTTTCTGTTGAAGCATACACAGATACTTCTATTAATACATGCTTCCATTGATATTTCAATTTACTTTTTTGCTCTCTAAGGCTTTATATTCCCTCCCTTGTGATCAAATTGTTGAAAGTTTTGGCAATACTACCTAGTAAAGCTTTAACATAGAATTATATTTGTAGGTAAGTGGATGATTGTAGATGTTCTGTTCCTGTGTTCCTCATCTTGTACTGATTGAAACCAAACCTCTGGTAATTGATATCCTAATTTGCTGAATCTTGTAGTATTTCAAGAACGTAACATTTTTTAGCATCTATAAGAGATGTGCCTTTGTGTTATTGAAGGCAAGTTTATAGCCTATAAAAACTTTCTCAATTGTTTTATGGAGCCTTCGATCATCTGAATAGTGGACTCCATTTTGATCCCTCGTGTATTGTACGCACCATTAAATTGGTTCTTAAATGTGTTATTTTTTAACAGCTTGGGTTAGACACAAGCACCTAATGAGTGTCCTTGTGCCATGAGGTTTCCCTTACTACTTGTTCTTGATGTTTTCTTATGATATTGCTAATCTTATATATCATTCCAAATCATGTCATATATTCTAGATATTTGCTTATGACGGCTGCCTAACATTTAACTTCTGTTTGGTTTGTAGTTGATTGTTAACAAATTTATAATACTTTTTCTGACAATGTGCATTTATAATGCTTTTGTTCATTAACATAAATTGGTAACTTGTGCTCTTGTTCTCTCAGGAGCTGCATTGTAAAAAGTATAATGGGGACCTTATGGAAAGACGTTCTTCTATACTCATCAATACATGCTCTTGGATGCCAAAAATTCTCAAGTGGTTCTCTTGTACCAGATCATGTTGTTTCACCTTATAAACACACTACTGGGGATGCAGAGAGGTACAGTTTATTTATTTAAGCACTCATATCCGACATTAGAGTGGACATTGTCAACTTTACCAACATGTTCTTATTGGTTGTTTCATCACTTCTCTACCTTTGAATCTAGTATTTGATTTTATGTTTATTTTTGTAGTTTGCTGGGAGAAAGGATTACTCTATCGGAGAAATTGATGAAATAAGAGGAGAGCTGGCCAAATTTGTCCTGAATACTGTTAATGAAGACCGTATGTAAAAAATAATGCATTAGAAAATTTTGGAAGCATTGTTAATTTATGTTGACAACGTTTGAGACTGAAATAATACTGTTATAGTTCAATGTTGGCACTTTGAATAATTATGAAATAAATTTTTTTTGTTGGTCTTAGATATTGTTTTTTCCTTGTTTGTTTTTCTTATATGGGATATTGTATACAAAATACATTATTGTGGAATATGGATGCAAATAGGGATACTATGAAAATGATGAACATTTAATGACGCATAAAAGTTGTCTTTTGTAAATAAAGATGACACATAAAAGTCAATTTTATAAATAAAGATGACGTGTGGCTATTATATATTTCTTAGGATAAACGAACGTCATCTTTTTTAATAAAGATGATTCATAGAAGTCATCGTTTGTACATAGATATGACACATAAAAGTCATCTTTTATTCATAAAGATGACGCATATAAGTCATTTTTTGTAAACAAAGAAGACGTATAAAAGTCATCTTTTATAAGTAAAGATGACATGTGTTTAGCTGTCATTAATTTTTTACAATAAAAGTCATCTTTTACAAATAAAGATGACACATATAAGTCATCTTTTATAAATAACGATGACACATAAAAGTCATCTTTTATAAATAAAGATGACATGCGTTGAGTTGTCATTGATTTCTAATAATAAAGATGACACCTTCATAGATGACGGTCAAACAAATGTCATCAATTAGCATATTTAGCCGTCATTGTTATCCATTTTTGTAGTAGTGATTAGGACAATGCTTACAATAGTGATAGCATAAGTATTAGTGATACCATAATGAGAATTAATATCACTAATATGTAAAACAATAGGCACATATCACCACATATATAAGTAGAAGTAGAAATGCTATAGTGATAGTATGAAGATTAGTGATAATAAAATGTTAAACTAAACAGATTACCATATTCAAAAACATGATAGAATCATTGGGCCAACACAAGAGCCCCAAGAAATAAGATAGCAACACAGTCCATAATTTTGCAATCCTAAGGGTATTTAATGCTCTTGAAAAACCTTTAGGGAAAACGAAGAAAAAATATTTAAAAGATGACGAGCTTAGAGATTCTTAGTTGTATGTATTATTCAACTATTATGAGACATACAAAATATTGATGAGTAAGTAAATACACAATTGAAGACAAATTTTATTGTGTTATTATATAAAATAAATTGGTAAACTGTTGTAAAGTAGAGAGTATAAGATAGAAGATGTAGAAATGTATTTCTTACTTGTGTTCATTCAACTAAAGAATAGCCCTTTTATAGGCTTACAAGTAATACCAAGGGACATAGGTTAGGAAACCCAAAGGCCATAGGTTATGGAAACCAAGGGCCATGAGTTACATGAGTTATAGAATACAAATGGACATTGGACAATCCACCATATTTACAACACTCTCCCTTGGATGTCCAATATTTATAGAATATGTCTTGTTAAAACCTTGCCAAAAAAATTCAACGGGATAAAAATTTGGCCGAAAGAAAAAGAGTACATATTATACAAAATAGTAAGCGTGATAAACTGCCTCGTTAAAACCTTGCCAAGAAAAATCCAATGGGATAAAAACTTGGACGAAGGAAAAAGAGTACAGTGTGAAATATAAGTGATTACACTCCCCCTGATGCTGGCAAGAGTTCCTTTAGCTGACGCATCCCAATATTCTGAATCATCTTTCTGAATGTTGTGGTTGGCAATGCTTTAGTGAATAAATCTGCAAAATTATTACTCGATTGTATCTGCTGAACATCAATGTCACCATTCTTCTGTAGCTCATAAGTATAGAAAAATTTAGGTGATATATGCTTCGTTATGTCACCTTTGATGTAACCATTTCTAATTTGTATAATACAAGCAACATTATCTTCATACAATACCATCGGAGTATCTTTTGCTGAAGGTAACCCACATAATTCTCGGATATGATGAACCATTGTTCTCAACCATATGTACTCTCGACTTGCTTCATGCAGTGCCAGAATTTCTGAGTGATTAGAAGAAGTAGCTACTAATGTTTGCTTCACCGAACGCCATGATATTGCAGCACCGCCACAAATAAATACATATCCACTCTGAGATCTTCCTTTATGTGGGTCAGATAGATAACCGGCATCAGCATAACCCACAATTTGTGATTCTAATTTTTTGAGTAAAACAAGCCCATGTCGGTTGTTCCACGAAGATAACGTAATATGTGTTTAATACCATTCCAATGTTGTTTTATTGGTGCCGAGCTATATCTTGCCAGTAAGTTTACTGAAAATGCTATATCAGGTCTTGTACAATTTGCAAGATACATCAAAGCTCCAATTGCACTAAGATATTGTACTTATGGACCTAATAATCCTTCATTATTCTCTCGAGGACGGAATGTATCTTTCTTTACATCTAACGATCTAACAACCATGGACCTACTCAGTGGATGAGCTTTATCCATATAAAATCTTTTCTGCATAGGTAGATTGATGAATAAAAATTTCATTTAATAAATGCTCGATCTGCAGGCCGAGGCAAAATTTTGTCTTCCCAAGATTTTTCATCTCAAATTTTTTCATCAGATAATTAGCGATTTCGGTGAGCTCTTCGGGTGTTCCTACAAGATTTAAGTCATCAACATATACCACAATAATTGAGAATCCATTTTTAGATCTTTTGATAAAAATACACTGACAAATTGGATTATTTATATATCATTCTCTAACAAGGTATTCGCTAAGACGGTTATACCACATTCTTCCAGATTGTTTTAATCCGTATAGGGATCGTTGTAATTTGATTGAGTATAACCCATTATACCTTTTGTTATTTGCTTCAGGCAGTTTGAATCCTTCTGGGATTTTCATATAAATGTCATTATCCAATGACCCATATAAATATGCGGTAACAACATCCATAAGCCGCATATTAAGTTTTTCTGTGACTGTTAAACTGATCAAGTATTGTAATGTGATCGTTTCGATCACAGGAGAATATATTTCATCATAATCGATTCCAGGTCTTTGTGAAAAACCTTATGCAACAAGTCGTGACTTGTTTCTCACAATTTCGTTTTTTTTGTTGCGCTTTCGTACAAACACCCATTTGTATCCAATAGGTTTCATACCTTCAGGAGTTTGAACTACTGGTCCAAATACTTTACGATTTTCTAAGGATTTTAATTCAGCTTGTATCGCATCTTTCCATTTTGGCCAATCATTTCTATGTCGACATTGTTTAATGAATTTTGGTTCAGGATCCTCATTTACTATATCAAGTGCGACACTATAAGCAAAAATATTGTCTATAGTAATTTTCTTTCTGACTCAGCTTTCTCTTGTACTCATATAATTTAAAGAGATTTTTTCTGAAATTTGTTCATTGTCATGTGTCTCTTCAGGAGCTAGTTTAGACTGATCAGTCAAATTTTCTATATCGCTTTCATGTTTCTCTTCTGGAGTACTTACTTGTACCCTTTTCTTTCGAGGGTTATTATCTTTAGCGCCAACAGGGCGTCCACATTTCATACACGGTTTTAGTGTGCCATCATGTTGTCCTTCAGGGATATCAATCCGTGCTGGTACATTTATAATCGGTACATGAGATTTTGTCACTTTCTTAATATCAGTGAATGTATCTGGCAATTGATTTGTAATATTTTGCAAATGAATGATCCTTTTTACTTCTTGCTCACATCTACTTGTGCGTGTATCAATAAAAGATGGTAAATTCCATGTAATTTCACGCCGTTCTACAAGAAGTGACATTTTATCTCCCCATAACGACGGAAAAATAGATTCATCAAAATGGCAATCAGCAAACATTGCCTTAAATAAATCGCCCATCAGAGGCTCAATGTATTTTATTATAGACGGAGAATCAAAACCAACATAAATTCCAAGACGTCTTTGTGGTCCCATCTTTGTTCATTTAGGTAGAGAAATAGGGACATAAACAGCACAACCAAATACTTTTAAGTGTGAAATATCAGGCTGCTGGCCAGAAATAAGTTGGAATAGTGAATAATGATGAAATAAACGTGGTCGAATACGGACCAATGCAGCTGCAAGTAATATTGTATGTCCCCACACAGAAGCGGGTAAACTTGACCTTAGAAGTAACGGTCTGGCAATCAATTGCAACCTTTTAATAAAAGACTCTGCAAGTCCATTTTGAGTATGCACATGTACAACTGAATGTTCGACATTAATGTCAATTGACATGTAATAATCATTAAATGCTTGAGATGTATATTTACCGGCATTGTCAAGACGGATAGTCTTGATGGAATAATCAGGGAATTGAGCCCTTAGTCTTATCATCTTAGCAAAAAGTTTGGCAAAAGCAACGGTTCGTGTTGACAGTAGACTTACATGTGACCATCTAGATGATGCATCTATCAAGACCATAAAATAACGAAATTGCCTACAAGGTGGGTCAATAGGTCCACAAATATCCACTTGTACTCTTTGTAAAAATATAGGGGACTCAAGATTAACTTTTATTGGAGATGGTCTTATAATTAATTTTTCTTGTGAGCATGCAGCACACACACAATAACTAGATATAATACATAGATATTCCATATTCCCCTCATTCATAGTCTCGATATGGAAACCATTTAGACGTATGTCTTTGAAGCTTAACGAATTTTTTTTGACTTGCTAGAATATAAAGCCTCTTTCACCAAAATATTTGTTCCATCCGGTAATATAATATTCGCTCTTCCGGAGCCTTCAATCAGTTTTGTAGTACCAGAAATTGTACTAATATTTGCTTTTGCCAATTTTAAGTTCGAGAAGTATAAGACATATATCTCCACCGTTGGAGTTCTTTACTGCATCTATATTTTTCATATTTCTATAAACAAAAAAATTAATGAAGTAAACAACTCCAACGGTGGAGATATATATCTGGTTGACAGTGGATCAATGCATATAATTCTTCGAAGAAACTACTTTCACACCCTTTTCTTTATCATATTTTTTGCCATTTTTATTCCACTTCAAGTGGTATGGCACAACCTTCTTGTTGAAGGCATGATAATTAGGACCACCATGATCTCGAGTTTTACCATTACTATAGCTACGACCATGACCACGACCACGATCGCGACCATGACCGCGACCGCGACCATGTCCTTGTCTATAGCTATTTGCATTCGCTTCAGAGAATGGTTGTGATCCAGTAGCGTGGGAGTTATAATTTTTCATTAAGAGCTTATTATTTTGTTCAGTAACAAGTAGGCATGAGATCAATTGAGAATATTTTGTAAAACCTTTTTCACGATACTGCTGCTGCAGGAGCATGTTCGTGGCATAGAAATTAGTGTATGTCTTTTCCATCATATCTTCTTCGGTAACATTATCTCCGCACAATCTCATTTGAGATACAATTCTAAACATTGTAGAGTTATATTCGTTTACCGTTTTGAAATCTTGCAACCTCAGGTGCATCCAATCATAACGAGCCTTTGGGAGTATCACACTCTTTTGATGATCATAACATTCTTTCAAGTTTTTCCATAACACAACTAGGACTTTTACTCCAAGATATTCGGATTTCTGCCCTTCATGGAGGTGATGCCGAATGAAAATCATTACCTTTGCTTTGTCTTGTTCGTTTGCCTCATTCTTCTCTTTGATGGTATATGCAAGGTTCTTTGCACTCAAATGAATCTCAGCCTCAAGAACCCAAGTCAAATAATTTCTTCCAGAAATATCAAGAGCAGCGAACTCAAGTTTGGTGATGTTTGCCATATGTCTGAAAAAATATTATTTTAGAATATGATATACATACTCAAATTTACAACTTTGAGTTTTATCAATTAGGCTTCAAGTCTAACGTATTAAATTTTGGCTTCAAGCCTTATATTCAATCTAAGTTTCTAGTTGAATATTTTCTTTTATGAAACTTCAGGTTCGTCTATAAAAATTATCAAATAATACGAGTTAGGCTAATGTTCAGACATAATTTTATAACGGTTTCGCTCAAGTATATAGTTACAGAGCTTTGTGAAACTATAACTAATAATTGTATAGCATCGAGCAACTTACGAAAATGCTCAATGAAGTTTTTACTTAAAACATGAAAATGAAAGTAAAGCAAGATCGAGTAGTCATTTTGAAATCTAATATGTATTACAATGGTCCATGTTGCCAATTAGTAAGGCCAAATTAAAAAATTTAAATTTTCTAAGGACAGAAGTAGCACTCTAGCAACATGTTGCAGATAACTTACATCTCTGTTTCTTATTAGAAATTGAAATATATGACAATTTTTTCTTTCTTAAAGAGTTTGTGGCTCTCAGTGTTTTCCAAACATATAATACACCAGAACTTAAAATTTTAATATATAAACTATAACCACTTGAAACTTTGTTAAAAAAACAAATTTGTTAAATAAACTTTTCTTAAATCCTCTACTTCATTATTCAAATAATAAAGTAACAAGAGATCAAACCAAAGTCTACAAACAGAAATAATTTAGTTGGTGACAAGAATAGATCCATAAGTTAAGGCAATAAATCAAAAGCAAACAACCTACTTTACGAGTCATAAGCTTGTTCTCCTTGTGTGACAAGTATTAATATGACAAGAGTAAAATATATTTACTAAAATCAAACTATTCCAACCGCTTGATGCATCATTGTTACCAAAAAGAAAAATAGTAAGTCTGAACCGTAGTAAAATGAAATACAGTATACTTAATTTAAAAAAATTAAATCAAAAGAATGATGGAAGTTGGACTTATTATTTGGACTTACATTTTTTTTTCTAGAGCAAACTCGTGCTGATACCGTGTTGTAAAGTAGAGAGTATAAGATAGAAGATGTAGAAATATATTTCTTACTTGTGTTCATTCAACTAAAGAATAGCCCTTTTATAGGCTTACAAGTAATACCAAGGGACATAGGTTAGGAAACCCAAAGGCCATAGGTTATGAAAACCAAGGGCCATGAGTTACATAAGTTATACAATACAAATGGACATTGGGCAATCCACCATATTTCCAACATAAACTAGCACATATCTGGAAATTTTCCAGAATAATTAAGTTATACATGCATTAGAACATCATTACGATACAATAGACCTACTATTGATTGTGTTGTGTAATATTTTCAAGGAACATCCTGACACAACTTGAGTAAGAAGCCATAAAAATTTTAGCCAACAATTAAGGAAGTTAAAACTTAGCTAGGCTATTGTATTAATCCCACTCCTTCTTCTTCCATAGGACGACACAAAATATCCCACCCTATAGCGTGTACTACTCCTCTCCATATAAAGTTGGCGTATTTCCTATCAATCTGTTGTATAGTAGCGGTTGGGAGGAGAATTTTCTGAAACCAAAAATAGTCGTAATGACTGTGCGTACCAGTCGATGCGACCCCCAAAAAAATGCTCTGGGCTTGCCACCCCTCCACTCGTCTCTGTGCATACTCAACTAAGCTCTGGCAATCCAAGTCTCTGACGTAGTTGACTGATAGTGGAATGCCCAAAGTACTTGACAGGAAGCTCACCGCGTTCTAGAATGCTCACTTGTCACTCTTGGAAGAATGAACAACACTTGGTCTCTTGGATAAAACACTTTGTTGCTTCAATGCTACTATTAACTCTCCTTCTATCGTAGAATATATTCTCAAGTCTCTCTCCAAAGGAAAAAAGTATAGAAAATATATAGGAAAGCCAGTCCCCTAGTAGCCTTTGTTGTCCATAATAGACAATAAATCTGAAGAATAACTAACATTTGGTGGATGGTTATAGTAATAATCCCAACTAACCAGTTACAAAAATTGAAACACCCTAGCAGAAGCACACAGAACAACCATGCTGGAGCACAAGTCCAGCGGGACTAAGGTCCAGCTGGAGCAGTCTCCCTGTTGGAATTTAGATCCAAACCCAAGGCCCAATGGGTGCTGTCACCTTGCTAGAACCATAATCCAACGGGAGCAGACTCTTTGCTGGAACCTAAGTCCAACAGGAGCCGCATCCTTACTGGAACCAAGGTCCAACATGAGGAGCCTTTTCGCTTCCCCAGACGTCTCGTTGCACAACGTTGCACCGTGCCCCCCCGGGTACCATGTTGTCCCGCATGCCCCGCTGCACTGCACTGCACCCACGTTGAACATGTATTGAATACTTTGCGTCATGCATCAACGTCCGAGTTCGAGTCACTTGGCTCCAACATACAGGGCCTAGCTTTTATAGAAAATTTTCAACAAATATTTCTTGAAAAATTTGAACCTTACTCTCTAGTAGAACATCCCCACCGCACCAACCCTATGGACTACTCCTTTCCATGTTTGAAAGTCAATAAAAATAAATCTTGTATTGAAATACACATTTCGAACTTGCCATATGAATGTGATGTTGGGAATGCGATGTGACCCTGAACCAGAGTTGTCCTATAAGGTGCAATATTGAATTGGGCACATATGCCTTAAAAGAGAATTCTCATGTAAGGCTTGAACCAATCGCAATTATCTACACCACATGATCCTACCTCCTAATCAATGTGGGACTAAATTACCAACTCTATTGTCACCTCCCATTTCAGCGCTCAACCGAAAATGAGATACAACCCAACAATCTCCACTTTAGCTCATTTTTGCTAGCCGAATAACCTTAGCACCTTCCTATATTTGTCTGTTCCCGCTAGCCGAACAACCTTAGTACCCATGCTGCCTTTTGTTCGTTTCCACCAGCCGAACAACCTTACAACTCCTTGCTACGTTTTTTTTCATTCCCGCCAGCCGAACATCGAGAAGATCCAACATATTGTCATCTCGATCCGCTTGACTACAGAACCAAACCGACACGTTAATCTACATCACCATTATGTGCCGACCATAAACACCTTGCTCCACCTTAGGATCGTCAAGCCCACCTTTGAAGCGAATCTATGTAGTTGCATATGCTCCGTATATCCGTGTATACGCATAAAAGTTTAGCACCATCTGTCTTGAACCAATTAGAGCCGCCCAAACCAGCCCAAAAACTATGGGCTATGATACCACTTGTTGGGAACGCGATGTGACCCTGAACCGGAGTTGGCCCATGAGGTACGATATTGAATTAGGCACATATGTCTTAAAAGAGAATTGTCATGTAAGGCCTGAACCAATCCTAATTATCTACACCACATGATCCCACTTTCTAACCGATGTAGAACTAAATTACCAACTCCATTGTCACGAGTAAAAATTTGATACAGAAAGGAGTATCAAAGTTTTTATACCCCTATGTATGATAAGTGAGCCCTCCTCAAAGTTTAGTTTTATATTTGTCTACACATTTCACGAAGAGGGAGGGGCCCCACTTGTCATACATAGGGGGTATCAAAACTTTGATATCCACTTGTCATACATAGAGGGTGAATACGCCCCTATTCCTTCCCTGTCATATTATAAGTGTACTCTATACAGGATCTATGTGTGCAAAATACATACATGCCTGCACTTTCAACCCATCGTTCCTTAACTATATGAAAAGGTCGTTGGCGTATCCGCGCCAAAATGGACTAAAAACATTTCTTTCTATCTTTTCTCTCTTTCTTTTCTTTCTCGAATTTGGGTAGCCTGACGTTTCACGGGTTGGGCCGCGTGCCTACCATCATTTACGGCTTTTCACATCTATAACTGGTGCTAATCGTCTTTACAGATGAGCGCCCATCAAAGGTTATATCCCTCCTAGGTCGAATGGTCCCGGTGCCCCGGTGCACCGGAACGATCCCAAACACCTTTCGAGGTATCATGTCATATCCGACAGTTCTGCCACATTCATGCCATAACTGTATTTCATAACGAAGCCACCTTTTTATGATCTTGTGCACATAGGCACGTTTCGACACATTTATCATCTTTTCCTTTATGGCGTGCACTTGCTGCATGCATTGAAGCCGTATTTTCATGTTCTATGCCTTAGTATTCAATATACATGACTCGTGCACTAGGGCACTCGCCTATATTTTCTTTTAATGTGCTAGCGTTTCTAACTCGTGAGCGAGGGCACGGAATGGCTCATGCACGAAGTGTCACGACCCGCACCCACTTTTCAGATACAAAAAGTATCCAAGCCCAGCCTACGCTGCAGTGTCGGCGGTAGTACGCTGTCTATACACAAGTCACAGCAATCTAGAATCTCATGGTAAACTATAACTCATCCACAGAAAATCATGTCACAATCAAGATCAATGAAAAAGACATGAACTGAACAACATGAATATAACTGAATATCAAGAATCAATGTCACGTCCGGTGCACACAAATCCACTACCAATAGACGAAAATAGAGAAAATATATAAAATATACTAACTGAATACAACCTGCTAACCAAGGCAAACCCAACTGTGAACTCCGCGGTCTCGTGCTAACTCAACCCACTCGCCTGCTCCTGACTCAAACTCGACTAACCTGAGAAGATCATTAGGTCCTCAGAGGACATAGCAAGATACATAATACACATGCCTATCTAGCAATTTTATCATGTGCAAGAAAATAAACTAGAAAAAATAGAACAAGACAAATGACTACGAACACGAACATGAATACGAACACACGAACACTAGAACAACTACGCATAATGAACTGCCGGATGAACGATAATCATGAGATCAATGGAAGAACCAAACTCTCATCCTGAGTGTGGACTCTCTGGTTTGAACTAAGCACTAACCCTCGTCCCGAGTGTGGACTCTCTGGTTAGCTCACGGCAAGACACCCTCGTCCCGTGTGTGGACTCTCTGGTGTAATTGGTCAACCCTCATCCCGAGTGTGGACTCTCTGGTGCCAATGAACACGACAAACACCCTCGTCCCGTATGTGGACTCTCTGGTGCACCAAACAACCCTCGTCCCGTGTGTGGACTCTCTGGTTGTGCAAAACGATAATCAAGGCTATGGCAGTTCACTACACGCACTCGTTCTATGACACGACTCAAGCAAGGTACTGGTAAGAAACTCCAAGCATGAAACATAAGGCCAAACATGAACACGAATATAAACAATAAAAACAACTCCACAGAAAATAACACAAAAAGCACATGTCCATAAATAATCCAAGACAGTAAAATGAAAGGAACTGCATGTAAGTAAAACTGTAGAGGAAGGCAAGGTATACTTACATGTGGTCCTTAGCTGCTGGTACGGGTCAATGCACTGAATCAAGGCCCAATTAACCTGTTTTATAAGTTTACTATGTCAATAAATAAATAAAACAAGGAAATATTTTATCTAAGTGAGGTTTCAATCTTTTGGTCCTTATTGAGTTTGGTTTTCCTATGGTTTAACCTTGTTCTTTTGCCCTCTTCTAGACATGTCAAGCTAAATCTTATTTACATGCTTATTGAATTGAGTGACAACACTGATTATAGTTAAGTATATTCCTATCCTTCTATTACTCCTCACCATATGTATACCCTTGCTAACAGTATAATGATGCTGCTCAAATGGTTTACTTGTCAACTAAGGACATCTGTAATCAGCCTCCTGAACTGCCATTCATAGTCCTATAGACCTCCTCTTAGTTAAATAATGCACATAACCTCAACCCCTAATCTACTACCCAATTCCTAAGTTGCTACAGACCCTTATATCTATTTCTGGTATGATACATCCCCAATGAACCCTCCTGCTATAAGCCTAATTTAGTCCCATACTGAGAACCTTGATTATCTTTAACAAGTCACTTAAATACAAAGGTATTCAACTGCTACTTGACATAGCAGAGGATAAGACATCATGGTGGTATAGGATATTCATATATCATTGCCAACATGGTTTGTGCTGTCACAAAATATCAAAACCATATTCCTGTTCAAATAATCCTGGAGTCCCATAAGGCTAATCCATATTATCTGAATTTGTGTCTATCCCAAGCCACTTAGCAACTATCCAAATACTGATCTTGATAAAGTTCCCATCAGTAAATACAAGGGGCAGTGATGATCTGCCCTTAAATCCTTTAACCCAGACCATAAGGGAAAAGAAATGAATTCCTTTCATATTCTAAATGTTTTCCTCAAATTCTGAACCTTTCAAAGTCACTAAATTCCCAAGGCTGGACCTTGCTCACCCCTATGGCTACTTGTATTACTGATGCATGGCATTAAACTTGGATACTCCTGATACTTACATAACTGAATGTGTGAGTAGCCTCTTCATAGCCTTAATAATTGAAATAGATGGAAAATATACAACAGCAGCAGTAGTAGAAATACTTGCTGCTGAGTTGCTCTAAGGTGCCTAGATTTAGGTGTTGTTTGTATAATATAGGCTGATATCTCATGATCAATTGAATAGGTATGGAAATTTTGCGAGTAACTGTCATCATGGTCCCCTAACATACGATACTAATTCCAGGATTGAGCCGTATACAGTCTGGTGTACAAGACTTGCCTATGGGCATGCTAAGGCACATTGTGTATGACTTGGTCTTAGTTACCAGTTCTCAGTATTTCCTCAAATCTATGGATTTCCCCTGGTGCTTGGTCGGGCCAGCAATATCCTTACTGATACTAGGGTCAAAAGTGATGCTACTACCAAATAGATACCAAGAGTCGGGTGTGGTATCAACATCAAATTGATATCAAGGTCAAGTATGATATCAAGTACTCTCTCTCTGATACCCATGGGCCCCCAACTCCCTATTGATGTAACACAGGAAACCCTTGCTCATGTTCTGTTCTTTGGAATAAATCAAGGCACACATACACAACCAAACACCTTAAACCCAAATGGTACGGGCACATAGACTTGCATTCTATAATAGCAGTTTAACTCGACTACTGCTACAGGAATTTCATTCACTTTGAATCAGTTGTTGCTAGCAGTACACAAGCCTCCCCTGCATCCCATTCTTCCTTTTATAACAGATACTCGAGGTCCCTACCTCGTTGGGTTTACTGGGTATCTTTACTGATGTGTTGGTCATGTGACATCCCTCATCCCTAAGGCCCTATTGCTGCTGTTACTCGGGTTAGTAGGTTATGTAACTAATGTATCAACGGATACTGATACTGCAGGTCAACATGACTTGGGTAGGCAATTATATAAACAAGCACCGATTACTTCCTTTAGACCCAGAGGTAATGTGCTATAACAATGGTTGACACCCTGCAGGCCCCGACACCCTATATGAACCCGTTACCAAGGTGTCTTCCCTATCAATGTCCAAGGAATAAATGCTATGAAGGTTTATATTCAGAAACAATAGGTCCCATGGTCCTACTGATCTCGAAAAAGAACATGAGAAAGACTAAGTGCTAAGTTAAACTCCACATGTATAGTTGTAGTCGAAATTTAATGATACTTGCATATTCTATAAATTAAAACTGTACTCCCAAAGATATGGGCTGTTATATAAGTATCAGCCGACTGAACAAAAGGGAACTATACACAGATATCTATGGTCGGTTGTTAACAATCATTGGATTGCAAGAAACACACCTAGATGTTCTAGGTACAGACTTCCCAACTGAAACCTGTTTCTTCTATCACTCGACAACTGTGAGCACCCAAAGCCTATGGCCCAAGTCAGACTGATATCAATCGATATCAATATTCTTCTCTATTACCTATTTTCTACCAAAACCACTCCTAACTGAGTTTTACTCAGGATGATAACATTCCTGATACCATATATGGTATTTTCAATGCAGCCCCCTCCCTCCTATACCTGTATTAGATATCTACATGATACCCGATTTTTTTATGAATTATCAACTCTGACATGTACCACCCCCTCCTATTAATTCCTTTTATGCATTTACTCGAGCACTTAGTGTACATTATAAGAACTGTAAACTAATGGCAGATTGTTACCTATTGAGATGGCCGCCGCGTTCGATTGATTCTCCGACTACCCTTGTTCTTCCTCGCGAACAGAGTTCTAGGGTTTGTAGATGGGTGAGGCAAGGGTAGGCTGCATCTTACCTACTTATATCCAAGCTTTTGGATAGATACGAATCTCTCGGGGATTTGGAGAGATCGAGATCAAGATGGAGTTGGATTTGAACAAAAAAAAAGGGTCAACTATCAACAGATTTGAATTCTAAATTGTGAACGGCCATAACAGTATTTGAAGGTTTCAAAAACCCCCCTTTTAGCAATATGGCCCCTATAGAATCCTTTATTACCTATTGGTCCTCCCTGGTAGTTTAAATAAAGAAAATCAAGTATAATACATATTAATAAATGAGACAAAGGATGGGTTTTAATTTAATAAATAAGAAAAAGAAAAAAAATTGGTCAAGGGGTTGACAACTCTACCCCCCTTAAACAAATTTTGTCCTCAAAATTTAAGGAGCCGTGATCCTCTAGAATGAATAGTCTAGAACAAACTGCTATAAGAGAAATTAAATTTTTCTAAAACAATTCAAAGTCTAACACTGCCAATCTCTACTGGAAATTCTCGCCAGCTGCTCCCTGTTGTGTTGTCGTATCCACCGTGTTCATGGCATAGGCTTGTCCTCCTTGTGCGGCTGGGAATGGTGGTGCCATCGCGTTCTTCTTTGGGCAATCTCGAGATAAGTACTGGTTGGATCCACAAGTGTAGCACAACCTTAACCATCTTCGGCAGTTTTCTTGGACGTGGCCTCTCTTCTTGCAGTACTGGGAGGTGGGTGCATCTTGGACTTGTTGTGGGGCTGCTCGTGGTTGCTGTTGATGCTGCTGTGTTGAGGTCTTCTCAAAAATGTTGGGGCATTTTGCTGGTGCTGATTGGTTGTTGCCTCCTCCAAATGCGTCTCGATTGCTCTTCGGCTTGTGACTCAGTTCTTCTTCTACAGCTTGGGCGATTTCTAGAATCTTCTCGTAAGTGGCGGCTCGACTGATGGCGATGGCTAGGCGAATCTCGTGAGATAGTCCCTTTCTGAATCATCGTGCCTTGTCTTCGGGGGTGCTGACCAAGTTCTCTGCGAAGCGGCTGAGACGAGAAAACTCTGATGTGTACTCGTCGACGGTGTGGTTGCCCTGCTCTAGGTGCTCGAACTGTCTAATCAACGTCTCTCGAGCTACATATGGATAGAATTTCTTCTTGAACAGTCGCTTGAACTCCTCCCAAGTCACGTCTGGAACAGAAAATCGGGGTTCGCCTTGGTACCACGTTCGTGCGATGTCATAGAGCTTTCTACTGGCTGACTCGATCTTCAGATCTTCTGGAACTCGGGCCATCTTCAGGTATCGTTCAACGTTCTCCAACCACTCGTCAGCGTAGATAATCCCCTCTGTCCCATAAAATTCTCTGGGCCCAAGGTCCATGAAGTGTTTGGACGTCCTAGGGCGCTGTCGCGGAGCATCTCTAATCTGAAGCGCTTCCTTCAAAGCGTCGCGGAGCATGTTGGCTTGCTGCTGGAAGATCCCCAAGAGTGTGACATTGTCCAGTACTGGGAGTGGAGGCAGAACTGGTGCTGGATACATCGGAGGTACTGGATATATCATAGGAGCCGTGTAAATTGCTGGTGCTGGTTGCCTGGCTGGAACTGGACGTGGAACCCCTGGCGGTGGGACAGATGCTGGTGGCAGACCGGGTACTGGTAGTGGAGTCTGCGAAGAAAACTGCGGAGGTAGCGGAATGTCGTCTCTGCGGAATCTCGAGAACTGCGGCTGCGACGGATTATCCATATGAGTGAGCTGGCCTCCTTGTGTTGATGGAGTCATGTACGTGAAAAAATCTCCTGTAGCCAGTGGAGTGTTCAGTACAGCATTGTTCCTGTCTTGAGAGTCCATCTTAACTGTAATAAGGAAAATACTTTAGCCGTTGAAGAGAATTTCAAGCAGGATGCAAATCAAGGATTCAATGAAATCAAGGATTAGATTAACAAGGAGTCAAGACATGTGGATGAGATCCTAAGTGTCTAATCCAATTCGCAGGCTCACGATGTACAGTGACGTAACCGAAGTGATTAACGTTGACCTACATGAGCCACCAAAAAACTTGTCACGACCTGCACCCGCTTTTCGGATACAAGACGTATCCAAGCCCAGCCTACGCCGCAGTGTCGGCGGTAGTACGCTGTCTATACACAAGTCACGGCCATCTAGAATCTCATGGTAAACTATAACTCATCCACAGAAAATCATGTCACAATCAAGATCAATAAAAAAGACATGAACTGAACAACATGAATATAACTGAATATCAAGAATCAATGTCACGTCCGGTGGACACAAATCCACTACCAATAGACGAAAATAGAGAAAATACATGAAATATACTAACTGAATACAACCTGCTAACCAAGGCAAACCCAACTGTGAACTCCACAGTCTGGTGCTAACTCAACCCACTCGTCTGCTCCTGACTCAAACTCGGCTAACCTGAGGAGATCATCAGGTCCTCAGAGGACATAGCAAGATACATAATATACATGTCTATCTAGCAGTTTTATCATGTGCAAGAAAATAAACTAGAAAAAACAGAACAAGACAAATGACTACGAACACGAACATGAATACGAACACACGAACACTAGAACAACTACGCATAATGAACTGCCGGATGAATGATAATCACGAGATCAATGGAAGAACCAAACCCTCATCCCGAGTGTGGACTCTCTGGTTTGAACTAAGCACTAACCCTCATCCCGAGTGTGGACTCTCTGGTAAGCTCACGGCAAGACACCCTCGTCCCGTGTGTGGACTCTCTGGTGTAATTGGTCAACCCTCGTCCCGAGTGTGGACTCTCTGGTGCCAATGAACACGACAAACACCCTCGTCCCGTGTGTGGACTCTCTGGTGCACCAAACAACCCTCGTCCCGTGTATGGACTCTTTGGTTGTGCAAAACGATAATCAAGGCTATGGCAGTTCACTACACGCACTCATTCTATGACACGACTCAAGCAAGGTACTGGTGAGAAACTCCAAGCATGAAACACAAGGCCAAATATGAACACGATTATAAACAATAAAAATAACTCCACAGAAAACAACACAAAAAACACATGTCCATAAATAATCAAAGACAATAAAATGAAAGAAACTACATGTAAGTAAAACTGTAGAGGAAGGCACTTGCCGAATACAGTTATCCCATGTTCTTGCAGCTTGCGCACCAAGGCGCTCGCCTTTACGATATCCAATGTTCCATAGCGACTCGTGCAATTGATGCACGTTTTATTTCAATTGTTCTAACTAGTGTTCGACACACACTATGATTTATCTTCCGATCGACCACGCCCGTGGCATCGATAGGTTAACTTAGCATACAATGTTACATTCTTACTTAGGCATGAATGAGTAAAATGAAGAGTCAATCCTCCCATCTTGAGTCGATACGCCTTGTCGTTTCGCCGAGCCGATGCGGCTCGATTTCATAACTTCGTTGCACGACCAACTCTTCTGACTTAGCTATTCGATCACTTCGTACTTTATTGATTATACGTCCGACTTGGCTTACCGTGCCAACGCCTCATTCTGTCACAAGGCGACGATTGGTTTCGCGGACCCCTTTCTGAATAAGGCAACATTTCAACCTCTAATATTTCAGCGTAAACGTATAGCCTGCACACGAAACCAACTAAAATCAATACTTATTCCAATCGATCAATTGCCTTGCGTCGATTCGATTTCTTAGAATCTTCGAACCGACTTAACGTACTTATCCTTCGAGGCAATGCGGTGCTTCGCATCTATTCAACTCGATGCATTCTTTAGGACAATGCAACTCTTCACATCGACTTAGTTTGATGCATTGCTTGGGACAACATAACTCTCGTATCGATTTGCATCGATACATTTCATTCGGTCAACGCGACTTATTGAGTCAACGTCTCAGCGTAATATGCCGTGCGAAGCGGAACATTACACAAGGCTAGGTTGGTAGCCAAGGGGTTTTCTTATAAGCAGGAGATTGACTACTTTGACACGTATGCTCCAGTAGCCCGGATGACCACCATCAGAATGTTGTTTGCTCTTGCAGCAATACATAAGATGGTGATACATCAGATGGATGTGAAAACGACTTTCCTAAATCGCGAGCTGACCGAAGAGATTTACATGCAACAGCCAGAGGGATTTGTCGTCAAAGGTCTTGAAGACAATGTCTGCAAGTTGGTGAAATCCTTGTACGGTCTTAAACAGGCTCCCAAGATGTGGCATAAGAAATTTGACAAGGTTATAAAGTCAAATGGCTATATGGTCAGCGAGACGGACAAGTATGTTTATACGAAGTTTGCTGATGAAAAAGGTGTGATCATTTGTCTATACATGGACGACATATTGATCTTAGGTACGGATATGTGCTGTGTCACGGAGACAAAGAAGTTCATCTCAAGCAAGTTCAGTATGAAGGACTTGGAAGAAGCTGATATGATCTTAGGGATCAAGATCATCCGGATAGACACTGGACTAGCGTTGTCACAGTCTCATTATGTTGAGAAGATGATCACTCGTTACGGGTATCAGGATCTTCCAGAGATTGATACGTCGTACAGGTGTGATATGAAGATGAAACCTAATTCATGGGAAAGCGTCAGGCAGCTGGAGTATGCAAGCGTAATTGGGAGTTTGATATATGCTACTACTGCCACAAGGCCTGACATAGCTTTTGCCGTGGGAATGCTGAGTCGTTTCACGAGCAACCCAGGCATTGAGTACTGGAAAGCTGTGAAACAGGTTATGAGATATCTTAAAAAGACTCAGACATAGGCACTGCACTACATCGGAGATCCGTCGGTAGGCTTCAGTGATGCCAGCTGGTGCTCAGAAGTGGAGAGCGAGAGGTCCACAGGTGGATACATTTTCACAATAGTTGGAGCTGCTATATCATGGAAATCGAAGAAGCAGACTATGCTCTCACGGTCATCCATGAAATCTAAATTCTTTCACTTGATACCGCAACGGAGGAAGAAGAATGGCTTCGGGAGCTCATGTATGATCTTCCAGTGGTTGGGACACAAATCCCAGCGATACCGATATACTACGACAACCAGACGACTGCAGCGGTGGCATCAAATGACCTCTTCAACGGGAAGAAGAGGATTGTGCGGTTGAAGCACATGGCAGTACACGATCTCATCAAGAGGGGTGTTATTGCAGTGATTGATGTTCGGAGTCAGAAGAACTTGGCGGATCCGTTCACCAAGGGCCTCAAGTGCCAGCTGGTCGATGACACAGCTTGTAAAATGGACAAGAAGGTATTCTGATATTGTATTATTGTAATCCTACCATAAAGTTTTATGCTACTAGTTCAAAGAGAAATCTACTAGGCATCTAGCTTTTGGTTCAAGGGAGGGCCATTAATCGGAAGAATATCAGGAACGGTGGGTACATGTCCTATTGGTCATGGAGAGGTTACGGACCTACAACCACTGTTGTCTACTGTTGTTTTCTGCAAAAAACGGATCCTGTGGAAAGGTTGGCTTAAAACGCCTTAATGAGTTTTCAGACAAAGTGAATGCCTGGTGTGCTTTACAGGAAGTACGGTAGCGCAGCACTGCAAGGAGTGAAACTCCATGCTACTGTGGGGTGACTCCACCATAAGATTCCCAAAAGGGGGTAATGCTTCGGCTTTATGATCCAAGTCACAGCGGCATAGCACCGCAAATAGGCAGGTAGCCTAATGCAGTATATTGAAATAAAGAAATGTATAGTCAGCATTACAAAGGGGAAGAGTTCCTCATGTTACAGTGGCACAACACCACGATGAGGTACCCGGTTAGGGATAAAGCCTCGGCCTTGCAAGCCATGTCATTGCGGTGTAACACCGCAAGGGAGCCTAAGACTTCATGCTGGGTAGTATGGCACTACAAAGAGACGGTGTCCTCATGCTACAATAGTATGACACTGCGATGAGGTTTTCGGTACGGGGTAAGACCTCGGCTTTAGGGCATGTCATAGCGGTGTAGCACCGCAAGGGAAGCGCTTCATGCCATGTCTCTTTAACAAAGAACTCACCTATAGTGTATGAAAAGAGATATCAGGCCGTCTCTTGAGGGTAAACTTGTAGACGCCCAAAATTATACTCTGAAACTAGGCTGGCACATGGCCTTTAATGTGTAGCCAGAAGCACATGTAACTACATTATGTGAGTGGAAAAAATTTCAGCTATGGTGTAGAATTCAAGGCTTAGTCCATTCTTGTATTATAGTATGTTATTTGATCCATGCGGGAAGATTCAAGTCGTCAGCGACATCTCTCCTAATGCATGATGGACAGTTACTGTAGGGAACACTCAAACCCATATATAGAGATATGTGGAGGATTGTTGGATTTTTGGCCTTTTTTATTGGAAACTTTAGTCCCACATCGGCTAGGCCAAAGGAGTTGTATCTCTATATATTAGCTATGCTCTTTTAGAGATGCACATGTGGTGTGAAGGTGCACATAGGTTTGCAATATGGGAATATGTTTCTAATGGAAAAAAAGGCTAAATCAACAATGAAGCATTCATGTTTTTTGCTCTTGGAAAATTTATTTCCATTGGAGCTAAGTCCCGTAGGGGCTTAGCAGACACGGACTCGGACTCATGGGCTCATGAGGCATAATGTGGCATTTTGTTGGCGCACTTTGCACTTAGCAGGTCAGCATAAATCTTTTTGGATTTTTAAGATCTTCGTTTACCAGAATCCACCAAGGATCTCTGTTACGCGTCTTATTTGAAGTGTTGCGTTGAAACATTGTCTTTACAATTGTTTCGCCTTCTAAGTTTTTCCATCGAAAATTGTGCCCCGACACTAACAACTCCTACATGCTAAATGATGTTCTATTACACATGTTTCACGTAGCTAGTGTATGATTCCAGGTATCTTTCAGTTTACTAGCTATTTACTTGTCCTTACTATTTTATATAATATTGCATCTTGTTGTTGAATATGGTTGAATTATATTATACTTTGTTCATTTTCTGATTGGATTGTTGACATTATTACGCTTCATTTGCAAGAGGAAGAATAAGAAAAAGTAAAAAAAAAAAAAAGTAAAAGAAGAAGTTCATGGATCGATCATTAGTTTGGATCGAAACTTTATAGACACATTCCAAGTCCCTTGTAATAACCACCAACAGTACCAACCACTACTACCTTAGAAAGTAACAACTAAAACAAACTTGTCCAAACCCAAGTGTAAATTACTAAGGGCATCACATAAAGCGATAGGAGTCAAATATTTTTAAAAATATATTACTTTTTGATACCGAAAATATTTTAGAAAAATATTTGGGGGACTATTATAGTTTTTTGTTTGTTATGACAGTTAGGATTATGACAGTCCTAAATACAGCTAGGACTACTAGAATTCTGATAGTCATATAACATAAAAGTAAAAAATAAATCTTATATTGAAATACACACTTCGAACTTGCCATTATAATTTTTTAGAGAATAATTTTATGATCTCTAACATAACAAACCACTAATATACTTAAAAAAAAAAGTAACGACTAAAATAAAACGTGCCTAAATCCAAAAAAGAAAAGAAAAAGAAGAACATGTCAATATTATTATATATTGTTAAATAAATCTAATCTCTCCCTCTCCTGCTCCTTCAGCTTTGGCGGCCCATCTCAATAAATAAAAGAAAGAGAAAGGCAACAAACACACTTTATATTTTATAAGAGAGAAGACTTCAAAGCCTGAAATGAAAAGAAGACCGAATCAAAAAAAACTTACTTAGACCTCAGACATTTAATAGAACGCCAAACACCAACTCCTTTATATAGCCCGACACTGCGCATACGTTTTCCCTCCAAACTCTCCCATCCCAACAAAACAAAACAATGGCTTCTCTGATCTCGTCTCGTGCCCTACTCTCCTCTTCAGCTGTTGCATCTACATCTTCCGCCGCCGGCCCCGACAGTGTAATGCCCCGCTCCGCACGAGGCATTTGGTTGGCTTATTGGATGGGATCAGAATATTGGACCGTGACTTATGTTGGGAATCGGGAGAGTTGAGACTGATGTAGTCTCTCTTAGCTGGCTAGATGGAATGGATATTGGAACGTGGCTCGCTGGTGGAGCTACGCTTAGTGGAATTTTGGGTGAGTGGAACTGTCATTCCTCCTCCTTACTCCTTCATGCTTAATAAATGAAGTATTGAAATGCTATGAATTGTCCCTAAATGTCCCATGTTTTAGTTGCTGAATAATAGAGATGCTTGTGCTGAGAATTATTGAAATGTACAACACATTAAACTGTTAATGTGATTCGCTGCCTGAGAATGAATTGATAACATTGCCCCTTATGCTTAATGCTGCTGAAACGATAAAACACTTGATTAATGAGATGCCTTATGAATGATAGAATAAGAAGTGAACTGGCGGTGCTATCGAACAAATGAACTGAATGAAACACTAGAATCATGTACTATCTGTATAACTGTTGCAAGAATATGAAATGTTGCCTGTCCCTTATAAGAAATGAATGAATGAATAAATGTCCCTATGAAATGAATGAATGTTAAGTTCCTCTTAAGAAAGGAATGATATGAGATACGTTGCAATGAAGCAATGAATGAGAAATGATAAAGCTGGGATTGTTGAGATCACCAAATGAAATGATGGTAATGATGAAATGAATAAGTCATTGAATATGACTAATAATGCACTGTTGCCTTTACTTTCCTTAATATATTTTACCATGCGATTATGTTCACAATCGAGTCGGACACGCATTCGCATGGTCATGGACAACTTGTATACAAGGTTTGAGTAATAATTTCCTCGAACGGTTCCTAGGGCCCTGGGGACCGATTCGGCCTAGGAGGAAATAATGATGAGTGCTATGGGAGCACGGATAAGACGGGGTGGCATAGAGGCTCGCCACCTACTATGCTGACCGCATTATCTTAAAATGAAATGAAATGAGAAGAGTCCATATGGTTTAACAACACCAGTGACCATGTAGTCAGGATGCATGCTAATGAATGTTTTGTGCAGGCAGAGTAAGTATATCAGATAACCTGTATTGATGCAGGTACGAGAAGTCGGCTATCGATAAGAAATCACATAATTGTGATATTGTATAAGTTGGTTTAACTTGCCTGCTTAACATGTTCAATTCATTATGCTAGAAAGATGCCTTGCTATAATCATTGCTCAAACACAACATACATGCTAAGTGATGCTTGAAGTGAGAACTGTTATAACATGCTTAAAATGTTAATGTTAACGATGCCTCAATGATGCCTTTTCATGATAACACCTAGTATGCCTCAATGATGCCTTTGCATGATAACACCAAGAATGATAAATGATATGTCCACATGAATGCTACTAAGAATATGTTTACATGCTTCACTCTGATTATTGCCCATGAACTGTAAACTGATGCTAGGCCCCAAATAGAAAGATCACTCTAATAAATGCATGCTTAAATGATCACTTTAAATGTTGGTTTATGCGAGTGGGTTGGATTCTACTCGCCAGTACATAGATGATGTGCTGACCCACGTTTTGTGGGCAGGTGCTCTTGCTTGGAATATTCTACACACGAAGATTGGCTTGATTGGTTCCGCGGCATCGAAGATTTATTGGGCATACAGAAGCTCTCCTTGTACAAGATGATGTCTTCTGTTTATAAAGGGCATAATGTATGGAACATTGTAATCAGTTGTACCAGTGAGATTGTGAGCCAAGTCGGTATATCGAGTTGTCATCCATTGTATCCAAAAATCAAATGTAAGCTGTATAGCATTGTTCAGTTGGTTTCCAATGTAAAGAGAGATGTGCTGTAATCATTGTACTTCAATACAAGTCTTGTACTCTTCTTCAACTATCAATAAAGAGAATAAAGTTCTATATATCTCTGTGTGGCTTTAAGTTACTCTTTTTCTCCGCTGCTATAAAGAAGTGATGTACTTCTATTCAATGAGAAAGATTGTCCTCATTAAATTCAATTTATCTGCTTCTGCCGCTGCGATGTATTCCTATTTAAAGAATAATCGATTATGTACCATCTTTGCCTTGTACAAGTGCAATACCAGACTTGTACGGCATCACGCCCAAGCGAGGACGATCGATTCCAAGAGATAAAATATGTGAATAAATGACTCTATGAATCGGGGCGTGACAAATTGGTATCAGAGCACGGCTTTACGTCCTTGGTCTCTTCTTTGGTTCGTTTCAAATCAAAGTTGCATCGATGATTGACCAAAGTTGCTTCCGCGATCACTCAACGTTGCTTCCGCGATTAAATCAAAGATTGCTTCCGCGATTATATTGTTGTTGTTCTGTAATCATCCTATGTTGTTCGTGTCTGAAAGATCATTGACCCTCTTGGCTGCTCACTGGATGTTCCATACAATAAGTCTATATACATTGTGATGCCCCTAAAAGAATGATTGTTGTTGGTTTGGACACAAATAACCCAACAATGACTCGATGCCATAGTATGCTATATTGTGAATGCTGTTAGAAATGTGGGAATATAGAAAAGTGGCTGGGTATGCTGTAACAAGTTGAGAATTTTATGTGATGCAGTAAGAGTTGGGAATGAAATAATTGATGGATGAGTTTAACAGAATTGGTGAATTGACTCATGTGTGCTGGCTACTGCTTTGAGACCCTAAGAATGTTGCCTTGTGATATTGAGACCCCGAGATGTTGGTTAAGTATTGTGATCATTATAGATCAGGAATTGTCCGGAATAGATTGAGTTGGTATTGTTTAAGGGTGGCTTCGTTTCTGAGTGGTATATTGCCTCTACCACCTCAGAACGAGATGTATGTTGACCCTTTCCATAAAATAGCAATGAGACTATCTGTGAGTACTGGGTAGTGCCGAGACTTAGCTGGGAGTCATGTATTGTGCTAGATGACTCAAGTGTCCCCTGACGGTGATGCTATGTTGGGTAGTGAGATTGTAGAAATGGTAACGGTTGGCTTGGTTAGAAATTGTTTAGTCGAGTGATGACTCAGACTAGTAAGACAGTTAGTATGCTACGGGTAAATGATTTGGCTAGAGAATGTTGTGGCTTAGAACATTGGAATGTCGATTTCAATTGGTTGGATGCAAATCAAATGTGGCTAATATAAAGTTGGATGCGTAGCTGAAAGTTTTGAAAATATTGTCGGTGAATCAAAGGGATATTAGAAATCTGTGCCTTGATCCTAAGGTGTAATAGATGTCAATCCATCTTGATCACCAAAGGATAGTCATTGCATAGATGCATGATGCTGAAGAATTGAATTGTACTAGAAAAATAACAAGTAGTGACTCAGAATACTGTTGTTGCCTAGAGGATGGTTAAGTGATACATAAATTGTCGGATTGAATGGGATGAACTACTTGACCATTACTGCATGAGATTAAGAATGCCGTAAGATAGTTTGATGATTGAGAAACAAATGGAAACGAGAAATTACAAACATGTTGGATAATGTCGGTATAGGTGATTGTTGGTTGGGATATAGATTGTTGGCTTATGACTTAGTGGTTTGACTCTGTCATACAGACCGAATAGTATGAGTCCATAGTTATGTTAGACTATCGGAATCGATGACCCTTGAATAGTTAGCATTGGCTTATGGGTTCGTGTGGGTACAAGGGAATTTGAATAGAAATGTGGATCATTGAGAATTTACTTGATGGATTATTAGAACGATGAGAATCGTATGTCGGGTTGGAATTGACCGTAATGTTGATAGATCGATCTTAGTCGATTGTTGGGTAAGTCTAGAATGAACCTCTGTGGGAATTATTTCCTTGAGGAAGACCCTGAATAGATAGACTTGACCCTAGCGACCAGTTGATGATTTACCAATTGCTGGCTTAGCCCAATTGGCGATTCATTATTCAGACTGAATTGATACCCATAGGTTTGGGTAGAGTTCCTTAGAACTGTCGGTTGCTTGTTGGCCCTAAGAAGCAGGAACTAGTATAACCCTAGTAGCCGTCCACTCTAGGGAGTCACCTGAATGATTAGGTATAGCCGTCGGTATAGCTAACCATTGAGACTGGACCAAATAATAGATGGCCGTTGGCGACCCATAGAATGACCTTGTGGCATTGAACGAGAGATGGTGATGAGTATGATCTAAGAATGATAAGTTGTAAGTATATGCTCCAATATGAACCTTAGAGATGTTTGACCCTTGAGAATTATGTGTCGGCCTATAGCGGGAAATGGAATCGTGGGATGAGACTTGATTTGTATGTATCGAATAGTGAATTATTATATGAGATGGAATTGACTGCTCATGACGGAAATGTTGGATAAGTATCTATAGTCGGGTAGCTGGGTTAACCTTGACTGTTGCATAGAATTATACCCTGACTCGGATAATCGATAGCTGGTGATGTTGGATTGTATCTTTTAGAAAAGATGAATTGTCTCGGTGAAAAATGTTGTTGGAATTGGGAAGGAAAATGATTGTTGTTGTGAAACCTTGATATGATTGGCTCTAAGTTAGACCCTTGATCGAATGTTAGAAATGTTATGCTTGGATGGAGATTGTCCCTGATGTTAAGTGGTGGCCTGGAAAATAGTGATTGTGGCAAAGTGAATAAAGCAATAAGTCAATTGAAAGGATGCTAAGTTGGATTTAGAAAAGAGAGTTATATTGTGGCTGATCGAATCGCACTAACATGGAAGTTGGCTGAAGTACATATGTTTTGGGGACGCCTAAAATATGTGTATGGATCCAGCAGAAGTGATTGGTTGTGACTGAGATAACATTATGGGAAGAATTTATCGTACTAGCACGGACTTTGGCTGAAATGCATATGTTTTGGGGACGCCTAAAATATGTGTATGGATCCAAACGAAGTGATAGGTTGCGACTGAAATAGAAATGTAAGAAAAATGTTGGCGGATCAAGGAGAAGTTACAAGTAATCGAAAAAGAGATAGACAGATCGAATCGTTGATAGATTTAAATGGTACAGTTGGATAGCTATTTTGAGATGACCGAGTGTGCTGAAATGAATATTGAATTGAAGCTGAATGAATGACTCGTTGTGACTAAGTGAATCTAGTAGAAGAGTTGTTTCTTTAAGTTTCGAGGACGAAACTTTTTCTGAGTGGTATATTATGTAATGCCCCGCTCCGCACGAGGCATTTGGTTGGCTTATTGGATGGGATCAGAATATTGGACCGTGACTTATGTTGGGAATCAGGAGAGTTGAGACTGATGTAGTCTCTCTTAGCTGGCTAGATGGAATGGATATTGGAACGTGGCTCGCTGGTGGAGCTACGCTTAGTGGAATTTTGGGTGAGTGGAACTGTCCTTCCTCCTCCTTACTCCTTCATGCTTAATAAATAAAGTATTGAAATGCTATGAATTGTCCCTAAATGTCCCATGTTTTAGTTGCTGAATAATAGAGATGCTTGTGCTGAGAATTATTGAAATGTACAACACATTAAACTGTTAATGTGATTCGCTGCCTGAGAATGAATTGATAACATTGCCCCTTATGCTTAATGCTGCTGAAACGATAAAACACTTGATTAATGAGATGCCTTATGAATGATAGAATAAGAAGTGAACTGGCGGTGCTATCGAACAAATGAACTGAATGAAACACTAGAATCATGTACTATCTGTATAACTGTTGCAAGAATATGAAATGTTGCCTGTCCCTTATAAGAAATGAATGAATGAATAAATGTCCCTATGAAATGAATGAATGTTAAGTTCCTCTTAAGAAAGGAATGATATGAGATACGTTGCAATGAAGCAATGAATGAGAAATGATAAAGCTGGGATTGTTGAGATCACCAAATAAAATGATGGTAATGATGAAATGAATAAGTCATTGAATATGACTAATAATGCACTGTTGCCTTTACTTTCCTTAATATATTTTACCATGCGATTATGTTCACAATCGAGTCGGACACGCATTCGCATGGTCATGGACAACTTGTATACAAGGTTTGAGTAATAATTTCCTCGAACGGTTCCTAGGGCCCTGGGGACCGATTCGGCCTAGGAGGAAATAATGATGAGTGCTATGGGAGCACGGATAAGACGGGGTGGCATAGAGGCTCGCCACCTACTATGCTGACCGCATTATCTTAAAATGAAATGAAATGAGAAGAGTCCATATGGTTTAACAACACCAGTGACCATGTAGTCAGGATGCATGCTAATGAATGTTTTGTGCAGGCAGAGTAAGTATATCAGATAACCTGTATTGATGCAGGTACGAGAAGTCGGCTATCGATAAGAAATCACATAATTGTGATATTGTAAGTTGGTTTAACTTGCCTGCTTAACATGTTCAATTCATTATGCTAGAAAGATGCCTTGCTATAATCATTGCTCAAACACAACATACATGCTAAGTGATGCTTGAAGTGAGAACTGTTATAACATGCTTAAAATGTTAATGTTAACGATGCCTCAATGATGCCTTTTCATGATAACACCTAGTATGCCTCAATGATGCCTTTGCATGATAACACCAAGAATGATAAATGATATGTCCACATGAATGCTACTAAGAATATGTTTACATGCTTCACTCTGATTATTGTCCATGAACTGTAAACTGATGCTAGGCCCCAAATAGAAAGATCACTCTAATAAATGCATGCTTAAATGATCACTTTAAATGTTGGTTTATGCGAGTGGGTTGGATTCTACTCGCCAGTACATAGATGATGTGCTGACCCACGTTTTGTGGGCAGGTGCTCTTGCTTGGAATATTCTACACACGAAGATTGGCTTGATTGGTTCCGCGGCATCGAAGATTTGTTGGGCATACAGAAGCTCTCCTTGTACAAGATGATGTCTTCTGTTTATAAAGGGCATAATGTATGGAACATTGTAATCAGTTGTACCAGTGAGATTGTGAGCCAAGTCGGTATATCGAGTTGTCATCCATTGTATCCAAAAATCAAATGTAAGCTGTATAGCATTGTTCAGTTGGTTTCCAATGTAAAGAGAGATGTGCTGTAATCATTGTACTTCAATACAAGTCTTGTACTCTTCTTCAACTATCAATAAAGAGAATAAAGTTCTATATATCTCTGTGTGGCTTTAAGTTACTCTTTTTCTCCGCTGCTATAAAGAAGTGATGTACTTCTATTCAATGAGAAAGATTGTCCTCATTAAATTCAATTTATCTGCTTCTGCCGCTGCGATGTATTCCTATTTGAAGAATAATCGATTATGTACCATCTTTGCCTTGTACAAGTGCAATACCAGACTTGTACGGCATCACGTCCAAGCGAGGACGATCGATTCCAAGAGATAAAATATGTGAATAAATGACTCTATGAATCGGGGCGTGACAGACAGTACACTCTCCTACTTGTCCTTGCACCGACGCCACTCCGTCGCTCTTCGCCAGATCAGACCCGCTGCTGCTGCTGCTTCACAATCGATTAATCTCTCTGCTCGCAGATTAAGATATACAAATCTCACTCCCAAGTGTTTCAGAACAAATTTCGTCGTCGATGTCGAGCATGTAGTAAGACCAGCAGATGGTATAAGAAAGGATCTCCCATCCGATCGCTCCATCTCTTATCTTAGCCTGACGAAATCCGTCGACATTCTCGATTCCAAGTCTTTGAAGTTGACGAGCGAAGAAGAACAGGACCACCTCTCAAATTCTCTCTTCACTGAATTGATGGTTTTGTCTGAAGAGGAGCAAGATACTCTAGCAGCCACACCAGCTCATCGTGGCGGTCTATATGGTAAGTAATTAATCAACAAACATTCATTCATATTTCTTTATACTGCTAATTTACTATATACCTGATAATTAATTACAATATATATTTATTTTAATTTTGATGTTTTTGTATGATGATGATGTGCAGCTTTATACGGAAGCTACTTGGCTGGGAATTTGGTGGAACGCGTATGGAATTTCGCTTGGCCAGCAGCTGTGGCCATGCTTCATCCTAGCCTGTTGCCTGTTGCTGTTGTTGGATTTTTCACAAAGCTTGCCATGTTCATCGGTGGCCCACTCCTCGGCGAATTTATGGATCATTTTCCTAGAATTCGTGCCTACTACGGATTGAATCTTGTCCAGATATCCTCTCAGTTGGTATCAGCCGCGATGATCATATATGCTCTCACCAACGGTACTGCACAGTACACTACCGCGACGTCCGTGCTTGTCCAGCCTTGGTTTATGGTGCTGGTCGTAGCCGGGGACATGGAAAGGCTTTCGGGAGTGGCTTTGGGGGTCACCATGGAGCGCGACTGGGTCGTCAGGCTAGCAGGAGCAAACAGACCAGTAGCACTAGCCAAAGCGAATGCCATGTTGAATCGGATCGACCAATTTTCCGAGATTGCCGGAGCTACCATTTTCGGCATCCTACTATCAAAGTACGACACCGCGACGTGCTTGAAGTTTGCCTCCGGTCTGATGATGTGCACGCTACCTGTCGTGGCAATTCTTGGTCAGCTTGTGAACAGGCTTTCGAGTGGCGTTCTTGACGATATCAACAAGCCCGCCCCTTCGGTCTCCGAAAAATTAGTCGCGGGAACACAACCTGGTCGTCGTGTGATCAATCCTGGCAACATAGGTAAATTAATTAACAGTTTAATTATAACACAACTATATATAATTGGTCTTAAATAATTTGTCAACAACTTTCAAGTTGCAAATAACTAAAGAAGAATTAATTGATTTCAGTGAAGAAGGGATTCAAAACCATCAAACACGGGTGGATGGAGTACAAGGAACAACCAGTTCTTCCTGCGAGTGTAGCATCCGTATTCCTATACTTCAATATCGCTCTGGCTCCAGGCTCCATAATGACTGCATTCTTGATGCATCATGGCATAAGCCCGTCGATCGTCGGTGGATTCAGCGGCTTGTGCGCCTTCATGGGAGTCGCGGCAACCTTCATTTCCGCAACTCTGGTCAAGAAGCTCGGCATCCTGAAGGCAGGAGCAGCCGGATTAGTCTTCCAGGCCTCGGTCCTTACTATGGCTCTTGGTGTGCTCTGCTGCACTAGGACTGCTCAGCAGGCGCCGCTATATTTGTTCCTCTCCTTGATTGTATTATCAAGATTAGGTCACATGTCGTATGATCTCGTGGGGACTCAGATTCTTCAGACCGGGATCCCGCTCTCGAAAGCAAACCTGATCGGGACGACAGAGATCTCGATCGCAAGCCTTGCGGAGTTCATAATGCTCGGAGTAGCGATAATTGCGAACGACGTGGCTCACTTCGGCTTCCTAGCAATGCTCTCGACCTCCTGTGTCGTAGGGGCTGCGTGGATGTTCTGCCATTGGCTATCAAACCCGACAGACCAACAAAAGAAGCTGTTCAGCTTCGATGGTAGTAGTCATCACTCCACACAATAAAAAGTTTCTTCTTCATCACTGTCCTGAGATGCAAGTGGAACCATCCTTGTATCGACTCAGCGACACAAATTAACTAACGAGCAGCTGAACAGTACTAACAATATTCTTTCCAAGGACGCGCGGCATTCGCTCTCACAATTAACCATACTATTTGTACACAATTTGTACACATACATACACTGATATGGACATTCTTCGATACCATTCTTTCGTAATGTTACCAACACATGTATACTCTTTTTTCTCTTCTTATTAGTTATCATTATAGAGCTATGTGACGCTCCAAAGTGGCGTCCAGTTTTCGTTATACATATGTACCTGTGATTAAACCATGCATCTCAACAAAGATTCTTTTCACTTGTTTGCGTCCAGTTTCTTGATTGGCCCATTTTTTGTTCTTGTTACAAACATACAAGTAGTCTACCAGAGGTCCAGAATAATAATATCATATATATTCCTTCACGTTAGTATTGTAGCCGACTTGCAGTTGCAGGAAACAAACAAGCAGGTTCACAAACATACAGCCGGAAGAGAGGAAAATTTCAGTAGGAGGGGGTCAAATAATGTCGACTTAATAAAGAGTCAAACCTTGCATAAATAATTTCAGTAGGTGGGGTTCCCAACCTATGTGGAGAAGACCCCGGAGTGCGACGAGCGCCATTCGTGTGTCGAAGAAGCTCGGGAAGTAGGCGACGCGGAGTCGCTGCTGCTGTTGCTGACCAGAGGGAGGTTCTGGAATGGGATTGCCGAGTTCGGGCCGAACTCGGTCCCATGGCGAGTTCGGACCGAACTCGGTCTGGCCATTCCAGGATGTTGGCGTTAGGTGCTGGATGCCCGACACAGAGTTCTGGCCGAACTCTGTGTCGTCGGGGCTGATGCGGGAATTTGGGTAATTTTTCACCACTGGATCTAATCCAACGGTCGAGGTTGTTTGCTGGATTGGAAAGTTAAGTTGGGATTTCCAAACCCTAATTCATAACGCAACGTAACATAACTTGGAGAGAGAAGGAGGCAAGAGTGCCATTGCAACTTCGGAGAAGAAGATGGAGGATTGAAGGTCGCTATTCGAAGGAGATCGTGTTCGGGTAATCTCTACTCGTCGTTCTCGCTCTTCGTAGCCTTGTAATCATTCTTCTTATTTCTGAGTGTTGTGGGGATCCGATTTGATCGTGAGGAGTTTGTAGAGGGTGTAATTCTTCTATTCCATTAGTGGAGGCTTCTCAGGGTTGGACTCTGATCGTCCCGTGGTTTTTTCCGCAAGGATTTTCCACGACAAAAATTCTCTGTGTCTACGTGGATTGTTTTGTGTGATTGTTTTTGGGTTCGTGCGTTGTATTGCTCGGTCCTCTCGCAGGTACTCTCCGGTTTGGAGAAAGGTTTCCGCGTTTCTTTCCCAACAGAGTGGTATCAGAGCCAGGTTCTGGAATTCAGAAGGAGTGTCAGTAGTTGACAGAGAAACCAGAGAGGAGAGATGGACGCGAAGCCGGTGCGCATGGTGAATCTTAATGGCACAAACTATCATTATTGGCGGAGTAAGATGATGGATTTGCTGTTTGTCAAGAAGCTGCATCTACCCGTGTTTGCATCCGAGAAGCCCAGTGATAAATCCGAGGAGGACTGGACATTCGAGCATATACAAGTGTGTGGGTACATACGGCAGTTTATGGACGAGAACGTGTACAACCACGTTGCCAATATTGAGCACGCGAAGACGTTGTGGGATAAGCTAGAATCCTTGTATGCGAAGAAGACCGGAGTAAACAAATTGTTCCTGATCCGAACGATGATGGGTCTGCGATACAAGGATGGGGCGTCTATTTCGGACCACTTGAGTGAGTTCCAGGGCGTGGTTGACCAGCTATCTTCTATGGGAGTCAAGTTCGACGACGAAGTTCAGGGACTGTGGCTGCTGTGTACTTTACCAGACTCGTGGGAGACCGTACGAGTATCTATGATCGCTTCTGCTCCAGAGGGTGTGGTCAGTCTGGAGTTTGTCAAGAGCGGGGTGTTGAATGAAGAGATGCGGAGACGTTCTCAGGGCACTTCATCCACATCCCACCACTCAGAGGCACTTGTTTCAGAGAGCCGCGGAAGGGGCAAAAGCAGGGGTCCAGGTGGTGGCAGAGACAAGAGCAGGGGGAAGTCCAAGGGTCGTTACGAGGACTCAGAGTGTTACCATTGTGGTAAGAAGGGCCACATCAAGCGAAATTGTTTCGCTTGGAAGAGAGAGAAGAAGGGCGACAAGGGGAAGCAAGAAGAGAACACTACAGCGGCGGCCTCGACGCATGGAGGCGATGTGATCGTCGTAGGTGATGAGATCATTACTAACCTTGCCTGCGATGACAATTCTTGGCTGGTGGACTCAGGGGCTTCAGCACATGTATCTCACAACAGGGCACTATTTGTCACTTACACGACAGGCGACTGTGGCGTGTTGAAGATGGACAACGGAGATGTGTCGAAGGCGGTTGCCGTTGGAGATGTGCATTTGAGAACGAAGACGGGTGCAGTTCTTGTTCTCAAAGATGTTCGTCATGTCCCTGATATCCGTTTCAACCTGGTGTCGGTTGGAAGATTGGATGACGAGGGATTCTTCAGTCTCTTCGGGAACAGTCAGTGGAAGCTTTCCAGGGGTTCGATGGTGATTGCCAGAGGAAGCAAGAAGTCCGATCTCTACTATATGGAGGGGAGCGCACAGGGGGCACATGAAGTGAACGCAGTCAGTGATGCGTCTACCGAGTTGTGGCACAGGCGGCTCGGCCATATCAGCGAGAAGGGGATGAGCTACTTGGTGAACATGAAGGTGATTCCAGGGCTCAAGTCTACAAAGTTGGAGAAGTGCACGTACTGTTTAGCTGGGAAGCAAAATAGGGTGTCTTTCCAAAGTCACCCAAGTTCGAGGAAGCCGGCGTTGCTCGAGTTGATTCACTCGGATGTCTGCTGTCCTATGAAGGTAAAATCTCTTGGTGATGCTTCTTACTTTGTAACCTTTATTGATAACTGTTCCAGGAAGGTTTGGGTCTATGCCTTAAAGACCAAGGATCAGGTGCTGCCTACTTTCAAGGAGTTTCAGGCCTCTGTTGAAAGGAAGACGGGCAAGAAGTTGTTGTGTGTTCGGTCCGACAATGGCGGCGAATACATCGGTCCCTTTGATGCGTATTGCAGAGAGCAAGGGATACGACACCAGAAGACTCCGCCCAAGACACCTCAGCTCAATGGTGTAGCGGAGCGCATGAACAGGACACTGATGGAGAGGGTGCGGTGTTTGCTGTCAGAAGCAAACTTGCCGGGCAGTTATTGGGGTGAGGCTCTTCTCACAGCTGCTTATGTTATTAATTTGTCTCCTAGTGCTCCTTTGCAGGGTGATGTGCCGGACAAAGTATGGTACGACAAAGAGCCGTCATACAATCACCTGCGGGCGTTTGGTTGTAAGGCCTTCGTGTATGTACCGAAGGACAAGAGGACCAAACTTGAGCCGAAGACGAGGCGCGATGCGTCTTTGTCGGCTACGGTCGGGATGAGTTTGGCTATAGACTCTACGACCCAGTGGAAGGAAAGCTCTACAGAAGTAGGGACGTGGTGTTCGTCGAGGATCAGACCATGACCAACACTCAGAATTCCGAGACACCTTCTGAGGCTGAGAAATTGCCTGAGTTAGAGTCATTTCGCTTCGAACAGTTTCCAGAGGACATTGCAGAGGATCCAGTTATGGGGGAGCCGGTACATGGAGTTGCTCCCAACCTTGATCATCAGCCTGCTGATGGTGGTTGTCACGCCCCGATTCCGTAGAATCGATAGTCGTCCCCCGGGCGTGATGCCGTGCGAACCTAAGTTGCGATCGCACAAGGCGTATACATAAGGTTATCCGAAACACAATATCAATTTAGAGTACGCAGAGAAATTGAATAACACATTTGAAATGGAAATAGACTTTTCATTGATAATATGAACTTTACATAGACTTCTTTTTACAATCATTGCCGCGCGGGCTACAACATGACTTCGACTTACAAAAATGAACGCCGATGAGATAGTCGTTCCATACATTACACCCTTTTATACAAGCAAAAACCAATACATATCTCCACCTGCTATGGCGGGAAGTCGAGTCGTCATTTTTCTTTGGACTGATGTGCGGGTCTTCTTCAAAAGGAAATCCAGAAAACAAGCCTTCACACGGACGAGGCTTCAAAAGAATGCACGCCGCCTTGAGCTTTTAGTTGGCACGCCCTTCGTAGTTGGGGGTACCTGCATGGAGAGCGAGGATCAGTACATTACACTTGTACTGGTGCGTGGCTATTTAAATTCCAAGCTCTCATTTGGTTGAAGAGTTTATATGACATTAGAGTATGAATGTTTCTAACCATCCTAATGGATTACAAACAAGTAATGACAAGCATAGTGAACTTTTACGTTGAAACTTACCCCGGCGGACCGCGCCGCGCCTTTAGAACTTACCATGTTCTTCCTTGTCCATTGTTATCATTTATATTCCAAGTGCAACATTACATGTGTTTGGTCACTGGCATCACAAGCCATCCTGGACGTATAGCTTTGTTAATCGGGATCCTTTCAACGCAAGTAGCTAGCTCCGTTGCAAGTCTCCGCTTAACCTGTGCTGAAACCTTATGCACGACTATACCCTGTTTCCTCCTAGGCCGAAACGGTCCCGTGGCCTCGGGTTGCCGCTCGAGGAAACTATCGCCTTGTCGACAAGTTGTCCATAACCGTGTGAAGACACATTTCCTTTTTAGTTATTAAGACATTAGCCTACATTCTCTTTGAAAACTCAATCCTTTTTCCCGTGTTCGTGCCCTTGCATTTATCCTTTCCTTCGCAACAACAATATTGATTTTGCCTAAGAAGAGGGTCGAGAAGAGAAGGGTCAGCCACTCACCTTGAGTTTACCTTGGCGAGGGAACTTGTTGGTCGCGCTAGACGTCGCCTACGCGATTACCTGAAATCGCACAAGCAACCGATTAGAACACTGCATTATTCAAGAAGTTCGATAGGAAATGCGAGTTCGAAATGCAAGCCATGAAAACCATCGAAAACATTCGCGAAAACGCATTCAGAAAACAAAGCCAAAACTAACGCAAGCGGCGTGAAAAGCAGAGCAACGGGAGGTCTCTCCCGACTCAGCCGCAGAGCCAATCCTCGAGGCACAACCCGCTGAATATGGGACTTGGTTCCGAAGAAGACATTCCATAACGAGGAATGGATCTTAATTCAACCGTTCCCGTTCGATCGACTCGGCCGGTCCCGACCTATCGGTCCCGATCGAATCGATAGCGACAGTGTTCCTTTCTCGCGCACCCCGTGGACAAGTACGGGGCACGATGTAGGGACGGGGCACTACACCATAACCTACTAAGAAAAAGTTTCGTCCTCGAAACTTAAAATAGAACCTACCTCTACGAGAACAATGAAGGGAACTTCTCCTTCATTTCTGACTCAAGCTCCCAAGTCGACTCCTCGACGGAATGGTTTCTCCAGAGAACGCGGACTAGTGGAATAGCACGGTTGCGGAGAAGTTTATCCTTGCGCTCCAAGATTTGTACCGGCTCTTCGACATATGATAAGTCCGCCTTCAGGTCCAGCTTACCCAAATCTACCACATGCCCCGGATCGTACACGTACTTCCGCAATTGCGAGACGTAGAAGACGTCATGTACCTCTGACAATGCAGGCGACAAGGCGATCTGGTAAGCTACCGGGGCGACTCGCTTCAATATTTCGAACGGGCCAACAAATCTTGGGCTCAACTTTCCTTTCGCACCGAACCGGGATACTCCACGCATAGGCATCACCTTCAGGAATACATGGTCGCCTTCCGAGAACTCGAGGGGGCGTCGGTGTGTGTCGGCATAGCTTTTCTGCCGGCTTTGTGCTATCTTCAATCTTTCACGTATCAACTTGACCTTCTGCACAGTCTGCTCCACCAGCTCCGGACCAAGTATCTGCCGTTCCCCGACTTCATCCCAGCAAATGGGCGATCTACACTTCCGGCCGTACAAAGCTTCATACGGCGCCATTTGGATGCTGGACTGATAACTGTTGTTGTATGCAAACTCGGCCAGCGGTAGATGGACGTCCCAACTTGACTTCAAGTCGATAGCACAGAGTCGCAACATGTCTTCGAGAATTTGGTTCACCCGCTCTGTTTGGCCGTCAGTCTGAGGATGATAAGCTGAGCTGAACTTCAACTTGGTCCCCAGTGCTGAATGTAGACTACTCCAGAAACGTGCTACGAACCGTCTATCCCGATCCGAGACGATAGAAACTGGGACCCCGTGCAGCCGAACTATTTCATCAAGATATATCTGAGCAAGGCGGTCGACGCTCCAAGTAACTTTGATGGCGATAAAGTGCGCTGACTTGGTTAGTCGATCGACGATGACCCAGATGGCGTCATTTCCCCGCGGCGTCCTCGGCAAGCCAACAACGAAGTCCATAGTGATGTGATCCCATTTCCACTCTGGAATGGCAAGGTTCTGCATCTCCCCGCCCGGTCGCTGGTGCTCGGCTTTGACTTGCTGACAGGCCATACATTTTGACACAAAGAGCGCTACGTCCCTCTTCATGCCGTACCACCAAAAGACAACGCGGAGGTCCTTATACATCTTGGTGCTGCCAGGATGCAAGGAATATTTTGCATAGTGTGCCTCCGTCATTATCTCCTTTCTGAGTTCTACGTCGTCCGGTACGCATAGCCGTCCCTTCACGCGCAACACTCCCGACTCGTCCTCTGCAAAGTCAGACGCTTTCCCTGTCGATATCAGCTTCCGCATCTTCTCCAGGTAGGGGTCGTCCTTCTGTGCAGACTTGATCCTCTCCAGTAGGCTCGGTTCCACCCTCAGTTGCGCCAGTTTCACGTCTCTGAAACGAACTCGAAGTTCAATGCCCATTCCTTCTAAGTCACGCAGCAGTCGATCGTTGATGCATAATGAAGCTAAGTACTTTCGGCTCAGCGCATCCGCTACCACATTTCCCTTGCCCGGCGTGTAGTCGATTGATAAGTCATAGTCTTTGATTAGTTCGAGCCATCGCCTCTGCCGCAAATTCAGTTCTTTCTGGGTGAAGAGATACTTGAGGCTTTTGTGGTCCGTATAAATCCTGCACGCCACGCCATAGAGATAGTGACGCCACAGCTTCAACGCGAACACAATTGCCGCTAGTTCTAGGTCGTGCGTGGGGTAGTTCTTCTCGTGCGGCTTCAACTGCCGGGAAGCAAAAGATATCACCTTATCCCGCTGCATGAGCACACACCCCAAGCCCTGGCCAGAAGCATCGCTGAAGATTTGAAATCCCTCCGTCCCTTCAGGAAGAGCAAGTATCGGGGCCGAAACGAGCCGTTGTTTGAGCTCCTGGAAGGAAGCTTCACAGTCGTCTGACCACTTGAATGCGACTCCTTTCTGGGTGAGGCGAGTCAACGGCGATGCAATCTTCGCGAAGTCCTTCACGAAGCGTCGGTAGTATCCCGCCAAGCCTAGGAAGCTTCGAATTTCGCCAACTGATGCGGGCCGTTTCCAATCAGCAACTGCCTCGACTTTCTTCGGATCGACTGCGATTCCCGCGGCGGAGATGATGTGCCCAAGGAATGAAACGCTGTCCAGCCAGAACTCGCACTTGCTCATCTTCGCATACAACTGATTCTCTCGAAGGGTTTGGAGTACCGTCCGCAGATGCTCTGCATGTTGCGCTCGATCCTTTGAGTAGACGAGGATGTCGTCGATGAAGACTACTACGAACTTGTCAACGAACGGACGAAACACCCGATTCATTAGATCCATGAAGACGACAGGGGCGTTGGTCAGTCCGAACGGCATTACCAAGAACTCGTAGTGGCCATAACGAGTGCGGAAGGCAGACTTCGGCACGTCATCTGGCTTGACTTTGAGTTGGTGATAACCCGATCGCAGATCAATCTTCGAAAACACGGTTGCACCTTGGAGCTGGTCGAACAAGTCGTCGATGCGGGGCAGGGGGTATTTGTTTCGGACGGTGGCTTTATTCAATTCCCGATAGTCGATGCAGAGTCGCATCGATCCATCCTTTTTCTTTACGAACAGCACGGGCGCACCCCACGGCGAGACACTCGGACGGATAAACCCTCTGTCGAGCAATTCCTGAAGTTGTGCCTTCAATTCTTTCAATTCTGCAGGAGCCATCCTGTACGGAGCCTTCGAGATCGGCCGAGCGTCGGGGAATGTATCGATAGTGAACTCTATCTCTCGATCGGGCGGCATGGCAGGTAGCTCGTCCGGGAACACGTCTGGGAATTCTGCCACAACGTCGGTATCACCCGCGTTCGCACCATCCTGCCTCGTGTCACGAACGGACGCCAAGTAGCCTTCGCATCCAGAATGAAGTAGCCTCCGAGCCGAGATTGCCGAGATCACCATGCACGTCGGCGATGCTTCACCACACGAATAGCAGAATTCGGGCACTCCAGGTATGCGGAAGGTGACCCTCTTTCCTGCGCAGTCGATGTTGGCGTTGCAAGGACCGAGCCAATCCATGCCCAGTATGATGTCGAAGTCCTTCATATCTAGAACTATCGCATCAAGACCGATCTTTTGACCCCTAATACATATGGTTCCTCCCCCGCAAGCTAAATTTGTGAGTAGTGGCACGCCCGAAGGCATACTTACGCTAAGATCAAGATCTAACAATTTTACAGGAAATTTGTGCTCGGCGGCGAAGTCTGCCGATATGAAAGTATGCGATGCGCCTGAATCAAATAACACACGAGCAGGTACATTATTGAAGTTCAATATACCTGTCACGACCGTGTCGGAAGCGAACGCCTCGTCTCGAGTCAGAGCAAAGACACGCCCCTGGGCATTAGGGCGTCGGGCTTGGTTATCTGGTTGAGTGTGCTGAGGAGGTCGGGGCGCCTGTCCCCGATTCTCTTGACGGGGTGGTTGGGGCGGGGCGTTACGATTTCCTCTTCGGGGGCAATCTTGTTTGTAGTGACCCTTTTGTCCGCAAAAGAAGCATCCCCCCTCGGCGACCAAGCAGTTGCTCGCCTCATGCCCAATGGAACCGCACTTGGCACATCGTGATGATGAGTTATGTCCATGGTAACCGCCATGGTTCGGACGCTTTGATGCGTGATTGTTGCCTCCCGTATGGCTAGGACGTTTGTGATTAGAGTGACGCACAACGTCGGCAGCGCCGGAAGGATGCAGACTCTCAAGACGGAGAGCGTGGTTTAGAGCCTCGCCCGTGGTCTTGTACTCCGGGACGCCGACATGCGCACCAATAGATTGTCGCAGTCCCACTTCGAACCGTCGCACGCGGCAATCTTCAGTAGGCAGAAACGCACCAGCGAACTTGGACAATTTATTGAACTCTGCGGCGTACTGTTGCACCGTCCTGCTCCCCTGCTTCAATGACATGAATTCATTTTCTTTTGCTTGGCGAACGGCGGACGGAAGGTACTCAAGTTCGAAAGCCTTGCGGAACGTGGCCCAAGAGATCGGCGCGGTAGTGTTGTCCGGTCGAATCGCTCGCTTGCGCACGGCCCACCAGTCGTGCGCGTTCAACCGTAGTTGAAGTTGTGCGCAGGCGACTTGCTTTGATTCTTCGATGCCGAGAAGCTCGAAGTGGTCTTCTAGTTCTTCCAGCCAGTCGATCGCAATGGAAGGGCCCTCGGTGCCGCTGAAGGAAGTGCGGCACGCCTTCTTGAATTCTGACACTTCAAAGTTGTACCTTTTCGGTGCCGCTGGTTGAAGCTCGAGCTCCGCCGTGTCGACTTCAATGGGTGGATTCGCCGGCACGGTGGTAGTAGGCACGGTGACGGTAGGTGCCGTCGCAGAATTTCCATTGGCCGCAAACGTCTGGACGATCTGCTGCAGGGTATCCATCTGCTTTTGTTGAAGTTTGATGTGCGCATCGAAGCGAGCTTCGAACTGGGCCTGTCGTTCCTCTACTCGTTGATGTCGGTTCTCGGACTGGTTCCGCTGCGCCTCCATCATGCGCAGCATCCTTTCGATGGTATCGTTAGAAGGTCCGGCCTGCGGACGATGCGAGCTACTAGAGCCGCTGGAAGCGCTCTGTTCTTGCTCGGCCGTGGGTTCCGCCACTTCTGCGATACGAAGGCAACGCATCAGTCTCAAATTATTACGGACTCATTGTATGGAACAACTTATCTCATCGTTGCGTGGTCAAAGGTTTGAAACTCTAGACGCGAGGCCAAAGGATGTAAAGCCGTGCTCTGATACCATTATGTCACGCCCCGATTCCGTAGAATCGATAGTCGTCCCCCGGGCGTGATGCCGTGCGAACCTAAGTTGCGATCGCACAAGGCGTATACATAAGGTTATCCGAAACACAACATCAATTTAGAGTACGCAGAGAAATTGAAAAACACATTTGAAATGGAAATAGACTTTTCATTGATAATATGAACTTTACATAGACTTCTTTTTACAATCATTGCCGCGCGGGCTACAACATGACTTCGACTTACAAAAATGAACGCCGATGAGATAGTCGTTCCATACATTACACCCTTTTATACAAGCAAAAACCAATACATATCTCCACCTGCTATGGCGGGAAGTCGAGTCGTCATTTTTCTTTGGACTGATGTGCGGGTCTTCTTCAAAAGGAAATCCAGAAAACAAGCCTTCACACGGACGAGGCTTCAAAAGAATACACGCCGCCTTGAGCTTTTAGTTGGCACGCCCTTCGTAGTTTGGGGTACCTGCGTGGAGAGCGAGGATCAGTACATTACACTTGTACTGGTGCGTGGCTATTTAAATTCCAAGCTCTCATTTGGTTGAAGAGTTTATATGACATTAGAGTATGAATGTTTCTAACCATCCTAATGGATTACAAACAAGTAATGACAAGCATAGTGAACTTTTACGTTGAAACTTATCCCGGCGGACCGCGCCGCGCCTTTAGAACTTACCATGTTCTTCCTTGTCCATTGTTATCATTTATATTCCAAGTGCAACATTACATGTGTTTGGTCACTGGCATCACAAGCCATCCTGGACGTATAGCTTTGTTAATCGGGATCCTTTCAACGCAAGTAGCTAGCTCCGTTGCAAGTCCCCGCTTAACCTGTGCTGAAACCTTATGCACGACTATACCCTGTTTCCTCCTAGGCCGAAACGGTCCCGTGGCCTCGGGTTGCCGCTCGAGGAAACTATCGCCTTGTCGACAAGTTGTCCATAACCGTGTGAAGACACATTTCCTTTTTAGTTATTAAGACATTAGCCTACATTCTCTTTGAAAACTCAATCCTTTTTCCCGTGTTCGTGCCCTTACATTTATCCTTTCCTTCGCAACAACAATATTGATTTTGCCTAAGAAGAGGGTCGAGAAGAGAAGGGTCAGCCACTCACCTTGAGTTTACCTTGGCGAGGGAACTTGTTGGTCGCGCAAGCAACCGATTAGAACACTGCATTATTCAAGAAGTTCGATAGGAAATGCGAGTTCGAAATGCAAGCCATGAAAACCATCGAAAACATTCGCGAAAACGTATTCAGAAAACAAAGCCAAAACCAACGCAAGCGGCGTAAAAAGCAGAGCAACGGGAGGTCTCTCCCGACTCAGCCGCAGAGCCAATCCTCGAGGCGCAACCCGCTGAATATGGGACTTGGTTCCGAAGAAGACATTCCATAACGAGGAATGGATCTTAATTCAACCGTTCCCGTTCGATCGACTCGGCCGGTCCCGACCTATCGGTCCCGATCGAATCGATAGCGACAGTGTTCCTTTCTCGCGCACCCCGTGGACAAGTACGGGGCACGATGTAGGGACGGGGCACTACAGTGGTCAGGGTGTCCCTCAGGAGGATGAGCATGCCGGAGAGGCAGTTCCTGAAGGGGAGGAGGCTGTTGGTATACAGCCAGCACCAGTGGTTCCTTTGAGGAGGAGTGACAGGGATCGTCGACCATCTACGAGATACTCGCCATATGAGTATGTGCTATTGACTGACAGGGGAGAGCCCAAAAGTTTTGCAGAGGCTATGGAAGACGAACACAGGCAGGAGTGGATGGAGGCTATGCAGGAGGAGATGAGTTCCTTGCACACCAATTCCACTTATGATCTGGTACGGTTGCCAAAGGGCAAGAAGGCTTTGAAGAATCGATGGGTGTTCAGAGTAAAGCAGACGGATGATGCTACTCGCCCTCGATACAAAGCGAGGCTGGTAGTTAAAGGCTACGGTCAGCGGAAAGGCGTGGATTATGATAAGATCTTTTCGCCTGTTGTCAAGCATTCGTCTATTCGGGTGGTGCTAGCATTAGCAGCCAGTCTCGACTTGGAGGTCGAGCAGATGGATGTGAAGACGGCATTCCTCCACGGTGATCTTGAGGAGGAGTTGTACATGGAGCAGCCGGAGGGATTCTGTGAGAAGGGTAAGTCACATTTGGTCTGCTGTTTGAGGAAGAGCTTGTATGGTCTGAAGCAGGCTCCGAGGCAGTGGTACAGGAAGTTCGAGTCGTTTATGGGGGAGCATGGTTATGCACGGACGACGTCGGATCACTGTGTATTTGTGAGATATTTTGTCGATGATGATTTTATCATTTTATTGCTCTATGTTGATGATATGCTATTAGTGGGTCGGAATGCCACTAGGATAGCGGAGCTGAAGCGCCAACTGGGCGCGGCCTTCTCTATGAAGGATTTGGGCGCAGCGAAGACTATTCTTGGGATGGAGATCAGCCGAGAGAGAGAGTCCAAGCTGCTACACTTGTCCCAAATGAAGTACATTCACCGGGTACTTCAGCGTTTCGGGATGGACGGGTCGAAGAAAGTGAGTTACCCTCTTACGGCTCACTTTAAGCTCACTGAGGAGCAGTGTCCATCTACCGAGGACGAAAAGGAAGATATGGAGCGGGTTCCATATGCCTTAGCTGTGGGAAGCCTGATGTATGCCATGGTGTGTACGAGGCCAGATATTGCTCATACAGTTGGTACGGTTAGCAGGTATCTTTCAAATCCTGGAAGGGTACATTGGAGTGCGGTCAAGTGGATTCTACGATATCTTCAGGGCACTACTGGTTGGAGACTTTCCTTTGGTGGTGACGAGCCGAAGCTGGTTGGGTATTCCAACGCTGATATGGCTGGAGATGTAGACACGAGGCGATCGACTTCAGGCTACGTGATGATGTTTGCGGGAGGAGCAGTGTCGTGGCAGTCGCGATTGCAGAAGTGTGTTGCCTTGTCGACGACAGAAGCAGAGTACATTGCGGCGACGAAGGCTTGCAAGGAGCTGTTGTGGATGAAGAAGCTGTTGCAGGAAATGGGACTGAAGTAAGAGCAGTATACTTTGCTTTGCGACAGTCAGAGTGCTATCCACCTTGTGAAGAATCAGACGTTTCATAGCCGGTCCAAGCACATCGAGACTCGGTATCATTGGATACGGGATGTGGTTGAGAAGAAGAACGCGGCGCTTGAGAAGGTTCATACAGATGACAGCGGAGCTGATATGTTCACGAAGATTCTACCAAGGAAGAAGTTTGAGTACTGCAGGCAGATCGTCGGGATGACGATATCCTCCCCATAGTTGTGAAGGAGGAAATTTGTTGGAGTGGATGGGGTTCCCAACCTATGTGGAGAAGACCCCGGAGTGCAACGAGTGCCATTCGTGTGTCGAAGAAGCTCAGGAAGTAGGCGACGCGGAGTCGCTGCTGCTGTTGCTGACCAGAGGGAGGTTCTGGAATGGGATTGTCGAGTTCGGGCCGAACTCGGTCCCATGGCGAGTTCGGGCCGAACTCGGTCTGGCCATTCCAGGATGTTGGCGTTAGGTGCTGGATGCCCGATACAGAGTTCTGGCCGAACTCTATGTCGTCGGGGCTGATGCGGGAATTTGGGTGATTTTTCACCACTGGATCTAATCCAACGGTCCAGGTTGTTTGCTGGATTGGGGAGTTAAGTTGGGATTTCCAAACCCTAATTCATAACGCAACGTAACACAACTTGGAGAGAGAAGGAGGCAAGAGTGCCATTGCAACTTCGGAGAAGAAGACGGAGGATTGAAGGTCGCTATTCGAAGGAGATCGTGTTCGGGTAATCTCTACTCGTCGTTCTCGCTCTTCGTAGCCTTGTAATAATTGTTCTTATTTCTGAGTGTTGTGGGGATCCGATTTGGATCGGGAGGAGTTTGTAGAGGGTGTAATTCTTCTATTCCATTAGTTGAGGCTTCTCAGGGTTGGACTCCGATCGTCCCGTGGTTTTTTCCGCAAGGGTTTTCCACGTCAAAAATTCTCTGTGTCTGCGTGGATTATTTTGTGTGATTGTTTTTGGGTTCGTGCGTTGTATTGCTCGGTCCTCTCGCAGGTACTCTCCGGTTTGGGGAAAGGTTTCCGCGTTTCTTTCCCAACATAATTATGTATCAAGAATCGATCTTATGATCAATAGTTGATGATTTTTGTAGACCTGTCATCTTCTCAAGATCTTTTATTAATTAATTTTGAGGATTGATTGTGTACTGTGGATTTGGATGTTTGAATTGTAGCTTGGTAGTCAATTGTTGTTGGTATAGTTCTGCTAGGTTTTATTGGAAATAAAAACAAAAACTATTACACAAGATAAGCATCAACGACAAACCAATACCCACCAGCCAAACGCGATAGTTGATTTTTGCAAAAGAATAAAGATCATACAATTCAAAACAAATACGCAAGAATCAAGTGAAAAACTCCAACCATTAAAAAAATCACGGGAAGAGCGATCCAATTCTACACAAGGAACCTTAGGCCTATTTATATTGTATGCCATGTGTCCATATATATAGAGAGATCCAATTTTAGGTAGGCATGACATATGTTTTCATATTTAGAACTTATTGACTAGATAGGACTAGGATTTTGCTCCAAACTGTTAGGATTACTAAATATGAGCTAAATCCTAACAATCATCACATTGGATCATATTCATCATCCAACTCAATAAGCATCTAGCAATCTCCAACATTCAGTCTTCAAGCAGTGGTATCGATCTCACAATTCGCCAAGCATAATTCACTACATTTTGGGGACCAGAAGCGATTTGAGCATATCCATGATTTAAAAATAGACTCAATTTGCAAGTCTAGATCAATCGATACAGGCAAGGTTTTCCCAAGAAGGTTTTCAAACTGACTAGCTCTGTCTAACCTCCAGTCAATACACCGCCGGGGGCGTGACACTACGTACCAACCCACTAAGAAGTTTCATCCTTGAAACTTAAAGAATATGCTCGCCAACATCACGAACACCCTCGTACACTTAATTTGTAGGTTATAAACTCTAGACCTTCTATATATGTTGCTCCCCATGCCAATTGTATGGAAGCAACGCTTGATTCTGATTCAGCATCTTCCCAGGCCCTTCATTGAGATTACGGTTACATGCCTCTTGTTTGAGCCATTTTTTTACAATATTGCCCTTTTGACGACAGTTGGAACATTCCCTGTTGGCAACATGACAATCTTTTTTGGTGTGACCCCATCGACCGTAGAAGTTGTACTCCACGACATGGTGTTGCTCCCCTTCGGCCTCCCTTTCTCCGTCATGATGCCTCTTGGCGGAGTTGTTGCGACTACCTTGAACTTTTGCTTGAGTATTGCAAGGGCTGAATTCTTCCATCTCAATAGCCGCCTCGAAGGCCTTGATGTATGACTTGCACTCCCGATTCAAAATGTCCCTCCGTATGTCATCATTCAAGTTTTTCAAAAAATCGGTGGATCCGGGACTTCTCATTGGGTATCATAGAGCCAACAAATTCGTAGCAAGTTTAAAGAATTATTCGGACTCGTAGTCCTCAATGGACATGCTCCCTTGCTTAAGTGTGACGAACTCATCTTCCTTCTTCTGACGAATAGCTGGAGGAAGATATATTGTTCCAACGACACTCTAGTGAGCAACAATCTTCCCATGCATGTTCTTGATACATGGATACCTCCCCCAAGGTATTTCCTCAAGATAAAATAATATAACATCTACTAGGAAAAGTCCTAATAGAAAAACCTAGCCGAGTTTAAGTCCGTTCACGAACAAGACCGAGTCGAAGGTCGAATTCGATTCGAACACCATTTCAAACAAAAACTAAATTGACCGAACTCGATATCGATCCCTACCCACGAACGAATATCGAATCGAATTTGGACCATGACGAACTATTTGACGAGTTTTACTGTCCTAACTGACTGCAGGTTGCTTCCACGTGAAGTTTGACAAGTAGTTTCAGGCAACAACAAAAATAATGCAACATTTCTGAAAATTTATAACATTTTAGTTGGTAGAAGTCAGTTATCAACGGGCTACGGCTGTAACTCCACGTAGAAGAATGACTGCAAGTTCACTGAGATAAGGTCCTAAGGTGCTAGGTGCGTACGTTGTCATGCTCAGTCTCCATGTTTAAAGAAAGTATTAAGATTTTACGAATGATGTACGTCGAATGACAATGTCAAAGTCTTTAACTCAAGTAGTCACCAAACAACTCCGGTCGAAACCTTTCTGATCTAACTAAGAATTTGTTTAATAATTAGTGTGTGATATCTCGTGATGTACGTAACTTAACTGAATCTTGAAAACTTTCTAGCGTTATGTGTTACATATATGTAAAAGGGTGTAAATTAACAATGACATGATTTGCGAATCGAGCAACAAAATATAATGTAAAATGTCGTAAATTGTCATATATAATTAAATGCAACTAAGTCTAGCCCATATGTACTTCAATACATTTGTGGTCGACTGACACTGTCTAAGTCTAATTCACACTAGTCAGCAAAATGCGTCACTCTCAAATTCATGCCCGTGTTTCATGCAATGGAAAGAGTCACACTGCAACATGATTTTTCAACTGCATGTAGTTGGGCTCGACATACAATTAAAGCAACATCTTGGAAAAAAGATGTTCGTACGTAAGGAAACATCCGCGAGTTACAACTTACGATCGCACTAGATCCCAAAAATTGAAAGATTGATGCTAAATTTTTTAACCTTTGTATATATTACTAAGGTAAAAATTTTAATTTTAGATTTAGGCGATTCCAATTTTGTAGAAACTGCAATAATATCGGAATGTAAAAAAAAATCGTATTTAGTGTGGTTAAAAAAAATAGTTTTTACCAAACTCAGCGGCTCTTGTGGTCAGCATGCAGAGAGATAACCTCCTTGATTAGGCGGACGGTCTCAAGATCGAATCGCGAAAAAGATATGGATGTGTAAAAATTGGAGACATGGTAGGTGCGTTACACCGGCATCACCCAAAAAAAAAAAAAAAAAAAAAATTAATGTATACGATCCTGCAAATCATTGCATAACTAATCATATATTATAGCTTCAGTCAAAGTCTAGGCTCACTAATCTTTAGTCCTGAATATACAGTGAGAACTGGTCTAAGTTATTCTATAACTAAATATACTCTACTAATGCGCTGTCATATGCCTGATTTGTAGAGCATGTTCGTCGTAGCTTGTCCAAACTAATATAAAAGGAAACATGCACAATAATATTGTTCACATGTATATATCACTGTAAAACGTTGGTTGCGCTCCTCATGGTATGAGTCCCTTTTTGGCAATGTTTGAATGAACATCCCACTAATAATTTTGGAGGGTGAATAAAAGTGAACACTATAACTACACTATTTTACATGCATCACCAAATCAAGTAGATCACAAATACTTGCGTAATTAATTATTTAAGGGTTCTTTTGGATTGCATATGAGGCTTACTGTCTATATTGCAGTAACTTTTTGCCTCGTGCAGCAGTGGTCCTCAGGTTATCTTCAACATTGTAATGTCATCCTTTCAGCTCATTTGGCTTTGTTAGTATGACAGACTTCTTCACCATTAATAGTTTCTCTACATAAATATGAAAGGGTTCAGAGTACATTTTTTGTTCATCCACCAAAACTTCACAGAGTAGGTTATTCGTTGAAGATGGGTTGACTTGGGATATGAATAATTCTCTACCCAATGCGAATGATACTGGAGGCTTGAACCCATGTATCATTTCTCTTTTGTTTTAGGTTCAGCTCTGAATGCTGGTATATATATATATTTTTAAGGTTTTTTGTGCTTTGGAATTAATTTTCGTCTTTTCCTTGATATCCATCACCTTATTGATCATACGTTATCAAATACATTATTTTTTATATGCATGGCATTAAAGAACATGCCTTATGAGATTGTCCCTCAAATATGATGTTATGTTCCGGTTTTGCAAGAACAGTGCATAGATAGTAATGGATCACAAAACAAGTACATTGCACCAAAACAAGAAAACGGATTGAAGTCACAAAAAAAAAAAAACTCTTTTATTAATCATAGCAGCGGAATAAATAATTACAATAATTTACAAAGGCTCTTAATGGCCATTAAGCTTGCCGACTCGGCTTACAACTCACTGGTACAACAAAATTATAATATTCTGTACATTATCCCTTTATAATAAAAGATATTATATTTTAGAAGGAGAGCTTCTGCACGTCCAACAAATTCTCGATGCCCCAACTGATAAAGCCAGTCTCTGCATATTGCAATTTTCAAGCACATTTGGAAGAACTCGCAAAGACGTGGGTCAGCACATTGTCGTGTACTGTTGAGCAGAACTAGCCACCCACCTAAACTAACACTTCTAGTCATGTAAGAAAGCATTTATTAAGACATCAACATAGTCCATAATTTTGCAATCCTAAAGGTATTCAATGATGTTGGGGAACCTTAAGCGAAATTATAGAAAAAATTTAAGACGAGCTAATTAGAGCTGCTTAGTTGTATATATTGTTCAACTGTTACAAAACAAATGAAAAACCTCGAGGAGTAAGTAAATATATATATTTGACTGCGTTAATATATATATATAGTAAATTCGTAAACTAACACAACTGAAAATACATTATTGTTTGTCGCTAAAGGTATCTACATATCATGCCATGACTAATTGTCAAGCTATAAAGGTGCGACAATATCGTTGGATGTCGCTTAATTTCATGCCACTTCATTAAATTTTTTGATGCATATTATGTCGTAGTAACGTCGCAATTTTACTTTCGGTGATTAAATGAGAGACTACCCATAATATTGATACAACGATGCCACGATGATGTCTTTGACATTTGTTACTAAATTAGGGATATTTTGGGTCGTATGTCGTCCCCAATTTAATTTAGCGACAATAATAGTTGGTTTAGAAAAGCCGTTAAACATTACTAAACCTTTTTTTAGTGCGATGTATCTTCGTCACTTAGGTGTAAAATAAGACAAGAGTGGAGGGTTATATTTGTGATGCATATGTTTTCCAGGAGAATACAAAGTTTTATTCGATGTACTTCAAGCCTCATGTTTCTACTAGACAAACAAGAAGCCCAAGAAATAAGATAGCAACACAGTCCATAATTATGCAATCCTAAGGGTATTTAATGCTCTTGAAAAACCTTTAGGGAAAACGAAGAAAAAATATTTAAAAGATGACGAGCTTAGAGATTCTTAGTTGTATGTATTATTCAACTATTATGAGACATACAAAATATTGATGAGTAAGTAAATACACAATTGAAGCCAAATTTTATTGTGTTATTATATAAAATAAATTGGTAAACTGTTGTAAAGTAGAGAGTATAAGATAGAAGATGTAGAAATGTATTTATTACTTGTGTTCATTCAACTAAAGAATAGCCCTTTTATAGGCTTACAAGTAATACCAAGGGACATAGGTTAGGAAACCCAAAGGCCATAGGTTATGGAAACCAAGGGCCATGAGTTACATGAGTTATAGAATACAAATGGACATTGGACAATCCACCATATTTACAACACTCCCCCTTGGATGTCCAATATTTATAGAATATGCCTCGTTAAAACCTTGCCAAAAAAATTCAACGGGATAAAAACTTGGACGAAAGAAAAAGAGTACATATTATACAAAATAGTAAGCGTGATAAACTGCCTCGTTAAAACCTTGCCAAGAAAAATCCAGTGGGATAAAAACTTGGACGAAGAAAAAAGAGTACAGTGTGAAATATAAGTGATCACACTCCCCCTGATGCTGGCAAGAGTTCCTTTAGCTGACGCATCCCAATATTATGAATCATCTTTCTGAATGTTGTGGTTGGCAATGCTTTAGTGAATAAATCTGCAAAATTATTACTCGATTGTATCTGCTAAACATCAATGTCACCATTCTTCTGTAGCTCATGAGTGTAGAAAAATTTAGGTGATATATGCTTCGTTATGTCACCTTTGATGTAGCCATTTCTAATTTGTATAATACAAGCAACATTATCTTCATACAATACCATCGGAGTATCTTTTGCTGAAGGTAACCCACATAATTCTCGAATATGATGAACCATTGTTCTCAACCATATGCACTCTCGACTTGCTTCATGCAGTGCCAGAATTTTTGAGTGATTAGAAGAAGTAGCTACTAATGTTTGCTTCACCGAACGCCATGATATTGCAGCACCGCCACAAATAAATACATATCCACTCTGAGATCTTCCTTTATGTGGGTCAGATAGATAATCGGCATCAGCATAACCCACAATTTGTGATTCTAATTATTTTGAGTAAAACAAGTCCATGTCGGTTGTTCCACGAAGATAACGTAATATGTGTTTAATACTATTCCAATGTCGTTTTATTGGTGCCGAGCTATATCTTGCCAGTAAGTTTACTAAAAATGCTATATCAGGTCTTGTACAATTTGCAAGATACATCAAAGCTCCAATTGCACTAAGATATTGTACTTATGGACCTAATAATCCATCATTATCCTCTCGAGGACGGAATGTATCTTTCTTTACATCTAACGATCTAACAACCATGGAACTACTCAGTGGATGAGCTTTATCCATATAAAATCTTTTTAGAATCTTTTCTGCATAGGTAGATTGATGAATAAAAATTTTATTTGATAAATGCTCAATCTGCAGGCCGAGGCAAAATTTTGTCTTCCCAAGATTTTTCATCTCAAAATTTTTAATCAGATAATAGCGGTTTCGGTGAGCTCTTCAGGTGTTCCTACAAGATTTAAGTCATCAATATATACCGCAATAATTGAGAATCCATTTTTAGATCTTTTAATTAAAAATACACTGACAAATTGGATTATTTATATATCATTCTCTAACAAGGTATTCGCTAAGACGGTTATACCACATTCTTCCTGATTGTTTTAATCCGTATAGGGATCGTTGTAATTTGATTGAGTATAACCCATTATACCTTTTGTTATTTGCTTCAGGCAATTTGAATCCTTCTGGGATTTTTATATAAATGTCATTATCCAATGACCCATATAAATATGCGGTAACAACATCCATAAGCTGCCTATCAAGTTTTTCTGTGACTGTTAAACTGATCAAGTATCGTAAACCGTTTCGATCACATGAGAATATATTTCATCGTAATCGATTCCAGATCTCTGTGAAAAACCTTGTGCAACAGGTCGTGCCTTGTATCTCACAATTTCATTTTTCTCGTTGCGCTTTTGTACAAACACCCATTTGTATCCAATAGGTTTCATACCTTCAGGAGTTTGAACTACTGATCCAAATACTTTACGATTTTCTAAGGATTTTAATTCATCTTGTATCGCATCTTTCTATTTTGGCCAATCATTTCTATGTCGACATTGTTCAATAGATTTTGGTTCAGGATCCTCATTTACTATATCAAGTGCGACACTATAAGCAAAAATATTGTCTATAGTAATTTTCTTTCTATCCCAGCTTTTCCTTGTACGCATATAATTTAAAGAGTTTTTTTTCTGAAATTTGTTCATTGCATGTGTCTCTTCAGGAGCTAGTTTAGATTGATCAGTCAAATTTTCTATATCGCTTTCATGTTTCTCTTCTGGAGTAATTACTTGTACCCTTTTCTTTCGAGGGTTCTTATTTTTAGCGCCAACAGGGCGTCCACATTTCATACACGGTTTTAGTGTGCCATCATGTTGTCCTTCAGGGATATCAATCTGTGCTGGTACATTTATAGCCGGTACATGAGATTTTGTCACTTTCTTAATATTATTGAATGTATATGGCAATTGATTTATAATATTTTGCAAATGAATGATCTTTTTTACTTCTTGCTCACATCTACTTGTGCGTGGATCAATAAAAGATGGTAAATTCCATGTAATTTCACGTCGTTCTACAGGAAGTGACATTTTATCTCCCCATAACGACGGAAAAACAGATTCATCAAAATGGCAATCAGCAAACATTGCCTTAAATAAATCGCCCATCAGAGGCTCAATGTATTTTATTATAGACGGGGAATCAAAACCAACATAAATTCCAAGACGTCTTTGTGGTCCCATCTTTGTTCATTTAGGTGGAGAAATAGGGACATAAACAGCACAACCAAACACTTTTAAGTGTGAAATATCAGGCTGCTGGCCAGAAATAAGTTGCAATGGTGAATAATGATGAAATAAACTTGGTCGAATACGGACCAATGCAGCTGCATGTAATAATGCATGTCCCCACACAGAAGTGGGTAAACTTGACCTTAGAAGTAACGGTCTGGCAATCAATTGCAACCTTTTAATAAAAGACTCTGCAAGTCCTTTTTGAGTATGCACATGTGCAACTGAATGTTCGACATTAATGTCAATTGACATGCAATAATCATCAAATGCTTGAGATGTATATTCACCGGCATTGTCAAGACGGATAGTCTTGATGGAATAATCAGGGAATTGAGCCCTTAGTCTTATAATCTGAGCAAGAAGTTTGGCAAAAGCAACGGTTCGTGTTGACAGTAGACTTACATGTGACCATCTAGATAATGCATCTATCAAGACCATAAAATAACGAAATGGCCTACAAGGTGGGTCAATAGGTCCACAAATATCCACTTGTACTCTTTATAAAAATATAGGGGACTCAAGATTAACTTTCATTGGAGATGGTCTTATAATTAATTTTCCTTGTGAGCATGCAGCACAAACACAGTCACTAGATGTAATACATAGATATTCCATATTCCCCTCATTCATAGTCTCGATATGGAAACCATTTAGACGTATGTCTTTGAAGCTTGACAAATTTCTTTTTGACTTGCTAGAATATACCTCTTTAACCAAAATATTTGTTCCATCCGGTAATATAATATTCGCTCTTCCGGAGCCTTCAATCAATTTTGTAGTACCAGAAATTATACTAATATTTGCTTTTGCCAATTTTAATTTCGAGAAGTATAAGACATATATCTCCACCGTTGAAGTTCTTTACTGCATCTATATTTTTCATATTTCTATAAACAAAAAAAATTAATGAAGTAGACAACTCCAACGGTGGAGATATATGTCTGGTTGACAGTGGATCAACGCACATAATTCTTCGAAGAAACTACTTTCACACCCTTTTCTTTATCTTGTTTTCCGCCATTTTTATTCCACCTCAAGTGGTATGGCACTACCTTCTTGTTGAAGGCATGATAATTAGGACCACCATGATCTCGAGTTTTACCATTACTATAACTACGACCATGACCACGACCACGATCGTGGCCATGACCGCGACCGCGACCATGTCCTTATCTATAGCTATTTGCATTCGCTTCAGGGAATGGCTGTGATCCAGTAGCGTGGGAGTTATAATTTTTCATTAAGAGCTCATTATTTTGTTCAGCAACAAGTAGGCATGAGATTAATTGTGAATATTTTGTAAAACCTTTTTCAAGATACTGCTACTGCAGGAGCATGTTCGTTGCATAAAAAGTAGTGTATGTCTTTTCCATCATATCTTCTTCGGTAACATTATCTCCGTACAATCTCATTTGAGATACAATTCTAAACATTGTAGAGTTATATTCGTTTACCGTTTTGAAATCTTGCAACTCAGGTGCATCCAATCATAACGAACCTTTAGGAGTATCACACTCTTTTGATGATCATAACGTTCCTTCAAGTTTTTCCATAACACAGCTGGGACTTTTACGTCAAGATATTCGGATTTCTGCCCTTCATGGAGGTGATATCGAATGAAAATTATTACCTTTGCTTTGTCTTGTTCGCTTGCCTCATTCTTCTCTTTGATGGCATGTGCAAGGTTCTTTGCACTCAAATGAATCTCAGCCTCAAGAACCCAAGTCACATAATTTCTTCCGGAAATATCAAGAGCAGCAAACTCAAGTTTGGTGATGTTTGCCATATGTCTGAAAAAAATATTATTTTAGAATATGATATACATACTCAAATTTACAAGTTTGAGTTTTATCAATTAGGCTTCAAGCCTAACGTATTCTATTTTGGCTTCAAGCCTTATATTCAATCTATGTTTCTAGTTGAATATTTTCTTTTATGAAACTTCAGGTTCGTCTATAAAAATTATCAAATAATACGAGTTAGGCTAATGTTCAGACATAATTTTATAACGGTTTCGCTCAAGTATATAGTTACAGAGCTTTGTGAAACTATAACTAATAATTGCATAGCATCGAGCAACTTACGAAAATGCTCAATGAAGTTTTTACTTAAAACATGAAAATGAAAGTAAAGCAAGATCGAGTTGTCACGACCCGCACCCACTGTGAGGGTACGAGAACGTAACAGCGCCCAGCCTACGCCGCAGTGTCGGCGGTAGAACGCTGTTCTAGGTCATGAACTATAACTAAGATAATATGAATACTCTCCATAAGGAAGCCAACACAGAGGTACAACTCAATCACAATCTAGAGATAGAATATGGCACGATAAAATAAATAAGAGAATCCTCAACTGACGTACAACAGAAATAAAATACAAGTCTTATCATCTCTAAAATATACAAATCTGAAAATAAAGATGACAGCTAAACATGAAAAGAAAGAACAGTCTAAGCTATCTACACTATACAAGGTATCATCCTGAGCAGCTGCCTGAACCTCCCCAGGGGTCCAGGTCGCGAGTGTCAACTAGGCAAGCTCCAAGTAAGGGTGCAGGATTCCTCATCATCCTCTGTAAAATTTTCAACAGGTCCAGTCAGGACGGGAGCGAGCACAGTACATCTCAACAGTTCATAGCAGGTTAGAAAATATAATCATGCAGTAAAGTAATATACATATACTGAAGGAAATGCAGTATGTAAACAGAGAGAGAACTGTAATAGAAATATATACTATACATAGAGAACTAATAGTGACTAGTGAGTCAGAGTAAAATATAAACATGTGAATGGCATAGGAGATTCATGACTACAGCTAAGAGAGTGATTCATGACTACATCTACTTGGATAATATTCACATGTCTATTTCTACTCCCCCATCCCCAATCAATACACAAAGATTTGTCCAAGTTATGTTAAGATTCGTGAAACTTCACATGGCTCATAGAATGAGTGATACGTGAAGGTGATTCATGATGGCTCTGTGAACATGAGAGTACATGTGTCACAAGCGATTCATGAATCAGAGGAAGCATAGAGATACATGATGATTCGTGAAACGTACAAAACATGCAGTATCCGATGCTCTCGAGGGGGATAACATCTCATGAAAAGATCCATATAGTACCAATCCGTGTGACCAACGTGACAGAATCAAGTAAAGTAATTTAAAGCAGAAAAATAATTCTAAACAGGATATAAAATGATCAGAGAATGTACTCGCCTCGTATCTGAATATCTGAAGTAAATGTACTGTCCGAGATGAGATACCTGACTCCTATTTAGAGCAACACAAGTCAAGATGTATACAGGAGATGATAAATGTAATCTACAATGTATCTGCATACTGTCTAGGTCAAACTAGACTAAAGTCGACACTTAGTCAACTCCAGTCAACCACACTAGTCAAACTAGGTAAACTAGGTCAAGTCTTAGCCCCAACAAGTCTAACAAGTCTCACTAGGCCTAACCAAGCCTAGGCTAGCATTCACACATACCAATCCAAGGCTATACAAGCCATCACAAGCACACATCAAGGGCACATCATTTTCATGCATTTTTAACATTATATGTACATAAAAAGAGAAGGAACTAACATGTAAGCTATGTATGTGTGTGAACATGGAGGTGTACATGAAAAGAGAGTTCAACACTAGGCTATATAACTTTGTACCCACATATATACATATCTATATACACATATATGTATATGACTATAGGAAATCTCTATTTATCGCATTAACACATTTAGCCACACACACACACACACACACACACACACACACACACATATATATATATATATATATATATATATATAGAGAGAGAGAGAGAGAGAGATAGAGGAGAGCATGTAAATGTGTGAGTGTGTAGCTAGGATACATGTGACAGAGACTCACCCATGTGTGTGTACATGTGAGCATGTAATGTGTTCAGTGTCAAGCTAGAGTGTGACATGGTGTCATATATGTACATGGTGTATAGGTGAATTAGAGTATCAATAGGGTGTCTCAGTTTCAGGTTTACATGTGTAGGTGTGTGTGTGGTCATGAGAGCATGTGTGCCAAAGTGTCAAGTGACTTGGTGTGTGTTAGCATGAGTACATGGGAGTTTGTGTGTGTGTAGAGAGTTTAAAGCAGTGTGTACATGAGTGTTAGGGTGTGTGTCACATAGAGTTGTGTCAAGGGAGTGTGTGTGGATAGGGGGCTATCCTATAGGCTAATATGGGCCTGAACATGGACTAATTTTAATGGCTATAAGGCTGTGCATTGGACCGGTTTTAGGACAGCTAATAGGCTTGCTAATGGACAGGTTTAGGGGTTGGTTTGGTGTGGTTTGTAGGGGCTGTGAAATAGTGAGGAAAAGTGTGTGTGAGAAAATACAAAAAGGCATGTGTATGTGTTGTGAAAACATGTGTGTTAGAAGTGTCACAGAAATCCTAAGACAGGAAATATGGCATCCAGTTATCATTCATGTGGGGGGGTGCAGGAATCAAATGGTGTTAGAGTTGAAGTCTCAGGATCTTGTTAACAGTGTAGTAAGTGTCTAGGAAATCAGTGAACTACTATAGGAATCTAATCTAACATGTAAATTAAACATGGAGAAGAATTTACAAAAATCAGTATAAAACTGGGATGGAAACCAGTGAACCATAGCTAATCCTGTGTACAGAAGATTAGTGAAGGATAATGGTTCATGAATCACCTAATCCTATTCTCAGGTTTTGTAGAGAGTGTTCTCAGGAAACTCAGTTTAAACATAAACTCAGTCTTCCATGTTCCAATTCAGGAATTCAATACCAAAAATCAAATTGTGATATACAATCCTATAATCAAATCTCATTTCAGTTTTGTGTATATAGAGGGGTGAGTGAGAGGGTGGTCTGAACTCATTTACAGGTTGAATGTGTAAACATATAACAGTGTGATGTAATGTGAGTGTGTGATCACATATTGTATGAGTGCGGACATGAATGGAAAGCAGTGCATAGGTGTGACTACCTGTGTGGGTGTGTGTGAGTGTCTGTGACAAAAAAACAGGTTAAGGAATGTGTGCGTGAGTAGACTGTGTGTGTGAGGAGTTAACCTCATATGTGTGATAGGATTTCAGTTGTTACAGTTCAACTTAGATTTTGTTGACAGCTAACATACCTTGTAATTCAGGATTAATAGATAATTAACATCATGCAATCACGGTGAAATTAACATCAATATTACTAAATGGTATTCAAATCAGTTAACAGTGAACCCCTCAACGTATCTGAGAATTTGATAGTTCAAACAAACCAATACATATCAGTATAATAGGACAGGAACCCCATGTTCTAATTCCCAACATGCTCGAAGCAATGACTAACAAAAACCAATCACACATTAGCATACATCATGTAGGAATCTATCTAACATGCTGGGAATTCAAATTTGACAGGAAACTTCAATATGAAAACCTCTGCAAACACACACCTTAACCCTGTATCTGAAATGTCAGACATAGGGTGTTCGAATAGGAATTATACAATAATTTGAAGAATCAATTAGTGGAATTGGTTCGTAATGAACATGGTATGCATACTCGTGTCCAGAGAGTGTTCCCGTGTTCAAGACACGGACACAAACGTGTCCAAACAGAATGTGCACACACACAGACACAGTGCACAGGGCACAGCGTCGTACAGTGAGTACGAGGCCTCGTGCTCGCGACACGACGCGACACTGGCCTCGTGCCCCTAGGTTCGATCCATATAGGGCTACCTACGTGGCACCCTGCACCGCCGTGTCGAGTCGCATGGACGTGTGGAAACACGCGTATCAGAACGCTGCACACATGCGACACTGCACAGTAAAAAACCAGTGTGACACTGATTCCTCCCTCGACACGCCACGTGGTCATCTAAGACTTGACACGTGGCGTGTCAGACACCACCCCAAGGTCTGTATCAAGTTTCGTGTCCAGAGGTCGCATGTCGTATCTAGGAGAAGACACGATGAGCAGGAGAAACCCTTAGCTCGGGCGCAGCCGAGTTTGTGTCCTCGTGTGGGCACGACACGACACTATCAGGACACGAGACAAAGTGGGAAATGATGTTCACACTGAGATCTACAGAATCAATCAAAAACATTTTGAAAATAGAACAAAAACTCTCTTTGTGGTATTTCAACAAACACCTATAACATACATGCGATACGTGTCCAATACGGACACGAACGAATCCAAACTTTCACCAAACACTCGACACCGCTAGGGGACACCTAGGGCTTCCTATCCATGCAAAGAAATCGAGATTTGGTGGAGGAAATAGAAAGTTACCTATGTGTGTTCCTTCACAAGAAAAGCTTCCAAAAGTGAGATCTCCTCAAGCTAGCCAATAGCTCCAAATTGTACCAAACCTGAGAATGGCCTCCACCAACAGTAGGGGGACACTAATTACGTTACAATGGAAGAAGTTTCAATGAAAATGGACTAATATTGAGTAAACTATGAAGAAATTTCAATGGAGAACAAACCTTTCCTTAGAAAATGAAGGGATGAATAAAGAGGAGGCACAAACTTTGAGAGAGACTTTATAGCAGGGGGAATCCCTAGGCTGGTCATAATTGCTAGGTTTAGGGTTTTGGGGATGAATCTACTGGCTCTCATTCCATCTAGCCTATTCAATGGCCTAAAATCTAGGTTTTCCTTCTAGTCAAGTTGCATCCTATTCATTCCAACTAATCATGACTTAACCCAACTAACCAATACTAACTAGACTCAATGTGGCTCACTAGACTAGCTATGACTAATCTAGGTTAGGCTAATCTAAACCACATGGAGATTAATTAAATAATATTTAAATCACACCATTCAAATAAATCATTTTAAATTCCTAATAAAATATATTAAATTCAAATAATTCAAAAATGACAAAAATACCCTCAAACTAAAAAAATGATAAATGAAATACCCTAATCACATGGCTAGGCTCTAGGGTAGACAGTCTCTACGGTTTCACTAGCAAAACACCAAAATCACGAGTCATAATTTTAAATAGTTTAAAATAATTAAAAATCACCAAAAATTATAGTATGAAATAAATATCAATAAATAATAATTATAACCACAAAATTTTAAAATTACCCTCATTTGGAAAACTGGGTGTTACACGAGTAGTCATTTTGAAATCTGATATGTATTACAATGGTCCATGTTGCCAATTAGTAAGGCCAAATTACAAAATTTAAAATTTCTAAGGACAAGAAGTAGAACTTTAGCAACATGCTGCAGATAACTTACATCTCTGCTTCTTATTAGAAATTGAAATATATGATGATTTTTTCTTTTTTAAAGAGTTTGTGACTCTCAGTGTTTTCCAAAACATATAATACACCAGAACTTAAAATTTTTAATATATAAACTATAACCACTTGAAACTTTGTTAAAAAACAAATTTGTTAAATAAACTTTTCTTAAATCCTCTACTTCATTATTCAAATAATAGAGTAACAAGAGATCAAACCAAAGTCTACAAACAGAAACAATTTAGTTGGTGACAAGAATAGATCCATAAGTTAAGGCAATAAATCAAAAGCAAACAACCTACTTTACGAGTCATAAGCTTGTTCTCCTTGTGTGACAAGTATTAATATGACAAGAGTAAAATATATTTACTAAAATCAAACTATTCCAACCACTTGATGCATCATTGTTACCAAAAAGAAAAATAGTAAGTCTGAACCGTAGTAAAATAAAATATAGTATACTTAATTTAAAAAAATTAAATCAAAAGAATGACGGAAGTTGGACTTATTATTTGGACTTACATTTTTTTTAGAGCAAACTTGTGCTGATACCGTGTTGTAAAGTAGAGAGTATAAGATAGAAGATGTAGAAATGTATTTCTTAATTGTGTTCATTCAACTAAAGAATAGCCCTTTTATAGGCTTACAAGTAATACCAAGGGACATAGGTTAGGAAATCCAAGGCCATAGGTTATGGAAACCAAGGGCCATGAGTTACATAAGTTATACAATACAAATGGACATTGGACAATCCACCATATTTACAACATAAACTAGCACATATCTAGAAATTTTCCAGAATAATTAAGTTATACATGCATTAGAACATCATTACGATACAATGGACCTACTATTGATTGTGTTGTGTCATATTTTCGAGGTACGTCCTGACACAACTTAAGTAAGAAGCCATAAAAATTTTAGCCAACAATTTCGGATGATAAAACTTAGCTAGGCTATTGTATTAATCACACTCCTCCTTCTTCCATAGGACGACACAAAATATTCCACCCTATAGCGTGTAATACTCCTCTCCATATAAAGTTGGCGTATTTCCTATCAATCCGTTGTATAGTAGCGGTTGGGAGCAGAATTTTCTGAAACCAAAAATAGCCGTAATGACTGTGCGTACCAGTCGATGCGACCCCCAAAAAAATGCTCTGGGCTTGCCACCCCTCCACTCGTCTCTGTGCATACTCAACTAAGCTCTGGCAATCAAAGTCTCTGACGTAGTTGACTGATAGTGGAATGCCCAAAGTACTTGATAGGAAGCTCACCGCGTTCTAGAATGCTCACTTGTCACTCTTGGAAGAACGAACAACACTTGGTCTCTTGGATAAAACACTTTGTTGCTTCCCCAGACGTCTCGTTGCACAACGTTGCACCGTGCCCCCCCGGGCACCATGTTGTCCCGTATGCCCCGCTGCACTGCACTGCACCCACGTTGAACATGTACTGAATACTTTGTGTCATGCATCAACGTCCGAGTTCGAGTCACTTGGCTCCAACGTACAGGGCCTAGCTTTTATTGAAAATTTTCAACAAATATTTCTTGAAAAATTTGATCCTTACTCTCTAGTAGAACATCCCCACCGCACCAACGCTATGGACTACTCCTTCCCATGTTTGAAAGTCAATAAAAATAAATCTTGTATTGAAATACACATTTCGAACCTGCCATATGAATGTGATGTTGGGATACGGTGTGACCCTGAACCAGAGTTGGCCCATAAGGTGCGATATTGAATTGGACACATATGCCTTAAAAGAGAATTCTCGTGTAAGGCTTGAACCAATCGCAATTATCTACACCACATGATCCCACCTCCTAATCAATGTGGGACTAAATTACCAACTCCATTGTCACCCCCCATTTCAGCGCTCAACCGAAAACGAGATACAACCTAACAATCTCCACTGTAGCTCATTTCCGCTAGCCGAATGACCTTAGCACCTTCCTATATTTGTCTGTTCCCGCTAGCCGAACAACCTTAGCACCCATGCTGCCTTTTGTTCGTTCCCGCCAGTCGAACAACCTTACAACTCCTTGCTATATTTTTTTTCGTTTTCGCCAGCCGAACATCGAGAAGATCCAACATATTGTCATCTCGATCCGCTTGACTATAGAACCAAACTGACAAGTTAATCCACACCACCATTGTGTGCCGACCACAAACACCTTGCTCCACCTTGGGATCGTCAAGCCCATCTTTGAAGCGAATCCATGTGGTTGCATATGCTCCATATATCCGTGTATACACATAAAAGTTCAGCACCATCTGTCTTGAACACTACAAAAATTTGTCAGCTTAGAGACGTTTCAAAACGTCGCTAACCTCGGTGAAAACGTCGCTAAATGAATTTAGCGACGTTTTGGGAACGACGGAAAAAAATGTGTCGCTAAACGAGGAAACGTCGCAAAACGTCGCTAGGGCGACGTTATTTGGCGACATTATTAACGTCGCTAATTAGCGACGTTATTTGCGACGTTTTAACGTTGACGCTAATTAGCGACGTAAAAGGTGACGTTATCGTGTGGTCGCCGTTTAGCGATACTATTACGACGTTTTGGCGACGACGTGCTGACATCAGATTTGGTACCACGTGTTGCCACGTCAGCATTTAGCGACGTTTTTAGTGACATTTATTAACGTCGCTACTATTTAGCGACAAATTTTAACGTCGCTAAAAATGTTACCAAGTTAAAAAAATATAAAAAAATAAGTTCCAGAATGCAAATGGAGCTGGAGCCTGAGCCAAAATACAGAATACAAAATACAAAATACAGAATCCATTCCTGGGTTCGCCGACCCCCTCGATGGAACACTCAACATCGGCACGCACAATACATTCCAGAATATACAAAATATATAGAGAAAAAATACTATCCGCAACGAACAATGTCAATATATAATATCCTCAACAAACCAAATCAATATCCGCAAATACGTACAAACTCAGTATCCTCAACGAAAAAACTGAACATCCCCAAATACATACAAAGTCAAAAATATAGTACAGTCCAAAAATGCAAAAAAAAAAACTACTGATCGCCTGGAGCTGGAGCTGGACCCGGTGCTGGAGCCGGAGCTGGAGGAGCGCCACCAGATGACGCACAAATACCGCTCGAGTGAGCCAAAGGCATGCAGCCACTTCCCTCCCTCCATTCATGTCACGACCCGCTTCCGAATAATCGGACACGAGTCGGACACGCCCAGCCTTCGTCGATGGACACGACGAAGTAAGCTGTACAATCCTAAGGAAAACTCCAAGATACAAGAAATATAAAACATCACAGCTACTATACACGTTTCCAAAATCACCACAATCCACAAGTTATTAGTACAACATGATCCGGAGACAAATCCGGTAACATGAATAAAATTATACAATCCTGAATCCTCAATATAATATACATGATGCAATTCTAATAAACTAGAAAGAATCTAATCTAGGGCACTGCAACTCTAAGTCCATCCTGAAATACAACTCCACCATCTCCGGGATCTGACCCAAGGTGGTACCATATCCTTAAGATAACTGCAACGTATCCTGTCAGGAAAAGAGCAAAGTACAACCCCGACAAGAAGCTCTAAACAATGTAAACTGAAATGCATGAAAAGGAATCACAATATGAACTATAATACAAGACAGGAATATGAAACGGTGGTAATGAAACTATAGTACCGGATCCAAAAACAATGAACTATGCTATCAGTGTAACATGCAAGTGAAATAACTATCAGAGTATATGACCGGCTGGGTAAACAATGAACAGTGAACAATAAAAAATGGTACGGCATAGAGTTCCATGTGCACGATGTGAGACCTAAGCTATTAGTCAATACCTAGCTAAAATAGGATTGGTCACATATCTGTAGTATTTTCCCACCCCAATGTACAAGTAAGAACAATGAACTATGAACGATAAACAATGAACGACGAACGATGAATAGTGAACAATGAACAATTAACAATCGTGTGTACAACGTGTCAACATGAGAACATGAAGCAAGACAGAAAATACAGAGTAAAGAGTTCGAGCTGGTGTACTTGTCTTAGTCCTTGCAAATCCATGTGTTCCAATTTCCACCTAGAATGGGCAAGAATGGATTAAACTATAGGTAACAATTTAGCCAATATCGCTAACTAATCTCACCCTATATACTAGGTAACCATATATACTAGTTAAATTTGCTAACCAAAACTAACTGTTTATAACTAGTTAATTTAACTATAGAATATATATACACATATATATTGTAGCTAAATATAGATGCTAGCAGCAAAATAGTTTAGCAAGAGCTAAATTTCATATCAAGATATCTATAAACAATAATAATTTTATAATAACTATATAAAACATTTGTTATGTAAACAATGTATCAGTTTAAATACTATACACTAGCAAAAGTAGTTTTATTATAGAACTTGAATTAACATAGCTAAAACTAATTAGATTATATAGCAATTATAATTAGTCATTAATTATACTAAAAGAGAATTATTAACACTAAATACTTAATTAAATACCAATCTGAAATTTATACATTAATAATATTTAGAAAATTTATATTTAGAAAAATTACATAGATACCAATAAAAGTGCTAAATAGGACATCTAGCAAAAGGTTTGTTAGAGAGTATTATTAACAAAATAATCTTGCAATACACTTTCTAAAAATTTTAATTTATTTCGCTATTAAATATCACTAAGAAATAATCAATAATACTACTAACCACATTGAAATACTAATATATTCAGTCCAAAAATCTGTCAATTGGCTCATCCTTCAGAAATAGAACAAATGGGCTTGGAACCTGTAGACCCAACACTTGGGTTGAACCTTAAATCCAAAGCAACCAAAGAAATAACAAGCTCTGTTATTGAGCTTTGAAGCCCACAGAGTGGCTTGGGTTTAAAAAGCCCTAACTCTCTCCCTGTTGGAGAGAGAAGACCAATGAGCCGGCGGCCACTTCCTCTACAAAGGAGGGATGAGGAAAATGAAGGGGAGGAAAAAGAGACTCACGTTGCGGTGAATGAGAGCGGCGACCAATTTTTGATGAGGAGCCGGCCGCCCGAGCGCCGTCAAGAAAAGCTTCAGCCTCACTGAAGACACAGCGACCGCGGAAGACGTGGCTGACTGCCGGACGGAGGGCGGTTACTGCCATATCGTCAGAAGAACTCAATCGCAGATCTAAATCTAGATCTGGGGACGTCCAGCATCAGGAAGGCATGGCTGGACATGGCCAGGCTCGTCATCGAGTGGTCGTCGATGGGTGATGCAGCGAAGGCAGTGGAGAGGTGAAGTGGTGATGGCGGTTCGGTAGATCGACCGGTCGAGATTGTGTTTCCGGTGGTGGTGCGGTCGATTGATGGTGGCGGTTGTGGTTGATGAATGTAGGCGTGAACTCTTGGTGATGGTGATGATTGAGGAGGAGGATGGGGCAGAGATGCTGGTGGTAGACGTAGATGATGCCGTGGTCGGCGGTGGTGGAACATGGTGATGGTTGTTTGGCCGGAATCGAGTGGTCATGGTCGAAATTAATTCGGCGGTAGAAACAGGGAGGTCGGCAATGGTGGTACCGGAAAGGAGTAAGGGCAGGGTGGCAGACTCGGAATAACGGTCGGGGAGAGCAGCCGGATGGATCTGGAATTGAGGTGGCGCTCTGCTCGGTACGGCGGTCGATCGAGGAAGCTCGGCGGCGAGCAAGGCTCTGCTGAGATAGGCAGGAGAGTAGAATTTAGAATTGAAATCAATTGTAATAAATGTCCCCATATTTTATTGGAAAGAATGGAGTGTTCCCCAAGCTAGGATGACAAACTAGTAATTTAAAGTAGATCTAGGGGTCATAACCAGGACTCTTAACTAATATTAACCAACTTCAACTAACCACTAACAAATTACTTGTTAAATTCTGCTAGTTAGAATAATTCACACTTGGCAAGGTCCTCTATTAGAGGCTGGTAGATTGTTCTTTCGAGATTTGAAAGAAAGTTCCCTCCATTCTATATTCAAAACGTGTAAGAAAATTAATATGAAGTAATAAATAGAAATAGTAACTAAAACTAAATATTTGAGACTAAGATTTATTAAGAAAACCAATATATATATATATATATATATTTTTAAGAAAACCAATATATATATATATATATATATATATATATATATATATATATATATATATATATATAAGAAAATTTTCAAAAAATCATTTTCAAAAAATCACAAAAATTTAGAGAGTTACAAATCTACCCCCCTTACAAAAATTTCGTCCTCGAAATTTCAAATGGTGCGATAAATATGAATGAGAATAAACAAACATGAATACTTGAAAATGATTTAAACAATTTTTTTTATAGAATCTGAATTTAGGCACGACTAGTAGAGTTACGACGGTCTAGAAATGATTTAGAGTTTAAAATTTAGGCATGATAATTAATACAAGAATGATTAAATTCCAATCATGATTAAAATTAGGATTTAGGCATATAAAATATAATACCAAAATAGTATAGTTCTAAAATTGTGACTTAAGTCTAACATGAATTGTCTAAGTATAACCAACACGGCTATGATTAAAATTTCAAATCCTCTAAACACGATTTAATAAAAGTTGTCAAAGTTATTTAGGCTATTACACCAAAAGTGCTAAAATATGGCTAAGAATAAAATCAAGAAATTTGAAAATTTAGTCTTACCCGAAATCAAATTTAATCATAAACGAAAATCAAGTTCTGGGATTGATCTTGAGTATGATTAAATCATTCTAGACACTGATTGATCAAAACTTTTAAAAAATAAATTGAAGTCATATGCATGATTAAAGTATCAAAATTAATCATGAACAAAATCAAAATTATTCAAGTATTACCTAGTCATGACAAAAGAATCAAAATCAATTAGGCATGACGAAATCATAGTCAAAATTATCTAGGCATACTAACACGGTCAGAAAATATCAAGCAACCAAAATTATTAACACGATTTCTCAAAATTCGACCAAAATGATATACTCGCGACTAATAAAGTCGTCCAAAATGATTAAGGTTAATCAAACAAAAGTTTTGAAAGTTTGATTTGACTAAATCATTTATTTTTTTAAATAAGCGAAATCAAATTCTAAAATGGCCTTCAAACCTATCAAAGGAATCATGTCGTTTAAGCACAATTATGTTTAAAACCAAAATTAGTTAGAAACAACCCCAATCTTATAAGTATGATCATTATCAAGCTAGACATGATCATAATAATTCAGGTATACACAATATCTAATCCTTACTAAGAAAACTAACTAAAAAAATAAAATTGTCATGATATGATTAAGCCAAATCAAAATTATCAAGGCACGATCAATGCTAGAAATAAAACCCAGCTACAATCAAAATCCTCTAAATATGTTTTTAAGGAATTATCTAGATATGTCATAATTATTATCAATGAAATCCAGTATATGCTTTTATTGAAAACATGATAGTAATTGGAGAAAAATTAAGTCACTTATAAAATCAAGATGGCTATAAGATAATATATGTATGAAAGGAATAAATCACAAGTTCTATAATTCTCTTATTACTAACTAATTTAATCAATATCTTCTTGTACCATACTTCCTCCCCTGACCCAATTGAAAAATGTCAGTTCTCAAGAACACCTAGAGATGATCTAGGTAGCCTATCTATGCTTTCCCGTATATTTATATAGCTATCAAACATATACATGTGGCTACAAATACACACATACACACACACACACACACACAAACACACACACACACACATATATATATATATATATATATATATATATATATATATATATATATATATATATATATATATATATATATATATATATATATATATATATATATATATATATCAGCTATCTAATATACATAGCTATCTATACTATATATATACATAGCTATGAAATTATACAACTATCAACAAAAATCATACAAATCACTAGAGTTGAACCATGAAAGAGATTTGGTCAATGATGGTTGAAGGGATAGTCTAAATGAGTTCTAGAAAAAATGAGGTAGACGTTCTATATAGAACACATGGTACTAGAAATGAGTTCTGAAACTTGGGGCAGACATTAAAATTGGAATAAGACCAAGTTAAAACAATTCAAGAAATTTCTGGTAAAGTTGTCAATGGTGATAAAAGATCAAGCATGGTATATAACACGGATATAGTCTCAGTAGTATCCGAAAATCATATATATATATATATATATATATATATATATATATATATATATATATATATATATGAAATCACTTTGCCTAGAGTTCATGCCTCTCCAGTATAGTGTACATCTGACTGCAGTGAACCTTTTGGCTCCATGACTCAAATAATGACAAATCACTGAATGTTTCTATCAACTTTATCCATATTATCGGAACAACTCAAGTTATCAAAAGTATTATGATTTAGAACATAGCCTCAATAATATTCGAGAACCTACGAATACCTGAGATTATTTCGACTTAGAGTCCATACCTCGCCAGTGCGCCGCTGGCTGCATTGAACCCGCAGTCTCCGTAATCCAGATAAATGACTGCAGTGCGCATCTGCCACGTCATGGTAGGTTATCAAATACTCTCTCAACTTATCCATAGGAATTTCAAAGGAGTTTATTCAAACGAGTTCTAAGTCTTAATTATGATGGAAAGTGAAGTTATCTGTTCTTTAGAAAATAAGAAGTTTTACTAGGAGAAGGGGGCTACAAAGACAAATCTCGAATATGAAACAAAGTCTCAAATAACAAACAAGGGAGTTTTAGAAAAACTACATACTAATATAGGAAAGATTAAATATTATTAATCAAATATTCCTACTAGCAAAATTATATAGATAATAAGCCAGGAAGCTCTAAGTGCATGGGAATTGAAAATCTCGGTGTTGCGTGTCTGAACCACCTAAAAAATAGAAAACTGGTTAAATATGGCCTAAACTATAGGAGAATAAGTAACCTAGTAAACTATAACCATAGCCATTTTCCACGGATCCTATGCTGTGATGAGTTTTCCTTAGTCTAACAGGTTCCCCAATAGCACTGTATACCCTAAGTGCCATTAGGACAGATCTGCATGGGCCACCACTAAAAACATGTCACGACCCGCTCCCGAATAATCGGACACGAGTCGGACACGCCCAGCCTTCGTCGATGGACACGACGAAGTAAGTTGTACAATCCTAAGGAAAACTCCAAGATACAGGAAATATAAAACATCACAGCTACTATACATATTCCCAGAATCACCACAATCCACAAGTTATTAGTACAACATCATCCGTAGACAAATCCGGTAACATGAATAAAATTATACAATCCTGAATCCTCAATATAATACAAATGATACAATTCTAATAAACTAGAAAGAATCTAATCTAGGGCACTGCAACTTTAAGTCCATCCTGAAATACAACTCCACCATCTCCGGGCTCTGACCCAAGGTGGTACCATATCCTCAAGATACCTGCAACGTATTCTATCAGGAAAAGAGCAAAATAAAACCCCGACAAGAAGCTCTAAACAATGTAAACTAAAATGTATGAAAAGGAATCACAATATGAACTATGATACAAGATAGGAATATGAAACGGTAGTAATGAAACTATAGTACGGATCCAGAAACAATGAATTATGCTATCAGTGTAACATGTAAGTCAAATAACTATCAGAGTATGTGACCGGCTGGGTAAACAATGAACAGTGAATAGTGAACAATAAAAAATGGTACGGCTTAGAGTCCCACGTACACGATGTGAGACATAGGCTATTAGTCAATGCCTAGCTCAAATAGAATTGGTCACATATCTGTAGTATTTCCTCACCCCCAATGTACAAGTAAGAACAATGAACTATGAACGATGAACAATGAACGATGAAAGATGAATAGTGAACAATGAACGATGAACAATCGTGTGTACGTGTCAACATGAGAACATGAAGTAAGACAGAAAATACAGAGTAAAGAGTTCGAGCCGGTGTACTTGCCTTAGTCCTTGTAAATCCATGTGTTCCAATGTCCACCTAGAATGGGCAAGAATGGATTAAACTATAGGTAACAATTTAGCCAATATCGCTAACTAATCTCACCCTATATACTAGGTAACCATATATACTAGCTAAATTTGCTAACCAAAACTAACTGTTTATAACTAGTTAATTTAACTATAGAATATATATACACATATATATTGTAGCTAAATATAGATGCTAGCAGCAAAATAGTTTAGCAAGAGCTAAATTTCATATCAAGATATCTATAAACAATAATAATTATGTAATAACTATATAAAACATTTGTTATGTAAACAATGTATCAATTTAAATACTATACACTAGCAAAAGTAGTTTTATTATAGAACTTGAATTAACATAGCTAAAAATAATTAGATTATTTAGCAATTATAATTAGTCATTAATTATACTAAAAGAGAATTATTAACACTAAATACTTAATTAAATACCAATCTGAAATTTTTACATTAATAATATTTAAAAATTTTATATTTAGCAAAATTACATAGATACCAATAAAACTGCTAAATAGGACATCTAGCAAAATGTTTGTCAGAGAGTATTATTAACAAAATAATCTTGCAATACACTTTATGAAAATTTTAATTTATTTCGCTATTAAATATCACCAAGAAATAATCAATAATATTAATCACCATATTGAAATACTAATAAATTCAGTCCAAAAATATGTCATAATCCTTATATTGGCTCATCCTTCAGAAATAGAACAAATGGGCTTGGAACCTGTAGACCCAACACTTGGGTTGAACCTTAAATCCAAAGCAACCAAAGAAATAACAAGCTCTGTTAGTGAGCTTTGAAGCCCACAGAGTGGCTTGGGTTTAAAAAGCCCTAACTCTCTCCCTGTTGGAGAGAGAAGACCAATGAGCCGACGGCCACTTCCTTTACAGAGGAGGGATGAGGAAAAGGAAGGGGAGAAAAAAGAGACTCACGTTGCGGCGAATGAGAGCGGCGACCGATTTTTGATAACGAGCCGACCGTCCGAGTGCCGTCAAGCAAAGCTTCAGCCTCATTGAAGACACCGCAACCGCGGAAGACGTGGCTGACTGCCGGGCGGAGGGCGGCTACTGCCACATCGTCGGAAGAACTCAATCGTAGATCTAAATCTAGATCTTGGTACGTCCAGCATCGGGAAGGCATGGCTGGACATGGCCAGGCTCATCATCGGGTGGTCGTCGATGGGTGATGCAGCGAAGGCAGTGGAGAGGTGAAGTGGTGATGGCGGTTCGGTAGATCGACCGGTCGGGATTGTGTTTCCAGTGGTGGTACGGTCGATCGATGGTGGCGGTTGTGGTTGATGAATGTAGGCATGAACTCTTGGTGATGGTGATGATTGAGGAGGAGGATGGGGCAGAGATGCTGGTGGTAGACGTAGATGATGCCGTGGTCGACAGTGGTGGAACATGGAGATGGTTGTTTGGCCGGAATCGAGTGGTCATGGTCGAAATTAATTCGGCGGTGGAAACAGGGAGGTCGGCAATGGTGGTGGCGGAAAGGAGTAAGGGCAGGGTGGCGGACTCGGAATAACGGTCGGAGAGAGCGGTCGGATGGATCTGGAGTTGTGGTGGCGCTCTGTTCGGTACGACGGTCGATCGATGAAGCTCGGCGGCGAGCAAGGCTGCTGCTGAGATAGGCAGGAGAGTAGAATTTGGAATTGAAATCAATTGTAATAAATGTCCCCATATTTTATTGGGAAGAATGGAGTGTTCCCCAAGCTAGGATGGCAAACTAGTAATTTAAAGTAGATCTAGGGGTCATAACCAGGACTCTTAACTAATATTAACCAACTTCAACTAACCACTAACAAATTACTTGTTAAATTCTGCTAGTTAGAATAATTCACACTTGGCAAGGTCCTCTATTAGAGGCTGGTAGATTGTTCTTTCGAGATTTGAAAGAAAGTTCCCTCCATTCTATATTCAAAACGTGTAAGGAAATTAATATGAAGTAATAAATAGAAATAGTAACTAGAACTAAATATTCGAGACTAAGATTTATTAAGAAAACCAACATATATAAATAAATATATATATATATATATATATATATATATATATATATATATATATATATATATATATCTAGAACTAAATATTCGAGACTAAAAAAAAAAAAAATATATATATATATATATATATATATATATATATATATATATATCAGAAAATTTTCAAAAAATCACAAAAATTTAGAGAGTTACAAATCACCCTCTCCCTCTCTCATGCTTTCTACGTTACAACTTTTCCAGTGCTGCTCCCTCTAATGATGATGAACGCAAAAATCAAAGACCCCCTCTCCTTTCTCACTCTTCACAGTTCTCACAACAGGAAGGATCAGTGCTTTCTAGTTCTCTTCCATCCATCCTTTCCTCCGTTCTAATCAAGCCTCTTCCTTCTACTCTCCTCCACCATGGATCTGGACCCATCTGCTCCTCCCTACTTCCATTCTTATTATTTGACTCTCTCAGCCACATATGATATTCAGCTCAAGTGTAGAGTCGGGGGAGAAGAAGTGGACAGGAAGAGGAAGGGGAAGCAGCACAGCCGGCGGCATGAACTGGAGGAAGTACAGAGGTTTTCTTCAACATTCGCAGGAGAACTATAAGGATATATCTTTTCACAACATGTCACCTTGTCAAAGACCCTTAATGTGACAACCATGTTACCACGGTGTCGGAAGACTAACATGTCATAATTTTCTAAGCCGTGTGTTTTGACATAATCCTCCCAACTCTTTCCTCCTATGTAGTAATCTTGCATTTCTTTATGAAGTTCAAGACGGCATATTTTTCCATTACGAGTCACTATATGCCGTCTTGGACTTCATAAAGAAATGCAAGATTACTACATAGGAGGAAAGAGTTGGGAGGATTATGTCAAAGCACACGGCTTAGAAAATTATGACATGTTAGTCTTCCGATACCGCGGTAACATGATATTCACATTAAGGATCTTTGACAAGGTGACATGTTGTGAAAAGATATATCCTTATAGTTCTCCTACGGATGTTGAAGAAAACCTCTATACTTCCTCCAGGTCATGCCGTCGGCTGTGCTGCTTCCCCCTCCTCTTTCTGCCCATTTCTTCTCTCCCGACTCTACACTTGAGCTGGATATCATATGTGGCTGAGAGAGTCAAATAAGAAGAAGGGAAGTAGGAAGAGCAGATGGGTCCAGAGCCATGGTGGAGGAGAGGAGAAGGAAGAGGCTTGATCAGAACGAAGGAATGGATGGATGGAAGAGAACTAGAAAGCACTGATCCTTCCTGTTGTGAGAACTGTGGAGAATGGGAAAGGAGAGGGGGGTCTTTGATTTTTGCGTCCATCATCATTAGAGGGAGCAGCACAGGAAAAGTTGTGATGTTGATAGCATGAGAGAGGGAGAGAGGGAATGGAGGGAGGGAAGTGGCTGCATGCCTTTGGCTCACTCGAGCATTATTTGTGCGTCAGATAAAATACAAAAAATTTGATTTTTCTCCAATTGTGAGAACGGATGGCTTAGAACACAACCCAAAATTTATTCTAGCATACATTAGTGTGAATCATCTATGTTATGTACATATGGTGTAGTATATATTTTTATCGAATCTAGTATCTGAAGGATATAACAGAATCAAGATGAACTCACATAATGTAATACTAAAACATCATCTACTACTATATAAGATATAGTGATAGGTTGTCGTATCATCATTGCCAAGGGATGAGGGTCGAAGGACAGTCAACTTTATCTACGGCTACATAGTTTCTGTCTTGCTAGTCAAATGGCTGCAGGGACTATGTCCTGATCACCATGTCGTACCGTAGATTTATGCAAATAGAGCTGGAGCTGGAGCCAAAATACAGAATCCAAAATACATAATCCAATCCCTGGGTTCGTCGAAAATACAAAAATAAAGATTGACACACAGTACTAATTCATATGTGTTTTAAGTGTGAGAACGGATGGCTCAGAACACAACCCAAAATTTATTCTAGCATACATTAGTGTAAATTATCTATATTCTGTACATATGGTGTAGTATACGTTCTTATCGAATCTAGTATCTAGTATCTGAAGAATGTAACAGAATCAAGATGAACTCACATAATGTAATACTAAAATATCATCTACTACTATATAAGATATAGTGATAGGTTGTCTTATCATCATTGCCGAGGGATGAGGGTCGGAGGACAGTCAACTTCATCTATGGCTATATAGTTACATGAGCTAGTCGTCGCGAAACGTCGCTATGACATCGCTAATAGCGACTAATTTAGCGACGTTAGTATGAATGTCGCTAAATTCTAATTATATTCCCCCACCAATTTATTTTCCCCTATTTTACTCTCTCACTCTCTCTCCACCCCCCCTCCGGTGCTCTCACTCTCTCAGGCGCTCTCATAGTACTAATTCATATCTATTTAAGTGTGAGAACGGATGGCTCAGAACACAACCCAAAATTTATTCTAGCATACATTAGTGTAGATCATTATGTTCTGTACATATGGTGTAGTCTATGTTCTTATCGTATCTAGTATCTGAACAATGTAACAGAATCAAGATGAACTCACATAATGTAATACTAAGACATCATCTAATACTATATAAGATATAGTAATAGGTTGTCATATCATCATTGCCAAGGGATGAGGGTCGGAGGACAGTCAACTTTATCTACGGCTACATAGTTTCTGCCTCGCCAGTCGAATGGCTGCAGGAACTATGTCCTGATCACCATGTCGTACCGTAGATTAATACAAATGGAGGTGGAGCTGGAGCTGGAGCCAAAATACAGAATCCAAAATACAAAATACATAATTCAATCCTTGGGTTCGCCGAAAATACAAAAATAAAAATTGACACATAGTTCTAATTCATATGTGTTTTAAGTGTGAGAACGGATGGCTCAGAACACAACCCAAAATTCATTCTAGCATACATTAGTGTGAATCATCTATGTTCTGTACATATGGTGTAGTATACGTTCTTATTCAATCTAGTGTCTATTATCTGAAGAATGTAACAGAATCAAGATAAACTCACATAATGTAATACTAAAATATCATCTACTACTATATAAGATATAGTGATAGGTTGTCGTATCATCATTGCCGAGGGATGAGGGTCGGAGGACAGTCAACTTCATCTACGGATACATAGTTTTTCCCTCGCCAGTCGAATGGCTGCAGGGACTATGTCCTGATCACCATGTCGTAGTCCAATACAATCCAGAGATTGACACAGTACTAATTCATAAATGTAGTCCAATACAAAACAACCCAATACAAATAGTCCAACACAAATAAGTACTAATAGCTAATGAGGACCACGCAGCTCACGCAAACGCTCAGTGATAAGATCACGCAACCACCTCGAATAAGTGGGATCGACGGCGGTAGGAGATATGTAGTCCCTTACAAGTGCTGCATGAATAGAACTCCCGGTCTCACTAAGTACTGGTGCTGGATGAATAGAACTCCTGGTCTCACTTGCTATCGGTGCCACTTCCTCCTTAACAGTAGGAGGAGCCACCTCAGCATTCACTGTTTCCCTCAAACGACGTGCCGCTCCTCGGGTCATGGGTGCCATCTGGTAAGATCAATATTCATAAATAATATAATTGTAACATAAGCAAGCTAACTAAAGGAACCATCATGTAATTTGAGTACATTTTCGAAAGCAGATAAAGTATAAAAAATTCGATTTTTTGCCAAGTGTGAGAACGGATGGCTCAGAACACAACCCAAAATTCATTCTAGCATACATTAGTGTGAATCATCTATGTTTTGTACATATGGTGTAGTATATGTTCTTATCGTATCTAGTATCTGAAGAATGTAACAAAATCAAGATAAACTCACATAATGTAATAATAAGACATCATCTACTACTATATAAGATATAGTGATAGGTTGTCATATCATCATTGTCGAGGGATGAGGGTCGGAGGACAGTCAACTTTATCTACGGCTATATAGTTTCTGCCTCGCCAGTCGAATGGCTGCAGGAACTATGTCCTGATCACCATGTCGTACCATAGTTTCTGCCTTGCCAGTCGAATGGCTGCAGGGACTATATGTCCCGGTCACCATGTTACCAATTAACCAACCAACAAAACTACTTGTTACAAATATCGGCACTATTGGTGAGTTCGAATCGGAGTATCACATTTTTTGGTGTCAGAAAACAAATAATTATTACTAAATTATCAGATTTTTCGGCACTATCGGTGCCGCTGACCAAGCCCCCCTACACCACCCCTAACCCGAACTCTAACCCTCCCCGCCCCCCCTGCTCTCCTCCCAAAGCCGCCCCTACCCCCTGCTCCCCTCCTCCAGCCGCCTACACATATCCACTCCTAACCCGAACCCTACCCCTAGCTCCCCTCCCCCAGCCGCCCTCGTCCCCCCTGTCCCACCCCCCCAGCCACCCTCCACTTACCCCTGAACCACCTGCATCCCCCTCTGTCCCTTCCCCCGAGCCACCCGTACCCCCCAACCACCAACAACCAAAACAGCCAAAGAGAGAGAGAGAGAGAGAGAGAGAGAGATGGAGGGGAAGAGTACCACGTACCGGAGAGGGAGGAGAGTCGCCGGAGAGAGTGAGAGTTGCTGGAGAGAGTGAGAGTGCCGAAGAGAGTGAGAGCGTCGGAGGGAGGGGAGGAGAGAGAGTGAGAGAGTAAAATGGAAGGAAATGAACCCTAACCCAAACCCTAAACCTAGCTCCCCTCCACCAGCCGCCCTCGTCCCCCTGCCCCACCTTCAGCCACCCCCCACTCACCCCCCAACCACCCGCATCCCCCTCTGCACCTCCCTCCGAGCCACCCGCATCCCCCCAAACCACCAACAACCAAAACAGCCGAAGAGAGAGAGAGAAAGAGAGAGAGGGAGGGAGAGAGTCACGTACCGGAGAGGGAGGAGAGTCACTGGAGAGAGTGAGAGCGCCGGAGGGGGGGAGGAGAGAGAGTGAGAGAGTAAAATAGGAGGAAATAAATCGGTGGGGGGGATATAATTAAAAATTAGTGACGCTATCATTACCGTCGCTAAGTTAGTCGCTATTAGCGACGTCAGAGCGACGTTTCGCGATGACTCGATCATGTGATTAATATACGTCGTTGTTACGTTGCTTACGTCGTGATTAATAGTAGCGACAATTAGCGATGTTTAGACAAAATGTCGCTAATGAACACAATTTAGCGACGTTAATCGAACGTCGCTAAATATATGTCGCCAATTGGGCAGATTTTAGTAGTGGAACCAATTAGAGCCGCCCAAACCAGCTCCAAAACTATGGGCTATGATACTGCTTGTTGGGAACGCGATGTGACCCTGAACCGGAGTTGGCCCATGAGGTGCGATATTAAATTATGCACATATGTCTTAAAAAAGAATTGTCATGTAAGGTCAGAACCAATCCTAATTATCTACACCACATGATCCCACTTTCTAACCGATGTAGAACTAAATTACCAACTCCATTGTCACGAGTAAAACTTTGATACAGAAGGGAGTATCAAAATTTTTATACCCCTATGTATGACAAGTGAGCCCTCCTCAAAGTTTAGTTTTATATTTGTCTACACATTTTACGAAGAGGGAGGGGGCCCACTTGTCATACATAGGGGTATCAAAACTTTGATATCCACTTGTCATACATAGAGGGTGAATACGCCCCTATTCCTTCCCTGTCATGTTATAAGTGCACTTTATGCAGGATCTATGTGTGCAAAATACATACGTGCCTGCACTTTCAACCCATCGTTCCTTAACTATATGAAAAGGTCGTTGGCGTATCCGCGCCAAAATGGACAAAAGATGTTTCTTTCTATCTTTTCTTTTTTTCTTTTTTTTCTCGAATTTGGGTAGCCCGACGTTTCACGGGTTGGGTTGCTATCCCAAACAACCGAAATATACCGCGTGCCTACCATCATTTGCGGCTTTTCATATCTATAACTGGTGCTAATCGTCTTTACAGATGAGCGTCCATCAAAGGTTATATCCCTCCTAGGTCGAACGGTCCTGGTGCCCCGGCGCACCCGAACGGTCCCAAACACCTTTCGAGGCATCATGTCATATCCGACAGTTCTGCCACATTCATGCCATAACTGTATTTCACAACGAAGCCATCTTTTTATGATCTCGTGCACATAGGCACGTTTTGACACATTTATCATCTTTTCCTTCACAATGTGCACTTGCTGCATGCATCGAAGCCGTATTTTTATGTTCTATGCCATAGTATTCAATGTACATGGCTCGTGCACTAGGGCACTCGCTTATATTTTTTTTCTAATGTGCTAGCGTTTCTAACTCGTGCACGAGGGCACGGAATGGCTCGTGCACGAAGGCACTCGCCGAATACAGTTATCCCATGTTCTTGCGGCTTGCGCACCAAGGCGCGCACCTTTTTGATATCCAATGTTCCATAGCGACTCGTGCAATTGATGCACGTTTTATTTCAATTGTTCTAACTAGTGTTCGACACACACTATGATTTATCTTCCGATCGGACCACGCCCGTGGCATCGATAGGTTAACTTAGCAAATAATGTTACATTCTTACTTAGGCATCAATGAGTAAAATGAAGAGTCAATCCTCCCACCTTGAGTCGATACGCCTTGTCGTTTCGCCGAGCCGATACGGCTCGAGTTCATAACTTCGTTGCACGGCCAACTCTTCTGACTTAGCCATTCGAGCACTTCATGCTTCATTGATTATACGTTCGACTTGGCTTACCGTGCCAACGCCTCATTCCGTCGCAAGGTGAAAATTGGTTTCGCGGACCCTTTTTTGAATAAGGCAAAATGTCAACCTCTAATATTTCAGCGTAAACGTATAGCCTGCACACGAAACCAACTAAAATCAATACTTATTCCAATCGATCAATTGCCTTGCGTCGATTTGATTTCTTAGAATCTTCGAACCGACTTAACGTACTTATCCTTTGGGGCAATGCGGTACTTCGTATCGATTCAACTCGATGCATTCTTTGGGACAATGTAACTCTTTGCATCGACTTAGTTCGATGCATTGCTCGAAAAAATGTAACTCTCGTATCGATTCACATCGATACATTTTATTCGGTCAATGCAACTCATTGAGTCAACGTTTCAGTGTAATACGTCGTGCGAAGAGGGGCATTACACAAGGCTAGGTTGGTAGCCAAGGAGTTTTCTTATAAGCAGAAGATTGACTACTTTGACACATATGCTCCAGTAGCCCGGATGACCACCATCAAAATGTTGATTGCTCTCGCAGCAATACATAAAATGGTGATACATCAGATGGATGTGAAAACGGCTTTTCTAAATGGCGAGCTGACCGAAGAGATTTACATGCAACAGACAGAGAGATTTGTCGTCAAAGGTCTTGAAGACAATGTCTGCAAGTTGGTGAAATCCTTGTACGGTCTTAAACAGGCTCCCAAGATGTGGCATGAGAAATTTGACAAGGTTATAAAGTCAAATGGCTACATGGTCAGCGAGACGGACAAGTGTGTTTATACAAAGTTCGCTGATGAAAAAGGTGTGATTATTTGTCTATACGTGGATGACATACTGATCCTAGGTACGGATATGGGCTGTGTCACAGAGACAATGACGTTCATCTCGAGCAAGTTTAGTATGAAGGACTTGGGGGAAGCTATTGTGATCTTAGGGATCAAGATCATCCGGATAGACACTGGACTAGTGCTGTCACAGTCTTATTATGTTGCAAAGATGATCACTCGTTACGGGTATCAGGATCTTCCAGGGATCGATACGCCGTACAGGTGTGATCTGAAGATGAAGCCTAATTCATGGAAAAGCGTCAGACAGCTGGAATATACAAGTGTAATTAGGAGTTTGATGTATGCTACTACTGCCATAAGGCCTTACATAGCTTTTGCCATGGGAATGCTGAGCCATTTCACGAGCAACCCAGGCATTGAGCACTGGAAAGCTGTGAAACGGGTTATGAGATATCTTAAAAAGACTCAGACATATGCACTGTACTACAGCGGAGATCCACCGGTAGTGGAAGGCTTCAGTGATGCCATCTGGTGCTCAAAAGTGGAGAGCGAGAGGTCCACAGGTGGATACATTTTCACAATGGGTGGAGCTGCTATATCGTGGAAATCGAAGAAGCAGACTATGCTCTTACGGTCATCCATGAAATCTGAATTCTTTGCACTTGATACCGCAACGAAGGAAGCAAAAGAATGGCTTCAGAAGCTTATGTATGATCTTCCAGTGGTTGGGGCACAAATACCAGTGATACTGATATACTACGACAACCAGGCGATTGCAGCGGTGGCATCAAATGACCTATTCAACGGAATGAAGAGGACTGTGCGGTTGAAGCATAGGGCAGTACACGATCTCATCAAGAGGAGTATTATTGCAGTGATTGATGTTCGGAGTCAGAAGAACCTGGCGGATCCGTTCACCAAGGGCCTCAAGTGCCAGCTGGTCGATGACATAGCTTGTAAAATGGGCTAGAAGGCATTCTGATATTGTATTATTGCAATCCTACCATAAAGTTTTATGCTACTAGTTCAAAAAGAAATCTACTAGGCATCTAGCTTTTGGTTCAAGGGAGGACCATTAATCGAAAGAATATCAGGAACGGTGGGTACATGTCCTATTGGTCATGGAGAGGTTACGGACCTACAACCACTGTTGTCTACTGTTGTTTTCTGCGAAAAATAGATCCTGTGGGAAGGTTGGCTTAAAATGTAGTGCCCCGTCCCTACATTGTGCCCCGTACTTGTCCACGGGGTGCACGAGAAAGGAACATTATCGCTATCGATTCGGTCGGGACCGATAGGTCGGGATCAACCGAGTCGATCGAACGGGAATGGTTGAATTAAGATCCATTCCTCATTATGGAATGTCTTCTTCGGAACCAAGTCCCATATTCAGCGAGTTGCGCCTCGAGAATTGACTCTACGGCTGAGTCGGGAGAGACCTCCCGTTGCTCTGCTTTTTACGCCGCTTGCGTTGGTTTTGACTTTGCTTTCTGAATGCGTTTTCGTGAATATTTTCGATGGTTTTCATGGCTTGCATTTCGAACTCGCATTTCCTATCGAACTCCTTGAATAATGCAATGTTCTAATCGGTTGCTTGTGCGATTTCAGGTAATCGCGTAGGCGACGTCTAGCGCGGCCAACAAGTTATCTCGCCGAAGTAAACTCAAGGTGATTGGCTGACCCTTCTCTTCTTGACCCTCTTCTTAGGCAAAAATCGATAGTGTTGTTGCGAATGAAAGGATAAATACAAGGGCACGAACACGGGAAAAAGGATTGAGTTTTCAAAGAGAATGTAGGCTATGTCTTAATAACTAAAAAGAAAAATATATCTTCACACGGTTATGGACAACTTGTCGACAAGGCGATAGTTTCCTCGAGCGGCAACCCGAGGCCACGGGACCGTTTCGGCCTAGGAGGAAACAGGGTATAGTCGTGCATAAGGTTTCAGCACAGGTTAAGCGGAGACTTGCAACGGAGCTAGCTACGTGCGTTGAAAGGATCTCGATTAACAAAACTATACGTCCAGGATGGCTTGTGATGCCAGTGACCAATCACACGTACATTTTGTACTTAATATGAAAAATGTTAACAATTGACAGGAAAGAACATGGTAAGTTTCATAAGGCGCGGCGCGGTCCGCCGGGGGTAAGTTCCGACGTAAATTATATTATGCTTGTCATTTCTCGCTTGAAATTCATTATGATGGTTAGAAACATTCATGAACTAAAGTCATATAAACTCATTCAACCAAATGAGAGCTTGGAACTTAACTTGCCACGCACCAGTACAAAGTGTAATGTACTGATCCTCGCTCTCCACGCAGGTACCCCGAACCACGAAGGGCGTGCCACCTAAAATCTCAAGGCATCATGGACACTTTTGAAGCCTCGTCCGTGTAAAGGCTTGTTTCTGAATTTCTTTTGAAGACTCCGCATTCAGTACAAAAGAAGACCAATGGCGGCTCGGCTTCCCTCGATCGCAGGTGGAAATGTGTAATGGTTTTTGCTTGTAAAAAGGGATGTAATGTATGGAACGACTATCTCATCGGCGTTCGTTTTGTAAGTCGAGTCATGTTGTAGCCCGCGCGGTAATGAATGTAATGAAGTCAATGTAAATGAAGTTTTGTTATCAATGAAAAAGTCTACTTCTATTTCAAATGTGTCAATCAATTTCTCTGCGTACTCTAACTTGATGTTGTGTTTCGGATAGCCTTATGAATGTGCCTTGTGCGATCGCAATTTAGGTTCGCACGGCATCACGCCCGGGGGACGACTATCGATTCTACGGAATCGGGGCATGACATAATGGTATCAGAGCACGGCTTTACATTCTTTGACCTCGCATCGATGAGATAAGTTATTCCATACAATGAGTCCATAATATTTTGTGACTGATGCGTTTGCCTTCGTATCGCAGAAGTGACAGAATCCATGGTCGAGCGAGAGCAGAGCGCTTCTAGCGGCTCTAGTAGTTCGTATTGTTCGCGGGGCGGACCTTCTAACGATACCATCGAAAGGTTGCTGCGCATGATGGAGGCACAGCGGAACCAGTCCGAGAACCGACATCAACAGACGGAGGAACGACATGCCCAGTTCAAAGCTCGCTTCGAAGCTCGTTTCGACGCACATGCCAAACTTCAATAAAAGCAGTTGGATACCCTGCAGCAGATCGTCCAGACAATGGAAGCCAACGGAAATTCTGTGACTGCGCCTACCGTCAACGCACCTGCTGCCACCGTGCCGACGATCCTACCCATTGAAGTCGATACGACGGAGCTCGAGCGTCAACCAGCGGCACCGAAAAAGTACAACTTTGAAGTGTCCAAATTCAAGAAGGCGTGCCGCACTTCCTTCAGCGGTACCGAGGGTCCTTCCATGGCAATCGACTGGTTGGAAGAGCTGGAAGATCACTTCGAGCTTCTCGGCATTGAAGAGTCAAAGCAAGTCGCCTGCGCACAACTTCAACTACGGTTGAACGCACACGACTGGTGGGCCATGTGCAAGCGAGTGATCCGATCGGACAACACCACTGCGCCGATCTCTTTGGCCACGTTCCGCAAAGCTTTTGAAGTCCAGTACCTTCCATCAGCCGTTCGTCAAGCGAAGGAAAATAAATTCATGTAGTTGAAGCAAGGGAGCCGGACAGTGGAACAGTACATCGTAGAATTCAACAAGTTGTCTAAGTTTGCTGGTCAGTTTCTGCCTACTGAAGAGTGTCGTGTGCGACGGTTCGAAGTGGATCTGCGACACTCGATCGGTGCGTATGTCGGGGTCCCGGAGTACAAGACCATTAGCGAGGCTCTAAATCACGCTCTTCGCCTTGAGAACCTACATCCTTCCGGTGCTGACGACGTTGTGCGCCACTCCAATCACAAACGTCCTAGCTATACGAGAGGCAACAATCACGCATCAAAGCGTCCGAACCATGGCGATTACCAGGAACATAACTCTTCATCGCGATGTGCCAAGTGCAGTTCCCTTGGGCATGAGGCGAGCAAGTGCTTTGTCGTCGAGGGCGGATACTTCTTTTGCGGACAAAAGGGTCACTATAAACAAGATTGCCCCCGGAGAGGGAATTGTAATGTCCCACCACAACAACACCGTCAAGAGAGTCGAGGACAGGCGCCCCGACCTCCTCAGCCCACTCAATCCAACAACCAAGATCGACGCCCTAATGCACAGGGGCGTGTCTTTGCTCTGACTCGAGACGAGGCGTACGCTTCTGACACTGTTGTGACAGGTATATTGAATTTCAATAATGTACCTGCTCGTGTATTATTTGATTCAGGTGCCTCGCATACTTTCATATCGGCAGACTTCGCCGCCGAGCACAAATTCCCTGTAATGTTTTTAGACCTTGACCTTAGCGTAAGTATGCCTTCGGGCGTGCCACTACTCACAAACTTAGCCTGCGGGGGAGGAACCATATGTATTGGGGGTCAGAAGATCGATCTTGATGCGATAGTTCTAGATATGAAGGACTTCGACATCATATTGGGCATGGATTGGCTCGGTCCGTGCAACGCAACCATAGACTGCGCTGAAAAGAAGGTCACATTCCGCATACCTGGAGTGCCTGAATTTTACTACTCGTGTGGTGAGGCGTCGCCGACCTGCATGGTGATCTCCGCAATATCTGCTCGACGGATGCTGCATTCCGGGTGCGAAGGCTATCTAGCATCCGTTCGAGACATGCGACAGGATGATGCAAACGTGGAAGAAACCGACGTTGTAGCAGAATTCCCAGACGTGTTCCCGGACGAGCTACCCGACATGCCGCCCGATCGAGAAATAGAGTTCACCATCGACACATTCTCCAACACCCGGCCGATCTCAAAAGCCCCATACAGGATGGCCCCTGCAGAATTGAAGGAATTGAAGGTATAACTTCAAGAATTACTTGATAGAGGGTTTATCCGTCCGAGTGTCTCGCCGTGGGGTGCGTCCGTGATATTCGTGAAGAAGAAGGATAGATCGATGTGGCTCTGCATCGACTATCGGGAATTGAACAAAGCCACCGTCCAAAACAAATAACCCCTGCCCCGCATCGACGACTTGTTCGACCAGCTCCAAGGTGCATCGGTGTTTTCGAAGATTGATCTGCGATCGGGTTATCACCAACTCAAAGTCAAGCCAGATGACGTGCCGAAGTCTGCCTTCCGCACTCGTTATGGCCACTATGAGTTCTTGGTAATGCGGTTCGGTCTGACAAACGCTCCTGCCGTCTTCATGGATCTAATGAATCGGGTGTTCCGTCTGTTCGTTGACAAGTTCGTAGTAGTCTTCATCGACGACATCCTCGTCTACTCGAAGGATCGAGCGCAACATACAGAGCATCTGCGGACGGTACTCCAAACCCTTCGAGAGAATCAGTTGTACGCGAAGATGAGCAAGTACGAGTTCTGGCTGAACAGCATCTCATTCTTTGGGCACATCATCTCCACCGCGGGCATCGCAGTCGATCCGAAGAAAGTTGAGGCAGTTGCTGATTGGAAACGACCCGCATCAGTTAGTAAAATTTGAAGCTTTCTAGGCTTGGCGGGATACTACCGACGCTTCGTGAAGGACTTCGCGAAGATTGCATTGCCATTGACTTGCCTCACCCAGAAAGGAGTCGCATTCAAGTGGTCAGACGACTGTGAAGCTTCCTTCCAGGAGCTTAAACAACGGCTCGTTTCGGCCCTGATACTTGCTCTTCCTGAGGGGACAGAGGAATTTCAGATATTCAGCGATGCTTCTGGCCAGGGCTTGGGGTGTGTGCTCATGCAGCGGGATAAGGTGATATCTTTTGCTTCCCGGCAGTTGAAGCCGTACGAGAAGAACTACCCCACGCATGACCTAGAATTAACAGCGATTGTGTTTACGTTGAAGCTGTGGCGTCACTATCTCTATGGCGTGGCATGCAGGATTTATACGGACCATAAAAGCCTCAAGTATCTCTTCACCCAGAAAGAATTGAATTTGCGACAGAGGCGATGGCTCGAGCTGATCAAAGACTATGACTTGTCAATCGACTACACGCCAGGCAAGGGAAATGTGGTAGCGGATGCGCTGAGCCGGAAGTACTTAGCTTCATTATGCATCAATGACCGACTGCTGCGTGACTTGGAAGGAATGGGCATTGAACTCCGAGTTCGTTTCAGAGACGTAAAACTAGCACAACTGCGGGTGAAACCGAGCCTACTGCAGAGGATCAAGTCTGCACAGAAGGACGACCCATACATAGAGAAGATGCAGAAGCTGATATCGACAGGGAAAGCGTCCGACTTTACAGAGGACGAGTCGGGAGTGTTGCGCGTGAAGGGACGGCTATGCGTACCGGACGATGCAGAACTTAGAAAGGAGATAATGTCGGAGGCGCATTATACAAAATATTCCCTGCATCCTGGCAGCACCAAGATGTATAAGGACCTCCGCATTGTCTTTTGGTGGCACGACATGAAGAGGGACGTAGCGCTCTTTGTGTCAAAATGTATGGCCTGTCAGCAAGTCAAAGCCGAGCACCAGCAACCTGGCGGGGAGATGTAGAACCTCGCCATTCCAGAGTGGAAATGGGATCACATCACTATGGACTTCGTTGTTGGCTTGTCGAGGATGCCGCGGGAAAACGATGCCGTCCGGGTCATCGTCGATCGACTACCCAAGTCAGCGTACTTTATCGCCATCAAAGTTACTTGGAGCGTCGACCGCCTTGCTCAGATATACCTTGATGAGATAGTTCGGCTGCACGGGGTCCCAGTTTCTATTGTCCCTGATCGGGATGGACGGTTCGTAGCGTGCTTCTGGAGTAGTCTACATTCAGCGTTGGGGACCAAGTTGAAGTTCAGTTCAGCTTATCATCCTCAGACTGACGGCCAAACAGAACGGGTGAACCAAATTCTCGAAGACATGTTGCGACTCTGTGCGATCGACTTGAAGTCAAGTTGGGACATCCATCTACTGCTGGCCGAGTTTGCATACAACAACAGCTATCAGTCCAGCATCCAAATGGCGCCGTATGAAGCTTTGTACGGCCGGAAGTGCAGATCGCCCATTTGCTGGGATAAAGTCGGGGAACGACAGATACTTGGTCCGGAGCTGGTGGAGCAGACTGTGCAGAAGGTCAAGTTGATACGAGAGAGATTGAAGATAGCACAAAGCCGACAGAAAAGCTATGCCGACACGCACCGACGCCCCCTCGAGTTCTCGGAAGGCGACTATATATTCCTGAAGGTGATGCCTATGCGTAGAGTTTCCCGGTTCGGTACGAAAGGAAAGTTGAGCCCAAGATTTGTTGGCCCGTTTGAAATATTGAAACGTGTCGCCCCGGTAGCTTACCAAATTGCCTTGCCGCCTGCATTGTCAGAGGTACACGACGTCTTTTACGTCTCATAATTGCGGAAGTACGTGCACGATCCGAGATATATGGTAGATTTGGGTAAGCTGGACCTGAAGGCGGACTTGTCATATGTCGAAGAGCCGGTGCAAATCTTGGAGCGCAAGGATAAACTTCTCCGTAACCGTGCTATTCCACTCGTCCGCGTCCTCTGGAGGAACCAGTCAGTCGAAGAGTCGACGTGGGAGCTTGAGTCAGAAATGAAAGAAAAGTTCCCTTCATTGTTCTCGTAGAGGTAGGTTCTATTTTAAGTTTCGAGGACGAAATTTTTTCTTAGTTGGTTATGGTGTAGTGCCCCGTCCCTACATCGTGCCTCGTACTTGTCCACGGGGTGCGCGAGAAAGGAATACTGTCGCTATCGATTCGGTCGGGACCGATAGGTCGGGATCGACCGAGTCGATCGAACGGGAACGGTTGAATTAAGATCCGTTCCTCGTTATGGAATGTCTTCTTCGGAACCAAGTCCCATATTCAGCGGGTTGCGCCTCGAGGATTGACTCTACGGCTGAGTCGGGAGAGACCTCCCGTTGCTCTGCTTTTCACGCCGCTTGCGTTGGTTTTGGCTTTGTTTTCTGAATGCATTTTCGTGAATATTTTCGATGGTTTTCATGGCTTGCATTTCGAACTCGCATTTCCTATCGAACTCCTTGAATAATGCAGTATTCTAATCGGTTGCTTGTGCGATTTCAGGTAATCGTGTAGGCGACGTCTAGCGTGGCCAACAAGTTCTCTCGTCGAAGTAAACTCAAGGTGAGTGGCTGACCCTTCTCTTCTCGACCCTCTTCTTAGGCAAAAATCGATAGTGTTGTTGCGAATGAAAGGATAAATGCAAGGGCACGAACACGGGAAAAAGGATTGAGTTTTCAAAGAGAATGTAGGCTATATCTTAATAACTAAAAAGAAAAATATATCTTCACACGGTTATGGACAACTTGTCGACAAGGTGATAGTTTCCTCGAGCGACAACCCGAGGCCACGGGACCGTTTCGGCCTAGGAGGAAACAGGGTATAGTTGTGCATAAGGTTTTAGCACAGGTTAAGCGGGGACTTGCAACGGAGCTAGCTACTTGCGTTGAAAGGATCTCGATTAACGAAACTATACGTCCAGAATGGCTTGTGATGCCAGTGACCAATCACACGTACATTTTGTGCTTAATATAAAAAATATTAACAATTGACATGGAAGAACATAGTAAGTTTCATAAGGCACGGCGCGGTCCGCCGGGGGTAAGTTCCGACGTAAATTACATTATGCTTGTCATTTCTCGCTTGAAATTCATTAGGATGGTTAGAAACATTCATGAACTAAAGTCATATAAACTCATTCAACCAAATGAGAGCTTGGAACTTAACTTGTCAAGCACCAGTACAAAGTGTAATGTACTGATCCTCGCTCTCCACGCAGGTACCCTGAACCACGAAGGGCGTGCCACCTAAAATCTCAAGACGGCATGGACACTTTTGAAGTCTCGTCCGTAAAGGCTTGTTTCTGAATTCCTTTTGAAGACTCCGTATTCAGTACAAAAGAAGACCAATGGCGGTTCGGCTTCCCTCGATCGCAGGTGGAAATGTGTAATGTTTTTTGCTTGTAAAAAGAGATGTAATGTATGGAACGACTATCTCATCGGCGTTCGTTTTGTAAGTCGAGTCATGTTGTAGCCCGCGCGGCAATGAATGTAATGAAGTCAATGTAAATGAAGTTTTGTTATCAATAAAAAAGTCTACTTCTATTTCAAATGTGTCAATCAATTTCTCTGCGTACTCTAACTTGATGTTGTGTTTCGGATAGCCTTATGAATGTGCCTTGTGCGATCGCAATTTAGGTTCGTACGGCATCACGCCCGGGGGACGACTATCGATTCTACAGAATCGGGGCGTGACATAAAATGCCTTAGTGAGTTCTCAAGCAGAGTGAATGCCTGGTGTGCTTTACAGGAAGTACGGTAGTGCAGCACTACAAGGAGTGAAACTCCATGCTACTTTGGGGTGACTCCACCATAAGATTCCCAAAAGGGGGTAATGCCTCGGCTTTATGAGCCAAGTCACAGCGGTAGCAGCAAATAGACAGGTAGCCTAATGCTGTATATTAAAATAAGAGGGGTGTAGCCAGCACTACAAAGGGGAGGAGTTCCTCATGTTACAGTGGCACGACACCACGATAAGGTACCCGGTTAGGGATAAAGCCTCGGTCTTGCAAGCCATGTCATTGCGGTGTAACACCGCATGGCAGCCTAAGGCTTCATGCGGGGTAGTATGGCACTACAATGAGACGGTGTCCTCATGCTACAGTAGTATGACACTACGATGAGGTTTCCGGTACGGGATAAGGCCTCGACTTTAGGCCATGTCTTAGCGGTGTAGCACCGCAAGGAAAGCGCAAAGCTCTTCATGCCATGTCTCTTTAACAAAGAAGTCACCTATAGTGTATGGAAAGAGATAACAGACCGTCTCTTGAGGGTAAACTTGTAGACGCCCAAAATTATACACTGAAACCAGGCTGGCACAGGGCCTTTAATGTGTAGCCAGAAGCACATGTAACTACATTATGTGAGTGGAAAGAATTTCAGCTATGGTGTAGAATTCAAGGATTAGTTCATTATTGTATTATAGTATGTTATTTGACCCATGCGGGAAGATTCAAGTCGTCAGCGATATCTCTCCTAATGCATGATGGACAGTTACTATAGGGAACACTCAAACCCATATATAGAGATATGTGGGAGATTGTTGGATTTTTGGCCTTTTTTATTGGAAACTTTAGTCCCACATCGGCTAGGCCAAAGGAGTTGTATCTCTATATATTAGCTATGCTCTTTTAGAGATGCACGTGTGGTTTGAAGGTGCACATGGGTGTGCAATGTGGGGATATGTTTCTAATGGGAAAAAATGCTAAATCAACAATGAAGCATTCATGTTTTTTGCTCTTGGAAAATTTATTTCCATTGGAGCTAAGTCCCGTAGGGGCTTAGCGACTCGGACTCGGACTCGGACTCGGACACGAACACGGACTCAAGGGCTCATGAGGCATAATATGGCATTTTGTTGGCGCACTTTGCACTTAGCACGTCAGCATAAATCTTTTTGGATTTTTAAGATCTTCGTTTACCAGATCTGTTACGCGTCTTCTTTGAAGTGTTGCATTGAAACATTGTCTTTACAATTGTTTCGCCTTCTAAGTTTTTCCATCGAAAATTGTGCCCCAACACTAACAACTCCTACATGCTAAATGATGTTCTATTATACATGTTTCACGTAGCTAGTGTATGATTCCAGGTATCTTTCAGTTTACTAGCTATTTACTTGTCCTTACTATTTTATATAATATTGCATCTTGTTGTTGAATACGGTTGAATTACATTATACTTTGTTTATTTTCTGATTGGATTGTTGACATTATTACGCTTCATTTGCAAGAGAAAGAATAAGAAAAAGTAAAAAAAAAAAAAAGAGTAAAAGAAGAAGAAGTTCATGGATTGATCATTAGTTTGGATCGAAACTTTATAGACACATTCCTGGTCCCTTGTAATAACCACCAACAGTACCAACCACTGCTACATTAGAAAGTAACAACTAAAACAAACTTGTCCAAACCCAAGTGTAAATTACTAAGGGCATCACATAAAGCGATAGGAGTCAAATATTTTTAAAAATATATTACTTTTTGATACCGAAAATATTTTTGAAAAATATTTGGGGGACTATTATAGTTTTTTGTTTGTTATGACAGTTAGGATTATGACAGTCCTAAATACAGCTAGGACTACTAGAATCCTGATAGTGATCATATAACATAAAAGTAAAAAATAAATCTTATATTGAAATACGCACTTGGAACTTGTCATTATAATTTTTTAGAGAATAATTTTATGATCTCTAACATAACAAACCACTAATATACTTAAAAAAAAAAGTAACGACTAAAATAAAACGTGCCTAAATCCAAAAAAGAAAAGAAAAAGAAGAACATGTCAATATTATTATATATTGTTAAATAAATCTAATCTCTCCCTCTCCTGCTCCTTCAGCTTTGGCGGCCCATCTCAATAAATAAAAGAAAGAGAAAGGCAACAAACACACTTTATATTTTATAAGAGAGAAGACTTCAAAGCCTGAAATGAAAAGAAGACCGAATCAAAAAAAACTTACTTAGACCTCAGACATTTAATAGAACGCCAAACACCAACTCCTTTATATAGCCCGACACTGCGCATACGTTTTCCCTCCAAACTCTCCCATCCCAACAAAACAAAACAATGGCTTCTCTGATCTCGTCTCGTGCCCTACTCTCCTCTTCAGCTGTTGCATCTACATCTTCCGCCGCCGGCCCCGACAGTACACTCTCCTACTTGTCCTTGCACCGACGCCACTCCGTCGCTCTTCGCCAGATCAGACCCGCTGCTGCTGCTGCTTCACAATCGATTAATCTCTCTGCTCGCAGATTAAGATATACAAATCTCACTCCCAAGTGTTTCAGAACAAATTTCGTCGTCGATGTCGAGCATGTAGTAAGACCAGCAGATGGTATAAGAAAGGATCTCCCATCCGATCGCTCCATCTCTTATCTTAGCCTGACGAAATCCGTCGACATTCTCGATTCCAAGTCTTTGAAGTTGACGAGCGAAGAAGAACAGGACCACCTCTCAAATTCTCTCTTCACTGAATTGACGGTTTTGTCTGAAGAGGAGCAAGATACTCTAGCAGCCACACCAGCTCATCGTGGCGGTCTATATGGTAAGTAATTAATCAACAAACATTCATTCATTCATATTTCTTTATACTGCTAATTTACTATATACCTGATAATTAATTAATTACAATATATATTTATTTTAATTTTGATGTTTTTGTATGATGATGATGTGCAGCTTTATACGGAAGCTACTTGGCTGGGAATTTGGTGGAACGCGTATGGAATTTCGCTTGGCCAGCAGCTGTGGCCATGCTTCATCCTAGCCTGTTGCCTGTTGCTGTTGTTGGATTTTTCACAAAGCTTGCCATGTTCATCGGTGGCCCACTCCTCGGCGAATTTATGGATCATTTTCCTAGAATTCGTGCCTACTACGGATTGAATCTTGTCCAGATATCCTCTCAGTTGGTATCAGCCGCGATGATCATATATGCTCTCGCCAACGGTACTGCACAGTACACTACTGCGACGTCCGTGCTTGTCCAGCCTTGGTTTATGGTGCTGGTCGTAGCCGGGGCCATGGAAAGGCTTTCGGGAGTGGCTTTGGGGGTCACCATGGAGCGCGACTGGGTCGTCAGGCTGGCAGGAGCAAACAGACCAGTAGCACTGGCCAAAGCGAACGCCATGTTGAATCGGATCGACCAATTCTCCGAGATTGCTGGAGCTACCATTTTCGGCATCCTACTATCGAAGTACGACACGGCGACGTGCTTGAAGTTCGCCTCCGGTCTAATGATGTGCACGCTACCTGTCGTGGCGATTCTTGGTCAGCTTGTGAACAGGCTTTCGAGTGGCGTTCTTGACGATATCAACAAGCCCGCCGCCCCTTCGGTCTCCGAAAAATTAGTCGCGGGAACACAACCTGGTCGTCGTGTGATCAATCCTGGCAACATAGGTAAATTAATTAACAGTTTAATTATAACACAACTATATATAATTGGTCTTAAATAATTTGTCAACAACTTTCAAGTTGCAAATAACTAAAGAAGAATTAATTGATTTCAGTGAAGAAGGGATTCAAAACCATCAAACACGGGTGGATGGAGTACAAGGAACAACCAGTTCTTCCTGCGAGTGTAGCATCCGTATTCCTATACTTCAATATCGCTCTGGCTCCAGGCTCCATAATGACTGCATTCTTGATGCATCATGGCATAAGCCCGTCGATCGTCGGTGGATTCAGCGGCTTGTGCGCCTTCATGGGAGTCGCGGCAACCTTCATTTCCGCAACTCTGGTCAAGAAGCTCGGCATCCTGAAGGCAGGAGCAGCCGGATTAGTCTTCCAGGCCTCGGTCCTTACTATGGCTCTTGGTGTGCTCTGCTGCACTAGGACTGCTCAGCAGGCGCCGCTATATTTGTTCCTCTCCTTGATTGTATTATCAAGATTAGGTCACATGTCGTATGATCTCGTGGGGACTCAGATTCTTCAGACCGGGATCCCGCTCTCGAAAGCAAACCTGATCGGGACGACAGAGATCTCGATCGCAAGCCTTGCGGAGTTCATAATGCTCGGAGTAGCGATAATTGCGAACGACGTGGCTCACTTCGGCTTCCTAGCAATGCTCTCGACCTCCTGTGTGGTAGGGGCTGCGTGGATGTTCTGCCATTGGCTATCAAACCCGACAGACCAACAAAAGAAGCTGTTCAGCTTCGATGGTAGTAGTCATCACTCCACACAATAAAAAGTTTCTTCTTCATCACTGTCCTGAGATGCAAGTGGAACCATCCTTGTATCGACTCAGCGACACAAATTAACTAACGAGCAGCTGAACAGTACTAACAATATTCTTTCCAAGGACGCGCGGCATTCGCTCTCACAATTAACCATACTATTTGTACACAATTTGTACACATACATACACTGATGTATCTTTATTCGTTACCATTCTTTCATAACGTTACCAGTACATGTATACTCTTTTTTCTCTTCTTATTATTATAGAGCTTTGTGATGCTCCAATGTGGCGTCCAGTTTTCGTAATACATATGTACCTGTGATTAAACCTTCTCAACAAAGATTCTTTTCGCTTGTTTGCCTCCAGTTTCTTGATTGGCCCATTTTTTTTGTTCTTGTTACAAACATACAAGTAGTCTACCATAATAATAATATCATATTCCTTCACGTTAGTATTGTAGCCGACTTGCAGTTGCAGGAAACAAACAAGCAGGTTCATAAACTTAGTACAGCTGGAAGAGAGGAAAATTTCAGGAGGAGGGGGTCAAATAATGTCGACTTAATAAAAGTCAAACTTTGCATAAATAATTATGTATACGACTGAAATCAATCTTATGATCAATAGTTGTTTTTTTAGACCTGTCATCTTCTCAAGATCTTTTATTAATTAATTTGAGGATTGATTGTGGACTGTGGACTTGGATGTTTGAATTGTAGCTTGGTAGTCAATTGTTGTTGGTATAGTTCTGCTAGGTGTTAATGAAAATAAAAACAAAAACTATTACACAAGATAAGCATCAACGCCAGCCAAACGCGATAGTTGATTTTTGCAAAAGAATAAAGATCAAACAATTCAAAACAAATACGCAAGAATCAAGTGAAAAACTCCAACCTCTACAAAAATCATGGAAAGAGCGATCCAATTCTACACAAGGAACCTTAGGCCTATTTATATAGTATGCCATGTGTCCATATATATATAGAGAGATCCAATCTTAGGTAGGCATGGCATATGTTTTCACATTTAGAACTTATTGACTAGATAGGACTAGGACTTTGCGCCAAAGTGTTAGGATTAATAAATATGAGCTAAATCCTAACAATCATCACATTGGATCATATTCATCATCCAACTCAATAAGCATCTAGCAACCTCCAACATTCAGTCTTCAAGCAGTGGTATCGATCTCACAATTCGCCAAGCATAATTCACTACATTTTGGGGACCAAAAGCGATTTGAGCAAATCCATGAATTAAAAATAGACTCAATTTGCAAGTCTAGATCAATCGATACCGGCAAGGTTTTCCCAATAAGGTTCTCAAACTGACTAGCTCTGTCTAGCCTCCAGTCAATACACCGCCAGGGACGTGACACTACGTACCAACCCACTAAGAAGTTTCATCCTTGAAACTTAAAGAATAGGCTCGCCAACATCACGAACACCCTCACGCTTAATTTGTAGGTTATAAACTCTAGACCTTCTATATATGTTGCTCCTCATGCCGATTGTATGGAAGCAACGCTTGATTCTGATTTAGCATCTGCCCAGGATATTACGGTTACATGCCTCTTGTTTGAGCAATTTTTTTACAATATTACCCTTTTGACCACAGTTGGAACATTTCTTGTTGGCAATATGATAATCTATTTTGGTGTGACCCCATCGACCATAGAAGTTGTACTCCACGACATGGCATTGCTCCCCTTCGGCCTCCCTTTCTCCGTCATGATGCCTCTTGGCGGAGTTGTTGCGACTACCTTGAACTTTTGCTTGAGTATTACAAGGGCTAAATTCTTCCATCTCAATAGCTGCCTCGAAGGCCTTGATGTATGACTTGCACTCCCGATTCAGCATGTCCCTCCGTATGTCATCATTCAAGTTTTTCAAAAATCGGTGGATCCGAGATTTTTCATTGGGTATCATAGAGCCAGCAAATTCGTAGCAAGTTTAAAGAATTATTCGGACTCGTAGTCTTCAATGGACATGCTCCCTTGCTTAAGTGTGACGAACGCATCTTCCTTCTTCCGATGAATAGCTGGAGGAAGATATTGTTCCAACGACACTCTACTTGAGTTAAAGACTGACATTGTCAGTCGACGTAATTCGTGAAATCTTAAAACTTTCTTTAAACATGGAGACTGAGCATGACAACGTACGCGCCTAGCACCTTAGGACCTTATCTCAGTCACACTGCAACATGATTTTTCAACTGCATGTAGTTGGGCTCGACATACAATTAAAGCAACATCTTGGAAAAAAGATGTTCGTACGTAAGGAAACATCCGCGAGTTACAACTTACGATCGCACTAGATCCCAAAAATTGAAAGATGGATGCTAAATTTTTTTAACCTTTGTATATATTACTAACGTAAAAATTTTAATTTTAGATTTAGGCGATTCCTATTTTGTAGAAACTGCAATAATATCGGAATATAAAAAAAAAATAGTATTTAGTGTGGTTAAAAAAAATAGTTTTTAACAAAGTCAGCGGCTCTTGTGGTCAGCATGCAGAGAGATAACCTTCTTGATTAGGCGGACGGTCTCAAGATCGAATCGCAAAAAAGATATGAATGTGTAAAAATTGGAGACATGGTAAGTGCGTTACACCGGCATCACCCAAAAAAAAAATTTAATGTATACGATGTTGGTGTTTTTGCCTTTGGACTAGAAAAGATAGTCCCACATCGGCTACACCAAATGGTGAGTATCTCAATATAATGCATTGCTTGTGTTGAGGTGTGCACATGAGGTGTAGTGGGGCACAAGTTTTTGCCATGTGGGAGTATTTTCCTAGAAGGAAAAAGGATTAAATCCAACAATGATGCAAGTTGATTTTTGTTGTGCGGACTCGGACTCGGACATGGACTCCAGGATGTCTCGTGCATGCACGGGAGTGTTCGGGGGGTAGGCGTGGATTGACACACTTCTATGCTGATTGTGGGATGATCTAAAATATCAAACTCTATTTTTGAGTATTGGTATTTTAGTCCCACATCGGATAGGAGAAGAGGTGAAGTCTCAACTCCACTCTATAAATAGAGCCCCTTGGCCTCCTTTGAAACATGCACCAAGAAGAGAGTTAAGGGAGTCTGTAAAGTCCAGGAAGCCGGTTCAAGTCTCAAATTTTGACTTACGAGCGTTCCAGAAGTTATTCGTGAACTTGCTGGTTCCTGGAAGCAGATCGTGGTGGGGCGAATCTTTCTTTGAGCAACGGTGATCTTTATCACCCCAGCAAGAACCTTTCCTCTTCTTCTTTCTTCTCCTTCATCTGAGTTGTAACTCAGTTCTGTCCGTCTGCAACTGCGATTGCAAGGAAGAACGTGAGATTTACTTTCTGATTATTGTTGTTTTTGTAATCAGATCTATATTATAGTGTTCCTCTTGGATCTCGAGAATAATCAGAAGGTGAACGTTTGTTGAACCTCTGATCTCGACATCGAGTCTACCATCTTTGATCAAGTCCCGGGACTAACAATCTCAAAGCAAGATCCTTCTAGATGGAAAACTCTCGTGCTTCTCTCATCGATACCAGCTTTAACAAGTTGAAAAAATTCGACGGAGAACATTTCCAAATCTGGAAGAGGAAGGTCACCCTTAATCTTCAACTCGTGGACGTAGACAATGTATTGATTGAAAATGAACCGACAATTCCAGAAGGAGGAACTGCCGAAGATTTAAGTCAGATAATTAGCGGTTACGGTGAGCTCTTCGGGTGTTCCTACAAGATTTAAGTCATCAACATATACCGCAATAATTGAGAATCCATTTTTAGATCTTTTGATAAAAATATACTGACAAATTGGATTATTTATATATCATTCTCTAACAAGGTATTCGCTAAGACGGTTATACCACATTCTTCCAGATTGTTTTAATCCGTATAGGGATCGTTGTAATTTGATTGAGTATAACCCATTATACCTTTTGTTATTTGCTTCAGGCAATTTGAATCCTTCTGGGATTTTCATATAAATGTCATTATCCAATGACCCATATAAATATGCGGTAACAACATCCATAAGCCGCATATCAAGTTTTTCTGTGACTGTTAAACTGATCAAGTATCGTAATGTGATCGTTTCGATCACAGGAGAATATATTTCATCATAATCGATTCCAGGTCTCTGTGAAAAACCTTGTGCAACAAGTCGTGCCTTGTATCTCACAATTTCGTTTTTCTCGTTGCGCTTTCGTACAAACACCCATTTTTATCCAATAGGTTTCATACCTTCAGGAGTTTGAACTACTGGTCCAAATACCTTACGATTTTCTAAGGATTTTAATTCAGCTTGTATCGCATCTTTCTATTTTGGCCAATCATTTCTATGTCGACATTGTTCAATAGATTTTGGTTCAGGATCCTCCTTTACTATATCAAGTGCGACACTATAAGCAAAAATATTGTCTATAGTAATTTTTTTTCTGTCCCAGCTTTCCCTTGTACTCATATAATTTAAAGAAATTTTTTCTAAAATTTGTTCATTGTCATGTGTCTCTTCAGGAGCTAGTTTAGACTGATTAGTCAAATTTTCTATATCGCTTTCATATTTCTCTTCTGGAGTAATTACTTATACCCTTTTCTTTCGAGGGTTCTTATCTTTAGCGCCAACAGGACGTCCACATTTCATGCACGGTTTTAGTGTGCCATCATGTTGTCCTTCAGGGATATCAATTCGTACTGGTACATTTATAGCCGGTACATGAGATTTTGTCACTTTTTTAATATTAGTGAATGCATGGCAATTGATTTGCAATATTTTGCAAATGAATGATCCTTTTTACTTCTTGCTCACATCTACTTGTGCGTGGATCAATAAAAGATGGTAAATTCCATGTAATTTCACGCCGTTCTACAGGAAGTGACATTTTATCTTCCCATAATGGCAGAAAAATAGATTCATCAAAATGGCAATCAGCAAACATTGCCTTAAATAAATCGTCCATCAGAGGCTCAATGTATTTTATTATAGACGGGGAATCAAAACCAACATAAATTCCAAGACGTCTTTGTGGTCCCATCTTTGTTCATTTAGGTGGAGAAATAGGGACATAAACAACACAACCAAACACTTTTAAGTGTGAAATATCAGGCTGCTGGCCAGAAATAAGTTGGAAGGGTGAATAATGATGAAATAAACTTGGTCGAATACGGACCAATGCAGCTGCATGTAATATTGTATGTCCCTACACAGAAGTGGGTAAACTTGACCTTAGAAGTAACGGTCTGGCAATCAATTGCAACCTTTTAATAAAAGACTCTGCAAGTCCATTTTGGGTATGCACATGTGCAACCGAATGTTCGACATTAATGTCAATTGACATGCAATAATCATCAAATGCTTGAGATGTATATTCACCGGCATTGTCAAGATGGATAGTCTTGATGGAATAATCAGGAAATTGAACCCTTAGTCTTATCATCTGAGCAAGAAGTTTGGCAAAAGCAACGGTTCGTGTTGATAGTAGACTTACATGTGACCATCTAGATGATGCATCTATCAAGACCATAAAATAACGAAATGGCCTACAAGGTGGGTCAATAGGTCCACAAATATCTACTTGTACTCTTTGTAAAAATATAGGGGACTCAAGATTAACTTTCATTGGAGATGGTCTTATAATTAATTTTTCTTGTGAGCATGCAGCACACACACAATCACTAGATGTAATACATAGATATTCCATATTCCCCTCATTCATAGTCTCGATATGGAAACCATTTAGACGTATGTCTTTGAAGCTTAACAAATTTTTTTTGACTTGCTAGAATATAAAGCCTCTTTCACCAAAATATTTGTTCCATCCGGTAATATAATATTCGCTCTTCCGGAGCCTTCAATCAGTTTTGTAGTACTAGAAATTGTACTAATATTTGCTTTTGCCAATTTTAAGTTCGAGAAGTATAAGACATATATCTCCACCGTTGGAGTTCTTTACTGCATCTATATTTTTCATATTTCTATAAACAAAAAAATTAATGAAGTAAACAACTCCAACGGTGGAGATATATGTCTGGTTGACAGCGGATCAACGCACATAATTCTTCGAAGAAACTACTTTCACACCCTTTTCTTTATCTTGTTTTCGGCCATTTTTATTCCACTTCAAGTGGTACGGCACAACCTTCTTGTTGAAGGCATGATAATTTGGACCACCATGATCTCGAGTTTTACAATTACTATAAATACGACCGTGACCACGACCATGATCGCGACCATGACCGCGATCGCGACCATGTCCTTGTCTATAGCTATTTGCATTCACTTCAGGGAATGGTTGTGATCCAGTAGCGTGGGAGTTATAATTTTCCATTAAGAGCTCATTATTTTGTTCAGCAATAAGTAGGCATGAGATCAATTGAGAATATTTTGTAAAACCTTTTTCACGATACTGCTGCTGCAGGAGCATGTTCGTGGCATGGAAAGTAGTGTATGTCTTTTCCATCATATCTTCTTCGGTAACATTATCTCCGCACAATCTCATTTGAGATACAATTCTAAACATTGCAGAGTTATATTCGTTTACCGTTTTGAAATCTTGCAAACTCAGGTGCATCCAATCATAACGAGCCTTTGGGAGTATCACACTCTTTTGATGATCATAACGTTCCTTCAAGTTTGTCCATAACACAACTAGGACTTTTACTCCAAGATATTCGGATTTTTGCCCTTCATGGAGGTGATGTCGAATGAAAATCATTATCTTTGCTTTGTCTTGTTCGCTTGCCTCATTCTTCTCTTTGATGGCATGTGCAAGGTTCTTTGCACTCAAATGAATCTCAGCCTCAAGAACCCAAGTCAAATAATTTCTTCTGGAAATATCAAGAGCAGCGAACTCAAGTTTGGTGATGTTTGCCATATGTCTGAAAAAAATATTATTTTAGAATATGATATACATACTCAAATTTACAAGTTTGAGTTTTATCAATTAGGCTTCAAGCCTAACATATTCTATTTTGGCTTCAAGCCTTATATTCAATCTAAGTTTCTAGTTGAATATTTTCTTTTATGAAACTTCAGGTTCGTCTATAAAAATTATCAAATAATACGAGTTAGGCTAATGTTCAGACATAATTTTATAACGGTTTCGCTCAAGTATATAGTTACAGAGCTTTGTGAAACTATAACTAATAATTGTATAGCATCGAGCAACTTACGAAAATGCTCAATGAAGTTTTTACTTAAAACATGAAAATGAAAGTAAAGCAAGATCGAGTAGTCATTTTGAAATCTGATATGTATTACAATGGTCCATGTTGCCAATTAGTAAGACCAAATTACAAAATTTAAAATTTCTAAGGACAAGAAGTAGCACTCTAGCAATATGCTGCAGATAGCTTACATCTCTGCTTCTTATGAATTGAAATATATGACGATTTTTTCTTTCATAAAGAGTTTGTGGCTCTCAGTGTTTTCCAAAACATATAATACACCAGAACTTAAAATTTTTAATATATAAACAATAACCATTTGAAACTTTGTTAAAAAAATAAATTTGTTAAATAAACTTTTCTTAAATCCTCTACTTCATTATTCAAATAATAGAGTAACAAGAGATCAAACCAAAGTCTACAAACAGAAAAAATTTAGTTGGTGACAAGAATAGATCCATAAGTTAAGGCAATAAATCAAAAGTAAACAACCTACTTTACGGGTCATAAGCTTGTTCTCCTTGTGTGACAAGTATTAATATGACAAGAGTAAAATATATTTACTAAAATCAAACTATTCCAACCGCTTGATGCATCATTGTTACCAAAAAGAAAAATAGTAAGTCTGAACCGTAGTAAAATAAAATACAGTATACTTAATTTAAAGAAAATAAATCAAAAGAATGATGGAAGTTGGACTTATTATTTGGACTTACATTTTTTTTAGAGCAAACTCGTGCTGATACCGTGTTGTAAAGTAGAGAGTATAAGATAGAAGATGTAGAAATGTATTTCTTACTTGTGTTCATTCAACTAAAGAATAGCCCTTTTATAGGCTTACAAGTAATACCAAGGGACATAGGTTAGGAAACCCAAAGGCCATAGGTTATGGAAACCAAGGGCCATGAGTTACATAAGTTATACAATACAAATGGACATTGGACAATCCACCATATTTACAACATAAACTAGCACATATCTGGAAATTTTCCAGAATAATTAAGTTATACATGCATTAGAACATCATTACGATACAATGGACCTACTATTGATTGTGTTGTGTCATATTTTCAAGGTACGTCCTGACACAACTTGAGTAAGAAGCCATAAAAAGTTTAGCCAACAATTTCGGAAGTTAAAACTTAGCTAGGCTATTGTATTAATCCCACTCCTCCTTCTTCCATAGGTCGACACAAAATATCCCACCCTATAGCGTGTACTACTCCTCTCCATATAAAGTTGGCATATTTTCTATCAATCCGTTGTATAGTAGCGGTTGGGAGCAGAATTTTCTGAAACCAAAAATAGCCGTAATGACTATGTGTACCAGTCGATGCGACCCCCAAAAAATTGCTCTAGGCTTGCCACCCCTCCACTCGTCTCTGTGCATACTCAACTAAGCTCTGGCAATCCAAGTCTCTGACGTAGTTGACTGATAGTGGAATGCCCAAAGTACTTGACAGGAAGCTCACCGCGTTCTAGAATGCGCACTTGTCACTCTTGGAAGAACGAACAACACTTGGTCTCTTGGATAAAACACTTTGTTGCTTCAATGCTACTATTAACTCTCCTCCTATCGTAGAATATATTCTCAAGTCTCTCTCCAAAGGAAAAAAGTATAAAAATATAAAGGAAAGCCAGTCCCCTAGTAGCCTTTGTTGTCCATAATAGACAATAAATCTGAAGAATAACTAACATTTGGTGGATGGTTATAGTAATAATCCCAACTAACCAGTTACAAAAATTGAAACACCCAAGCAGAAGCACACAGAACAACCATGCTGGAGCACAAGTCCAGCGGGACCAAGGTCCAGCTGGAGCAGTCTCCCTGTTGGAATTTAGATCCAAACCCAAGGCCCAATGGGTGCAGTCACCTTGCTAGAACCATAATCCAACGGGAGCAGACTCTTTGCTGGAACCTAAGTCCAGCAGGAGCCGCATCCTTACTGGAACCAAGGTCCAACATGAGGAGCCTTCCCGCTTCCCCAGACGTCTCGTTGCACAACGTTGCACCGTGCCCCCTCCGGGCACCATGTTGTCCCGTATGCCCCGCTGCACTGCACTGCACCCACGTTGAACATGTACTGAATACTTTGCGTCATGCATCAACGTCCGAGTTCGAGTTAATTGGGTCCAACGTATAGGGCCTAGCTTTTATTGAAAATTTTCAACAAATATTTCTTGAAAAATTTGAACCTTACTCTCTAGTAGAACATCCCCACCGCACCAACCCTATGGACTACTCCTTCCCATGTTTGAAAGTCAATAAAAATAAATCTTGTATTGAAATACACATTTCGAACCTGCCATATGAATGTGATGTTGGGAATACGGTGTGACCCTGAACCAGAGTTGGCCCATAAGGTGCGATATTGAATTGGACACATATGCCCTAAAAGAGAATTCTCATGTAAGGCTTGAACCAATCGCAATTATCTACACCATATGATCCCACCTCCTAATCAATATGGGACTAAATTACCAACTCCATTGTCACCCCCCATTTCAGCGCTGAACCGAAAACGAGATACAACCCAACTGTAGAAGCATAGAAAATATTAAAGAAAGATCCATATGGCCAGAAAACTCCATGCGGCTCAGGAAGCCCATGCGGCTCACAGATTCATGCGGCACGAGGGACTATGCGGCTCAAGACGTCCTATGCGGCTCAGAACAGGAGACCCGTGGCTTGTAAAACAGTTTTCCCCACCTGCATTAATTACTTTGACGGCTGACAACTCTGAAAAGGTGGCAGCCCTGACACAAAAGAGGTAATTATGACTCTGTCATAATGATAGACCCCTAGGGAAGTGAAGGAGATCTCTGACACAATCTTTCGAGATCCAGAAAATGCCACGTGGCCCTGACACGTGGACGGTCATATGCGGCTCGAGTGAAGACCCTCCATGCGGTTCAGGGTGAAGCTGCCTTATACGGCTCAGACAGAAACAGTCTCATACGGCTCAAGAAGAGGCCCCCCCATGCGGCTCAAAAGGATCATCTCCATGCGGCTTATTATCCATTGTGCGGCTCAAATTATCAACATAGGTCGAAGGTTCGGGGGGCCACTCCCCAAACAGACCCGACACGTGGCCAGTCTTATGCGGCTCTATCCTTATGCGGCTCAACCCTTATACGGCTCAATCCTCCTCAGCGGCTTTCGGGACACGTGTCATAAAGTCAATCAATTTCCCAGATTTACTGCAATCAAAGATTGGGTCAGATCCCAATAATCTGGGACACGTGGCAAGAGAATAAATTAAATTTATTCATTCAAATTTGCAGACATCATCAAATTATCACCACAGAGATTTATTCCAATCAGCATTAATTACTGATAGGATGTGGTGCAATCTACACTAAATGGCCCAGATTTATCATGCTCAAGATTAATGGCCCAGATTGATCGATCGACAGGCAGCCGCCACTTTGAGGGGTAATTATTGTGAACCCTAATGAGGTCCCTCCATTCCTATAAATAGCAGGGTGCCATTTCCTTGCAAGATAAACGCACACACAGAGAGGCACATATACATACAGAGAGAGACTTTTTCGAGATCAGAGAGCACCAGAATACTTAGAGAGAAGAAGCAGAGAGAGAGAGCAAAGAGAGCATTTCTTCCAACGCCAAGGAATCTTCTGGAGCCAAGGCTGCACACCGATCGTCCAAGGAGTAAGACAGAGCTGCCGTCGCTTTTTTGAGCCTCTATCGTCACCCTCCAGAATCTAAAATAAATAATTGTACTTAGACTGCTGTACCTAGGCTTTCGTCCCTAGGCTTTCTTTGTACAAGCGAGTTTGTAACGTGAAGTAAAAGTCCAGTCCTCCGATAATTGTTCTGCTCTTTTATATTTCATGGCAAACACGATGGCGACTCTGCTGGGGACAAACTTCTCCACGGCTGAGGAGTTGGTGATGCAGTCGGATGCAGCCAAGCTTGGCTCCACGCAACAGAAGATGGTCGTCCGTTTCGACCAACAAGCATTTGAAGAGATGCTCTCTGAAGGAAGTGCTGGCCCGATCCAGAAGCGAACTCGCACAAAGAAAGCTCGCTGCGAGTGGAGGCCAAAATCGTTTGCTCCTCCACAAGCTCTGGACGGGGTACTCTCTGCTACCCAAGACGGCGAGGGCGATTCTCATACGGCTCCACTTCGAGCCGTAGAGAACTCTGCTGTCCCCAAGTCCGACAGAGGAAAGCACTATGATGTTGGACTTGCAAGGACAAAGAACGACTCTATGCGCCCCAAGAAGAAGCCGAGCACTCCTGTGGCCAAATCTGTTAACCACATGCAGGAGGTTCATGCGGGTGGATCTACCGGCCGCATGAAGAAAATTCGTGCGGCCAGATCATCCAGCTGCATAAAGAAGACTCATGCGGCTGAGACTCCCAGCCGCATGAAGAAAGCCTATGCGGCTACGTCTGCCAGCCGCATACGGACCAACGATGACAGCCGCATGACGCCTACTCAACGCGGCTCTGTCTTCGACCGCCTCTCGTACGGTCCTGATCTCTTGTGCTCCCAAGAAGATATGTCTGACTCTCTCCAGTATCACTTAGACTCTTCCTACTATGTGCCCTTACGCACTAGAGCAAAGAAGTCCAAAGCAGCGCGAGCCTGGCAAGTTCGGTCTGCTGATCTGACCTCTAACCATCCGAGAGTTCCGCATACTGCTACGCGGGCCTCGGATGGAAAGTTGTACAGAACCACTCAAGTTTAGCCCCCGGCGGCAGACGGACAGAGAGGTTCGCAAAAGTCTCCCAAAATCCCGGGAGTAAACATGGTCGGTCCAGACCCATCTGACTTGCGTGAGGCCATCCTCCACAAACGCAAGGAAAGAGAAGATGCATCGGGGTGCAAAGAGTCCTCCCACGGACGTCACTGTACCCAAGTCATCGTCAACTGCTGCTGCAACAGCGCGACGATGCGAGAAGACCGGCAGTCTGTCTTTCAAAGACTGCAACAACCATCTTCAGAAGACGAGGCACTACCCGTCGTCTCCTGCAACTCTGCCCGGAAAGTTCCCGCTGATGGAAGGGGGAAGAAGACAAATGTTCCCAGCCCGAAGATTTCAACCACTGCGACTAAAAGACTGTCGTCCAAGTGGGTGCCCACCACCGGAGTTTTTCAAGGTACTCGCTCTAAGACGAAATCTGCTACAGTGGGAGATTCGTCGTCCACAACGCAGGGGGTTGCTGGGGCTGGGGGTAGCTCCCCTCCGAGCCTCCACAGTAATTCGATGTTCCAAGAAGACGAGCCGGGGGAGACAACTCTCCCATCGGATACAGCAAACCTCGACCTCCCCGAGGACGTCCACAACTCCCAAGACGAGGCGAACTCGGAGACTGGGGGTACTGTTCCTTCCGAGTCTGAATCAGAAGGGAACATACCCACATACCCCGATGACTTCTCACTACAGGGGTACGATTCGGAGGGCGCTTCCTCCACCGCTCCGTCTATCTCTCCTCATATGAAGACGGTATTCATGACAGACAGCAACCAAGGTGGTTCCAGTGATCGCCAACGTATCGACACTCTAGAGGCCATACTGCATGCCTTGGACCTCTCTTCTCGCTTTGCGGCCCTTCCAACTCTCCAAGGAGGGACGCCTGGCCAAACAAGTGCGGGTCCCACGGTCAATGCGGACTCGAACTCAGCGGCACCGAACCCGGGCAACAGTCCTCCCGAAGTAACGGCCCCCACCGCTGCGGATGAGGCCCGCGAAGCGAGAAGAGAGGTCTAAGAACTCCGAGCCATGTTCCATGCTCGAGAAAACTCTCAAGACCTCAGAATACGGCAACCATACCCTGCTGCATGGAGGGATGTTCCATTCCCACCAAGATATAGGCCGTTCAATATCAATCCTTATGATGGCAAGACCTCAGCAAGTCGGTACATCACTTATTTCGAGGTCACCACCGACCATCTGCCCCATGACGATGCCATTCTCACACGATTATTCATCGGAGCATTGGAAGGAGTCGCCTTCGACTGGTATCGCAATCTGTCGAACAACTGCATCCACTCCTTCACCGGCTTCAAGCGCATGTTCTTGGAGAGATTCTATGAAGTAGGGCAGGACATCACCATGTCCACCCTCATGGACGTCGTCCAAGGAGAGAAAGAGCTGACAAGGAACTACATCGAACGGTTCCACCAAACCGCCATAAAGTTGCCCTCTGGAAACCCGGATTCCTCCTTGATTGAAATTTGCCAAAAAAGACTGCTTCCAACAATCAGTCTTTGGATGGGCGAAAGTCAATTCAAGGATTGGAAGACGTTCATCATCAGTGCCACAAGCGCCGAAGAACGATTGAAGAAGGCTCGCCAACTGGGATTGCACATCTCGGACGGAGAGAACAAGGGCAAGCGTCCCAACAACGACAATGGGGGTAGCCCCTCCAACAATCGATACAGTAGGGGAAAGCAGGCTATGGTGGCCGATACATCACAGAAACCTGAGCCAAAGCCAGCAGACAAACAATGGCCGTAAATTACTTACTCCTTCGAAGATGGTCACGTCAAGCCCATCTTAGACATGCTCATACAAGGAGACAGAATCCAGCTTCCTCTACCAAGACGGGAACCGCGGCCGGCAGAGATGGAGAACCCAAAGTACTGCCATTATCACCGCTACGTCCACCATACTACACACGACTGCTACCAGCTAAAACGGTACATCCAAAACCTCATCGATTCGAATGCTCTGGCTATCGATTTCGAAGAGGTAACCGTGGCAGCCAACATGGTGTCAGTACAATTCGGCAGCTTTCCTCCGACGGAAACTCAAGATGGGGTGGTCCCCATCCCTCTGGCAACAATGGAGATCGCTAATCTTCCTCATCCCCGAGATCAGACCGCTGGTCTAGTGCCCCTCACCACATCACGAGGGGAGGTCATGTGGATCCATCCAGACTTGGTATCAGAAGTGACTCGGTCCATATCGTCTTCTACCTGCAAGAAGAAGAGTAGAAAAATCAGGTCCTGCCGTACAATCTCGGCAGACATCGAAGAAGCTACAGTCGTCATCATACGGTCTGGGGCGCAATCCCAACCCGTGGTTGACAATCCAGCTGAAGATCATCAACCCACTACAACTGATGCTCCGGGACCGGCTCAGCCTCCGACGACCGACAAGCCTAGGCCGAGGGAGACTCACTTTGACAAATCCCTCCGAAAAGAGGCATCACAAGGGCTGAAGAAGCCCTGCAACTTCGACATCTTAGCACAATTGGCCAACACACCGGCCAAGTTATCATTATACGAGCTTCTGAGACTCTCCAAGGATGTTCGTGCGGCTTTGAGCGATGCACTCCAAAACGCCGACGCGTACCTCGCTCAGGTCAACCTCACAGGAGAGATCCCGCCTGCAGATCTCCAAGACAGCGCCTGTACAGGAGCAATGCCCAACATCGTCTTCACTCCGCAGGATATGCTCATCAAAACCAACCTGCAGGATCGCCCGCTATACTACACTGGATACATCGGCGACGTAAAGGTGGATCGGATGCACATTGATCCTGGCTCTTCCATAAGCATTATTCCGAAGGGTCTGCTACATCATCTCCGCATCCCAATGCATCGCCTGACGCCTACAAGCACCGCCATCAGCGGTTTTAATTCGGGCAGGAGCTACCCAATTGGGAAGATTCGTCTGAAGTGTCAAATTGGCGACCTCTAATCCGAAGTCACCTGCTACGTCATAGATGTAGATACTTCTTACAACATCCTCTTGGGGCGTCCATGGATACACGATTATATGATCGTGCCTTCCATGCTGCACCAATGTTTCAAATATGTCGACAAACACGGCTTCGTAAGGACGGAATTTGCTGATATCGATCCCTTCAAAGGGGTCGAATCCTACTACTCAGACTCCTGCCTGTACGAAAAGTCGAAGAAGCATCTTGGTGAAGGAGATGTACAAGCTAGTACCGAGACAACCACAAGATCAGAAGATCCTCTGACGATCCACTTCCAAGCTCGTAAACCTGGCAAGTCTGTACCCCTTACCGCCACTCTGTGTAAGGACACAATCAGCCTCTCGGCACAAGAAGAGCAGATGATAATCCGGCTGCCAAGGTCTGGCCAAGTGCCAAGACCCACAACGGAGCCACTGACAATCAGGCTGCCGAGAGTCGGCCAGTCTCAAATAGAGAAGCTCAATCCCTCCGACAAGCCAATGACGATACGCCTTCCCAAGAAGGGTCGTCACCCCGATGCAAGGTCTAAAACTTCTAGCGAACCAACCACTCCCCGCCCAGCATCAAGCGCCAAGCTGGGGGTCGCTAGTTTGCCAACAACTCCGCGCTCTGCTCCACCAGCTGAACCGCTGACGATCAAGCTGCCCAGGTCGTCCTCTCAGTCTTCGTTTATACAGGGGGTAGCTGAAGAGAAACCGGAGCTAGCCATGTATGTGGCTGCCCACACTGATGTTCCCTCCACAGATGATGTAATCCCCCTATAAAAGATACCTTACTTCATCAATAAAGGGCTATCTTTGAACTACCTCGAGCTTAATAAGCTCTGTACGATGTATGCTATGGAACACGGTATAGGCACTCACCTCCACACACAGGTGACAAATGTGCACACCGCAATCCAGCTTACTCCAGCAGAAGACGCTTACCGCATAATCGAGGGAGGGGACCACCCAATCATCTTCGGCCGGAAGGACGACCCTCATCCCTTCACCATAGAAGAAGTCGACCTTGGATCAGATGCCGGGAGACTGCCTATGTATCTTTATAGCTGTCACGACCCGTACCCACTGTTAGGATACGAGAACGTAACTACGTCCAGCCTACGCCGCAGTGTCGACGGTAGAACGCTGTCTTAGGTCAGAACATTTAACAATATAATGCTAAGCAGTTTATACTCCCCGAATGGGGATGACATAGCAGATACAGACTCAATCACATCTAAGATAGAGCATGATAAAGATAGATAAAACATAAAATCCAAAAGAGATACATGAGATAGAAGTCTAAGTGTCTAAGATACATAAACCCAGAAATACATCTCAAAACTCAAATACAGTAATCCACAAAGTAAATACAACTCCAGACAAAATGAAATAACTATCTAAACAACCTCTACTGTGTCTCCTCTAGGCTAGCAGGCAATCCCAGGCTATCTGTAAAATTTATCAACAGGTCCAGTCAGGACAGGAGAGAGCATAATACATCTCAACAAATTATAGTAGGTTAGAAAATATAATCATGCAGTAAAGTAAGATACATGATCTGAAGAAATACAGTATGTAAACAGAGAGAGAACTGTAATAGAAATATCTACTATAAATAGAGAACTAACAGTGGCTAGTGATGTAGAGTACAGGATAGCACATGTGAACATGACAGATTTGTACATGATCTACACTACTATGGAATTGTTCACATGACTACTAGTACTCCCCCGTTTTCTCCAATCAATACACAAGGATCTAAACAGGTTATGTTATTGTACATGATATCACATGGGGCCCTTGAAAGGGTGCACATGATAGTATACATGAAGGCTCTGTGAACATGAGAGTACATGATTCACAAGAGTGTACATGTATGGTGAAAGCACAGGAGTACATGATGAAAGTAAAACGCACATGACACAATGTACCCGATGCTCCCGAGGGGGATAACATCGCATGAAGAGATCCGTATAGTACTAATCCGTGATAATGTCGTGACAGCATCAAGTAAGGTAATATAAAGCAGGAATATAATTCTAAGCACGATATGAAATGATCAGAGAATGTACTCGCCTGATAACCTGAACAGCTGATAAGTATAGGTGGTCCAACTGAAGCCACAGAGTCCTAGTTATAGCAACATAGGTTATAAAGAGTTCAATTTATATGGTCATTGAAATTATAATACAATCTACATGATTCTAAGTCAATCTAGGTCAAAGTCAACTTTGGTCAACTATAAAGTCAAACTAGGTCAACTCTAGTCAACTGTGGTCAAACTAGCTAGGGTTGGGTCAACAATGGTCAACTAGTATAGTTAGTCAATTCTAGGTCTAAACAAACTAAGTATATACAAATCAAGTATCCAAGATAGCTACTAACTCATAGCCTAAGTCACTTACTAAACCAAGCACAAAACTAAACCATAAGCTAACAAGGCACACAAACTTAGTCATATAATGTATATATATTATTCATATTCACATATTCATATACATGGATATATATAGGAAAGCTATATATATAGGCACATACATATATATATAGAGAGAGAGAAAGAGAGGTAAAAGAGTAAGTGAGTATGTGTGTGTTTGGCATGTGTATAAAAGGATATGTGTTAATGTTCTAAAATTTAGTGATAGGTAGGTGTATGTGACATGGGATACATGATGTCAAAGGGTGTATGAATGCATGTGTGTAAAAGGTTATAGGTTAACTCAGTTTATAGAAATACATACATACATACTTACCTTGTATACATGCATACATATATATCATGTATATTACATTTACATGATACATACATGTATACTTGTATTATATTATACTTACATTCATGCATAGTAGATATTTGTATTTATATTAACATATTGCAAACATTCATTTCATTCATGCATCTATGCATTACCTACATGTTTTATACATATGCATACATTGTATATTCATATCATTTCATACATTAACATAGAGATATACAAACATGCACACATCATATATTTCATACCTTACATTACCTTACATATCATGTTATATATTATCATTCATTCCTTTCATATATTACATTATCTTTAAGTTGAATACATCATATATGGATACAATACATTATCTTGCATGCTTGCATTCATATATTATATTCTATATTACCTATATACATGTATTTCCTCAATTCATTCATGCTTGCATCATATACTCTACATTACCATACATGTTATCATTATATATTACATTATAATATTTATATATTATGCATTCATATCTATCATTACATATATATCTTGTATTCATATCTAGCATTCATATATACTTTCATGCATACATTGTATATCATTCTTTCATTCATGCATTGCTCATATGCATTATATTAATTGCATTGTTACATGCTTGCATTCAACCATATATATACATTAATGTAAAAAGAATATATATCATATATATATTATTTCATTCATCTAACATATCATGTATTACATACTCTATATTTATTTAATATCCATACTACATAGGCTCATAGGTTACACAAAATGCATATATCGTATAGTCACTCTTCTACTTAAAACCAATACTGTACCAATTGGGCATTCACTAAATTCTATGATTAAAGTATGTTGTATCTGTTCGTGTTAGCTTTCCGAAACTTTAAACGGGTCGCATTTTCGTGTCCGGAAGCTCCCGGAATCGCGAAAATACCGAAACACGTTCGTCTTTCGTATAACTGACACTCAAACAATTCTACAGAAAGTTCTAGAACGAATTTGGCTTATTAAAATATATATTTGGAAAGCTAACTTCGATACGCTTGTTTTAAAAAAAACGGGAGATAAATTGGAGTTTTAAGCTAAAAGTTATGACATTTCTAAGTTGCTATTGCTACTAAAAACGTGGATAAATATTATGACGAATTTAGGTAGTTTGAGACAAAAGAAACACAAGTATATAACATAATATATCAAGAACTCACTCTCTACACAAATATATATATATGAGACACTATAGAACACATCTCCAATACAAAAATATGAGATTAAACATGTAATAATTCATTCATACATAACAACAACACATAGTGTGTCCAAATTTGGGGTTTTCCCACAGGGACACAACCACAACACAAAGGACACTCCTATGATCTCCAAATGGATACGAAATGGACACAAATGGAGATACAACCATGGGGGTCATTCCTATGGGTTCAAAATATTCCTATATGTATGTAGGGGTGGTTTAGAGGAGAGATTATACCTTCCGAGAGAGAGATTCAAAGGAAAAGCCTTCCGACACGGCACCGACACGTAGAGATTCCAAAAGGGCACGAACGAGCTCCGAATCCTCCCAAACTTGGCTAGCACCCTCTAACCATAGAGTAGAAGAGAAATAAAGAAGATTTGGTGGAAGAATGGGTTGATTTGGAGTTGAAATCAATGGAGGTTCATCTCTAAATTAATTTGGGGAAGAACAAGAGAGAGAAAGTGGATGAAAACAAATGAATGAAGGAGTGACTCACTCCTTATCCCCCCCATAGGTGGCTGCCCAAAAAGGGTGAGGTGTCCCCTATTTGAATGTCCAAAATGCCCTCCACTAATCTATTTGATTTAAATTAGGAATGGGTTAAAGGTTGAGGTCAATTTAGTCTAGTTTTAAGTCTCTAATTAAACTAAACATATCCATAAATAATTAGTCTAACTACTAACTAAAATTAATATCATATGGACTAAAATTAATATCATGTGGGCCATGCCTAACTAGTCTGTGGGTCCCACTAGAGTCAAACTACCCCCCGGGTCCCCGTTTCAAGTCGGATTGAGTTGAAATTCGAACCCGACTGAAATAACCCCAAAACAATATCATAAATAATAAAATAAATTTCAACCCCAAAATAATATCATAAACAATAAAATAAATTTTAAAAATATTCAAAAATGTAAAATAACAAAAATACCCCTGTTTCTGAAAACTGGGGGTGACAAATCTATCCACCTTAAAAAAAATTCGTCCTCGAAATTAAAATTTTCATACTCCTTCTAGGTCAAACCCCCACAATCAAAGTCCCAGAACTTAAACAAATCATATGATTTAAAAGGACGACGTACAGGGTCATGGCATACGGTGGTAGTGAAAGTCTCATCTAGGTATATTAGTCATGCTAAACCAAAACGGTCATAGGGTATCAAAATACACAAGCAATCTAGGGTGCTAAACTAGAGAAGTTACAGAAACAACAAACCATCAAAACTGTAAGACAGTCTACCATCCTATACGAAAACTGGTGCTCATCAAAAAAATAATAAAGAAAGGTAACTACCAATCATCTAAAATGGGTACTATCCCAAGAAAATCAAAATCACAAGTTTAATTAACGAAAGTCGATTACATTGAAATCCAATCACAATATATATAATATAGAGAGCGTTAGAGAGGGAAAACTAGCATTATATAAGGTTATGTGGACATGTTCATATGGTTAGATAGTAGGCATGTGTGTAGGTGAAATATACATAAAATTGTATATGAGGATTTGGGTTTCAAACAATAGCTATTCAGTTACACTAATCATGGCATATTGTTTAAACAATCTACAATGCGCAACCTATTTACTCGTAACATGCATGGCTAACCTTATACATATATATATAAAGAGGTAGAGATTTAGTTATGTATCTATATACATTATAACATGTATGCATAAACTCTATATATATCTATACAGGTATATGAACATAACAAAGAGAGGAAATATTAGGCTTACATGGCAGTGTATACTAAGTTAGGGTGTGTGTGTGTCCTTGTACAGGGTTATAGCTAAGTATCGAAAGGTTAAATCCAGTTTTAGTTCAGCATTTACATACAAAATCTGAAATGAGCTAACATTTAAACCATGGTAATATTAACACAATGCAGTCTCAGATTTTAGGGTTTTGAAACATCACAACCAATCTCAACACTCCCAATGCATCCTAACATGATAGAAATGAAACCCTAACATACTATCCATACATTTATCTACACATACAGTTCAGTATTACATGTTAAATCTAAAATTGAACTAAATATTGGAAATCAAATGTGAAAATGTTAACATGTATTCAGTTTTCAGGATTTTGGAGAAATTTGAACATCAAAACCAACTCAATGTTTATCACAACCTAACACGTAAGGATATGAAGCCTAATATTATATCCCTACAACAACAATATACACAGCTCTAAATATTACATTTAAAACAACAAATTGAACTAATATTTAAAATCCAGTATTAAGGGTTAATATGCACACAGTCTTAGATTTGACAATTTCAAACACAAAACTCAACCAATTTTTTTGAATTGAAACCCTATGTATAACATACATGTGCAGTGATGTAAACATAACTAATAACATGAAATTTATATTTGAATTACAAATTTTAACTGGAAATGCAGAAAACCAGTCTCTGTTACTGTACTGTATCAGAAATATTGGGGTTTTGAAAATTTAAACATCAACAACATATTAATATGTATTTAGATAGGTTGAAAATCAAAGTGTAGCATGCATACGTATCAGGCAAAGAGTCTGTGTCCACTATATATATTCTCATGTCCCAATATAAAATTTTAATTCTACGTTAAGACCAACAATTAGATTCCTACCAAGATTGCAAGCAGGTGATTGACGTAATCAAGACAGTTTTATTATTATTATTATTTAATACAAGAATAATAGCAAGAAGAAATAACAATAAAATCTGTTTGCTTATTTGTTTAAAGAATGAACCATTTTGAAACCCAGTGCTAAAATATCAAATCCAAGATAAGGTCTAGCAAAATCATTGATTCATTGTATTAAGAAGAAATTCATGGTAAGAAGTTACACAAGGTTTATATATAAAAACATCTAAACCTACTCCTAAGTTAAATAATAAGAAACTAAACAAAACAAACAAATAATAATTCTTTCTCCTTTTTTTTGAATGACTGAAACAAAAGTAGAAAAAACATGTTCAAAAAAATATTTAAAGTACAATCAGATAATCATATGCGTCTATCCAAAATCATGGTACTCTAAATCCTCGTCATACTAGTAAGCAGGCTACGATAATCACAGAGTCCTTGACTTATGCACATACCTCTAGAATCATGGTATTTAACATTTTCGCGATGCCGCTAGCTTGGCTGCGAAAACCTTAAATTTCCACACCCGAGAAGTATATCCAAAATCAGACTATATGTCCTCACCATGCTGGCAAATGTGACTATAGAAGACTAGATTCCAAAACTCAGATGACCTAGCCCATATAATTTCATCTTGAAAAAAATTAAATTAAATCAACAATGAATACCCAAAAATTAAATTTATCAACGAACCTCAAGATTCAAAAATGAACAAAAATCCTTCAAATCTTATAAATATAAACTCGGATGCTACAAATAACATCAAGATTCAAAATTCAATAATCTTTCATCAAAGTGAATAAATACAAACTCAAATTCAACAATAATCTATCAAAATAAAATTTAACAACAGAAAGTAAAGATAATCAAATCAAGGGAAAAAGAGTTTTCAAATCGAAGTTAAAATAAGATTCTCAAGGGTCGTCCCAGGAATCTCTCAAGGGATCCTAACTGTGATTGAGTACCTTCAAAATATATCATAATTCTACTACAGGCTGTAGTGGTACTCTAGTTCGAATACCACTACACAAACTCGACCTGCATGGGCCACCACTAAAAACGTGTCACGACCCGCACCCACTGTTAGGATACGAGAACGTAACTATGCCCAGCCTACACCGCAGTGTCGGCGGTAGAACGCTGTCCTAGGTCACAATATTTAACAATATAATGCTAAGCAGTTTATACTCCCCGAATGGGGGTGACATAGCAGATACAGACTCAATCACATCTAAGGTAGAGCATGATAAAGATAGAAAAAACATGAAATCCAAAAGAGATACAGGAGATAGAAGTCTAAGTGTCTAAGATACATAAACCCAGAAATACATCTCAAAACTCAAATACAGTAATCCACAAAGTAAATACAACTCCAGACAAAATGAAATAACTATCTAAACAACCTCTACTGTGTCTCCTCTAGGCTAGTAGGCAATCCCAGGCTATCTGTAAAATTTATCAACAGGTCCAGTCAGGACAGGAGCGAGCACAATACATCTCAACAAATCATAGCAGGTTAAAAAATATAATCATGCAGTAAATTAAGATACATGATCTGAAGAAATACAGTATATAAACAGAGAGAGAACTGTAATAGAAATATCTACTATAAATAGAGAACTAACAGTGGCTAGTGATGTAGAGTACAGGATAGCACATGTGAACAGGACAGATTTGTACATGATCTACACTAAAGAGTTGTACATGATCTACACTACTATGGAATTGTTTACATGACTACTAGCACTCTCCCGTTTTCCCCAATCAGTACACAAGGATCTCAACAGGTTATGTTATTGTACATAATATCACATGGGGCCCTTGAAAGGGTGCACATGATAGTATACATGAAGGCTCTGTGAACATGAAAGCACATGATTCACAAGAGTGTACATGTATGGTGAAAGCACAGGAGTACATGATGAAAGTGAAACGTACATGACACAATGTACCCGATGCTCCCGAGGGGGATAACATCGCATGAAGAGATCTGTATAGTACTAATCCGTGATAATGTCGTGACAGCATCAAGTAAGATAATCTAAAGCAGGAATATAATTCTAAGCACGATATGAAATGATCAGAGAATGTACTCGCCTGATAACCTGAACAGCTGATAAGTATAGGGGGTCCAACTGAAGCCACAGAGTCCTAGTTATAGCAACATAGGTTATAAAGAGTTCAATTTATATGGTCATTGAAATTATAATACAATCTACATGATTCTAAGTCAATCTAGGTCAAAGTCAACTTTGGTCAACTATAAAGTCAAACTAGGTCAACTCTAGTCAACTGTGGTCAAACTAGCTAGGGTTGGGTCAACAATGGTCAACTAGTATAGTTAGTCAATTCTAGGTCTAAACAAACTAAGTATATACAAATCAAGTATCCAGGATAGCTACTAACTCATAGCCTAAGTCACTTACTAAACCAAGCACAAAACTAAACCATAAGCTAACAAGGCACACAAACTTAGTCATATAATGTATATATATTATTCACATTCACATATTCATATACATAGATATATATAGGAAAGCTATATATATAGGCACATACACATATATATATATAGAGAGAGAGAGAAAGAGAGGTAAAAGAGTAAGTGAGTATGTGTGTGTATGGCATGTGTGTGAAAGGATATGTGTTAATGTTCTAAAATTTAGTGATAGGTAGGTGTTTGTGACATGGGATACATGATGTCAAAGGGTGTATGAATGCATGTGTGTAAAAGGTTATAGGTTAACTCAGTTTATAGAAATACATACATACATACTTACCTTGTATACATGCATACATATATATCATGTATATTACATTTACATGATACATACATGTATACTTGTATTATATTATACTTACATTCATGCATATTAGATATTTGTATTTATATTAACATATTGCAAACATTCATTTCATTCATGCATCTATGCATTACCTACATGTTTTATACATATGCATACATTGTATATTCATATCATTTCATACATTAACATAGAGACATACAAACATGCACACATCATATATTTCATACCTTGCATTACCTTATATATCATGTTATATATTATCATTCATTCCTTTCATATATTACATTATCTTTAAGTTAAATACATCATATATGGATACAATACATTATCTTGCATGCTTGCATTTATATATTATATTCTATATTACCTATATACATGTATTTCCTCCATTCATTCATGCTTGCATCATATACTCTATATTACCATACATGTTATCATTATATATTGCATTACAATATTTATACATTATGCATTCATATCTATCATTACATATATATCTTGTATTCATATCTAGCATTCATATATACTTTCATGCATACATTGTATATCATTCTTTCATTCATGCATTGCTCATATGCATTATATTAATTGCATTCCTACATGCTTACATTCAACCATATATATACATTAATATAAAAAGAATATATATCATATATATATTATTTTATTCATCTAACATATCATGCATTACATACTCTATATTCATTTAATATCAATACTACATAGGCTCATAGGTTACACAAAATGCATATATCGTATAGTCACTCTTCTACTTAAAATCAATACTGTACCAATTGGGCATTCACTAAATTCTAGGATTAAAGTATGTTGTAGCTCTTCGTGTTAGCTTTCCGAAACTTTAAACGGATCACATTTTCGTGTCCGGAAGCTCCCGGAATCGCGAAAACACCGAAACACGTTTGTCTTTCGTATAGCTGACACTCAAACAATTCTACAGAAAGTTCTAGAATGAATTTGGCTTATTAAAATATGTATTTGGAAAGCTAATTTCGATACGCTTCTTTTAAAAAAAACGGGAGATAAATCAGAGTTTTAAGCTAAAAGTTATGACATTTCTAAGTTGCTATTGCTACTAAAAACGTGGATAAATATTATGACGAATTTAGGTAGTTTGAGACAAAAGAAACACAAGTATATAACATAATATATCAAGAACTCACTCTCTACACTAATATATATATATGAGACACTATAGAATACATCTCCAATACAAAAATATGAGATTAAACATGTAATAATTCATTCATACATAACAACAACAACACATAGTGTGTCCAAATTTGGAGTTTTCCCACATGGACACAACCACAACACAAAGGACACTCCTATGATCTCCAAATGGATACGAAATGGACACAAATGGAGATACAACCATGGGGGTCATTCCTATGGGTTCAAAATATTTCTATATGCATGTAGGGGTGGTTTAGAGGAGAGATTATACCTTTCGGAAGAGAGATTCAAAGAAAAAGTCTTCCGACACGGCACCGACACGTAGAGATTCCAAAAGGACACGAACGAGCTCCGAATCCTCCCAAACTTGGCTAGCACCCTCTAACCATGGAGTAGAAGAGAAATAAAGAAGATTTGGTGGAAGAAGGGGTTGATTTGGAGATGAAATCAATGGAGGTTCATCTCTAAATTAATTTGGGGAAGAACAAGAGAGAGAAAGTGGATGAAAACAAATGAATGAAGGAGTGACTCACTCCTTATCCCCTCCATAGGTGGCTGCCCAAAAAGGGTGAGGTATCCCCTATTTGAATGTCCAAAATGTCCTCCACTAATCTATTTGATTTAAATTAGGAATGGATTAAAGGTTGAGGTCAATTTAGTCTAGTTTTAAGTCTCTAATTAAACTAAACATATCCATAAATAATTAGTCTAACTACTAACTAAAATTAATATCATGTGGACTAAAATTAATATCATGTGGGCCATGCCTAACTAGTGTGTGGGTCCCACTAGAGTCAAACTACCCTCCGGGTCCCCGTTTCAAGTCGGATTGAGTTAAAATTCGAACCCGACTCAAATAATCCCAAAACAATATCATAAATAATAAAATAAATTTCAACCCCAAAATAATATCATAAACAATAAAATAAATTTTAAAAATATTCAAAAATATAGAATGACAAAAATACCACTGTTTCTGAAAACTGGGGGTGACAATAGCCCCCAATCTAAATATCTCATGCAAAAACAGGGGTATGATCTGGAGACTACGCCAGGCTTGAACTACGGCACAGGGCAACGATTACCTTTGAAGCCACCAGTCCCGGCAGGCAAACCACGGGACTACTATAGCAAGACTCGATGTGGATTAGGGTATGTAACACCCACGACGACCCTTGAAAGTTCAGATGAAGAATGTGACTGGCATTCACATTCGACCGGGTCACCAACTTCTGACTCTGATACCAGCATCGGAGATGTATTCAGACAAGTCTTGTCAGTCAACATGGCATTCGCCGACGCTTATGAAGAAGACGAAGACATCCCCGAAATCCTCGAGCTAGAGCCGTGGGCCCAGCAGTTGGATGCGCAATGGGAAAAGCTGTTCGAACTGAGGGAACCTCCTACTAAAGATAAGGTTATCCAGGTCGACCTCGGCAGCGAATCTTCTCCAAAACCAATCTTCGTCTGTAAAAGCTTAACAGACGAAGAGCGAGAATCACTGCTGGAACTTGTCAAAGAATACATTAATGTGTTCGCATGGAGCTATGAAGACATGCCGGGGTTAAATCCCGATATTGCTCTTCACAAGCTCAACATTCGGCCGGACGCAAAGCCAGTCAAGCAACAACAGCGACGCTTCCGCCCAGGCATCATGGATGCGATCGAAACCGAAGTCAACAAACTGATAGCCAGCGGCTTCATTCGTTAGGAACAACATACGGATTGGTTCGCCAACATAGTACCCGTCCTCAAGAAGAATGGGAAGATTCGAATCTGCATCGACTTCCGCAATCTGAACGAAGCATGCCCCAAAGATGAATTCCCCCTCCCTATCACGGACATCATGATTGACAATACCTGCGGCTTTGAACGTATGTCATTCATGGATGGCTTCTCGGGGTACAACCAAATCAAGATGTCTCCTGACGACGAAAAGCACACATCATTCCGAACACCGATTGGCACGTATTGCTACACAGTCATGCCTTTTGGCTTAAAGAATGCTGGTGCTACATATCAAAGAGCCATGAGTATTGTCACGCCCTAGAACCAGAATACTGGAGAGCGGGGGCAGACATAGCCAGCTACGTATATTGAAATGGAAACCACCTCGATATACGGTCACGGCTGTCTAGATATATGAGGGTTTACTACAAGCCAACAGTCTCTTATGGTCATGAACAAGCCTAATGTCTCAATCACAAGCAAGTAAGTAAGGTCGCAAGATGTATGATCATTAAATATACAATAATAAGGCATCCCAAATATTACATATTCAGCTGATCATGAAGCTAGTCGTTACAAAATGTTAGGACTAGCAAGAGTTTAGTCGTACATGATCAACCCTAGGATTTGTTAATCATGTTTACAGCCCGTAGGCAGACAGTAAGTAAAAGTGCATCGAGCTAACAGGTGCTCGTCGGCTAAACGCCTCAAAGGAATAGTTTTACAATAAAGTGGGCAAGGCAAAAAGGAAAACCCACTCTTGGCCCGGGTTCCATCTAGTTGTCACCATTGGGCTGGAAGCTTGGTAGATCCTCGGGAGCTGCTCCGAAATCTGGCCACACAAAACCAGCTGGGTCAACCCCAGAAAGAGCAAGTGCCACAAGGGGGCCACGAAATAAGAACAAAAGCCAGCAATCAGCACAAGAAAATCTAATATTAAAACTAGAATTTACGAAAACATGTCAAGATGATATACGACGAGATAACCATGGAACTATTCCGATAGCCAGGTTATAACCCGTAAACCAAACAAGGATCGGGGTTGTAACCCTTCATCTGAACAGAACTTGGTTTCCCACCATTTATCGACAAGATAATAAGGTGAGAAATTAAGACATGAATCAATCTTGTACTGGATCAAGACATGACTAGACTGGTTATACCTCATTCAATCAATCACGGCCAAGCAGATACTACGGCTTACTACTTTAACTAACTAGGGTTATCACAGACCTAATTACTAACAAGATGCAGTGAGATGATTCCACAGCCACAAGCCCTGCAGACCATCCAGGTTACCCAGGTCGAAAATTAGGGATTGAATTCTGGTGGGTACATCGCCCGGGAGACAAATGTACCCTTAGGTGACTTAGAGGGTGCAACACGCGACAGTGTGCTGGAAATGTGCCCTACTCGACGGCAGGCTACAGATCCCAAGAGCGCCCAGGTAACGGGATTGCCTGTAGCTGTGTCATCTCTTCATGACTACTGTGTTATTCTAGTTATTAATCTTAATCCATTTTGGTAGGTACCCCTGACCGTGTTACTCAGGAGTCCCATCCTAGACATGATGCAAGACAGGACAAGTGGATTTAACAAGCAAGCAAGAAAGAACCACCCACGGTGTCAAGACAGGTCAAGCTAAGTTAGCCGTCGTAACAACAATTAAGTTATCAAGTCATGCTACAAGTCAGGAGTGCCCCGCCACGGGCCACTATCAAGTTATCAAGTCATGTTACAAGTCACAAGGATTAATTACAAGTTACAAGTTAGGTGTGCACCCCACTGGGTCACTAGCAAGGAGATCAGAGAATACCAGGAACATAATTCACAGAAAATCCTGAAAACCGTTCTAGTCATACACAAATACTTGAAAATCGTGTTAGGCCGTGTCGAGTCGAGATAGTCGTGCTGTGTTGAACAAGATCTCAGGAAAACCCAATCCTTAAAAGAGAAACCAGATCGAGAAATAAAACCAATATTCCAAGAGCCAATGGGTTAAGCAAGGGGTCAGGGGGCAGCGTACGCGCGAAAGCACGCACGCAGGGGAGCTACGTACGCACAAAAGCACGTACGCAAGGGAGCTGCGTACGCACAAAAGCACGCACGCAAGAGAGCTGCGTACGCACAGAAGCACGCACACAAGAGAGCTGCGTAGGCACAAAAGCACGCACGCAAGAGAGCTGCGTACGCACAAAAGCACGCACGCAAGGGAGCTGCGTACGCCCAAAAGCACGCACGCAAGCGAGCTGCGTACGCACAAAAGCACGCACGCAAGAGAGCTGCGTACGCACAAAAGCACGCACGCAAGAGACACGCTTCCAACAGGAAGCATACCCAAGTCTGCGTATGCAGCGCTAAAGAGCGCGTGCAGCTCAGTGGCGTAAGCTAAAGAGCTCTGCACACTGCTCACTGTCTTCTCCAAAACAGCAAAAACTCCATGGTTGAACCCAAGGCTTCAAAAGTTCATAACTTGGTCATCCGAACTCCAAATCCGGATTTCCAAGGTTCTAACTTGGGTGAAATTGAATTCTCCTCCACATAGAAACATCAAAACCCATAAAAATCCAACTTAAATGGATCAAAACCATGTAAATCCAAAAATAAAGAAAACCTAGATCTAGAACAATGGGGACTCCAAATCACAAAAAGCCAAGTTCTAATGTTGATCACCATGTCCTAATCTAGCAAATGGACAAATAAAATAGGGTTCTCATGTGGTGGCAAGGTGCACTTGCCTATGGATTGGTGTTGTGTAGAGGAAGGAGAAGAAGAAAATTAATGGAGGTTTATGAGGAGAGAGAGAAAGTTGGTGGAGTTTTGAAGAGGATGGGATGTGGTGTGTTGAGGGTGGAGCATAGGCTAAGGTGTTCCAATATACATTAAACCAAACCAAACCAACCCAAGCCAATTAAAACCGAGCCATGCCAAAACCCAAAATATGAGAAATATCAAAATTCCACAAGTTGAGAAAAATAAAAATACATGCCAAAATCCAGATACGAGTATAAATACGAAACACGGAAAATACAGGAAATGAGGGTGACAACTCTACCCACCTTAAAAGAATTCTGTCCTCGGAATTTAATCAAGGAGCTAGAGATTGTCACGACAAGCTACACTAAGCACAGGCAAGCTACACTAAGCAGTTCAATCATACAATCATACAATGCAAGCAAGGAAGGGAAAACGTAAGGCATAAGAAAGACATTATACCTCACGAGTCAAACAGGTAGGGATATCGCGATCGGATGTCGTCCTCACGCTCCCACGTTGACTCACCTAGAGAGTGATGACCCCAAGCAACACGGACTAATTTAATAGTCTTGTTCTTGAGTATCTTTTCCCTCCGGTCCAAAATAGACACGGGCCTCTCCTCATACGAAAGGTTGGTACCAACAACCAATTCCGAATGGTCTAGGATGTGGCTCGGGTCCGGAATATACCGTCATAATTGGGACACATAGAATACATCATGTACCTCACTTAGCGACGACGGAAGAGCGAGCCGATAGGATACATCTCCTACTCGCTCTAGAATATCGAACGGCCCTATATACCGAGGACTAAGCTTTCCCCGCACGCCAAAGCGAATGACGCCACAGTTAGGCGAGATCCTAAGGAATACATGGTCGCCGACAGCAAATTCTAAGGGACGCCGATGAGCATCGGCCCAATGGCGCTGGCGGTCCTGGGCAACTCGGAGGTGATCTCTGACCTTCCTGACCACTTCAACCGTCTGGGAAATCAATTCGGGTCCGAGCATCTGCCTCTCCCCGACATCGTCCCATGCTAGCGGGGATCTGCACTTCCTGCCATAAAGAGCCTCGAAGGGTGCCATATGGATACTGGCCTGATAACTGTTGTTGTACGAGAATTCCACCAGGTGCAGATGATTCTCCCATGAACCACCGAAGTCAAGGGTACAAGATCTCAACATATCTTCGAGAGTCTGGATTGTGCGCTCTGACTGACCATCCGTCTGCGGGTGATAAGCTGAGCTGAACTGAAGGCGAGTTCCCAAACTCTTCTGTAAGCTGCACCAAAAGTGTGATGTGAATCTTGAATCCCTGTCCGAGGTGATGCTGACTGGCACACCGTGAAGCCTGATGATCTGCCTGAGATATATCTTTGCTAGCTGCACCGTTGACTGTCCAACTCTGATTGGGAGAAAGTGTGCCACCTTGGTAAGCCTGTCCACAATTACCCAAATAACATCTCTGCCGGCCAGAGATCTGGGCAATCTGGTCACGAAATCCATGGTTATATGTTTCTATTTCCATTCTGGGATCGGTAAGGGTTGAAGAAGTCCAGCGGGCCTCTGATGTTCAGCTTTAACCTGTTGGCAAACCAAACACCGAGAGACGAACCGGGCTATCTTCCTCTTCATGCCATTCCACCAGAAATGCTGACGAATATCACAGTACATCTTCGTACCACCCGGATGAATAGAATATTGAGAACTGTGGGCTTCTGCCATGACTTCCTGTCTGATATCTCCACTGGGTACACAAAGACGAGTGCCGTGCCGAAGTGTACCGTCTTCATGGATATATAACTCTGGCCTTCTTCCTGCTTCACATTCTGCTCTGAGTCGCTGGATCTTGGAATCTGCTGACTGTGCCACCCGGATTCTCTCAACTATGCTGGACTGAACCTGTAGACTGGCCATCAATGCCACGCTGGTTGGAAGAACCACTTCAATTCCCATCTTCTGAAGATCTGCCAATAATTCTGGTTGTGCCGTCAGGAAATAAACTCCGGCTCTCCTGCTCAATGCATCTGCTACAACGTTGGCCTTCCCGGGATAATACTGCAAATCCACATCATAGTCCACCAGTAGCTCGAGCCATCTTCTCTGCCACATATTAAGGTCCTTCTGGGTGAAAACATACTTCAAGCTCTTATGATCAGTAAAGATCTCCACTCTATCTCCGTACAAGTAGTGTCTCCACAACTTCAAGGCAAACACTACCACCGCCAATTCCAAGTCGTGGGTCGGGTAATTCTTCTCATGATCACGTAGTTGACGTGACGCATAAGATATTACCTTCCCATGCTGCATCAAGACACACCCCAATCCTCTACCTGAAGCATCGCAATAAACTGCGAATCCTCCGGTCCCATCTGGAAGGGTGAGAATGGGAGCCGTTATCAAACCTCGCTTCAACTTCTCAATTGATTCCTGACACTCTGCTGTCCAAACAAACGACACATCCTTGCGGGTCAACTGGGTCATCGGTGCTGAAATCCTTACAAAATCTGAAACGAACCGCCGGTAGTAGCCGGCCAATCCAAGGAAGCTGCGAACCTCTGCCACTGAGCTGGGTACCGGCCATGACTCGATAGCCACAATCTTCTGGGGATCCACTTCCACTCCTCCTCGGGTAATGATGTGACCCAAGTACGAAATACGATTGAGCCAGAACTCGCTTTTACTGAACTTGGCGTACAACTGATGCTCCCTAAGCGTCTGGAGAACGACTCTGAGATGTTGCTCATGCTCTGCTTCACTCTTGCTGTAGACCAGGATGTCATCTAGAAACACGATCACAAATTGATCCAAGTAAGGCATGAAAATGCGATTCATGAGGTCCATGAATACGGTCGGCGCATTGGTCGCTCCAAAGGGCATAACAAGGAACTTCCAATGTCCATACCTCGATCTGAATGCTGTCTTCGGAATGTCCTGCTCTCTGACTCTGATCTGGTGGTATTCCGACCGCAAGTCGATCTTCGAGAACACTGAAGCCCCTCTGAGTTGATCAAACAAGTCATCTATCCTCGGAAGAGGGTATCTGTTCTTGATTGTCGCCGAATTCAAGGTACGATAATCAACACATAGCCTGGACGTACCATCCTTCTTTTTCACAAGAAGCATCGAGGCTTCCCAAGGTGATCCACTTGTACGGATGAATCCTTTGGACCTCAGTTCTTCAATCATCTTGTACAAAATTTCCAACTCTGAAGGCGCCATCCTGTAGACTCGCTCTGATACTGGTGCTGTCCCGGGAATCAAGTCTATAGTGAACTCAATCTCCCACTCTGGCGGCATCCCTGGAAGCTCCTCTGGAAAGACATCTGGAAACTCTTCAACTATCCGGGGTAACTGCACTGCTGCTACTGCCATCCGCAATGCTGGAGAAGATGGCTCCACTGCGCCTCTGGAAAACAAAAACTCTGGCTAGCCGGGTATACTAAAGACAACTCTGCCAATATGGCAGTCTATCCTAGCATACTGGTTCCTCAACCAATCCATGCCTAGGACTACATCATAGTCTGCCATAAGAAACTCTATGAATCTAGCGGGGAACTCCCTACCGCTAACTACGACCCGACACGAGGAAAACACTCGATCTACTCCCACAAGACCATTACCAGTAAGTATATTGAGCCTCACTGATAATGACTCGGGCTCCAATCCTATCCGTGTCGTGAATCGTGCAGACATGAATGAGTGCGATGCACCAGAATCAAATAATACAGACGCTGGAGAGGAGTTGATGAGAATAGTACCTGCCACAACCTCACCTGGTGCAACTTCTTCTTCCATAGCCATCATCATGGCCTGACCTTGTCCTCTGGCTGCTGGTCCCCTCTGCTGGAAACCTCTCTGCCTATTCTGGATCTGAGCCTGGGCTTGTGCATACTGCTGGAGGTGTTGTTGCTGGAATGCCTGAGACTGAGGCGGCAAGGGCCTCGAAGACTGATACTGCTGCTGCTGAACTGGTGCCGGGGCCGGTCCTCTCACCGAAGAGCTAGAAGGGTTGGATGCTGATGAACCACCCCTATTCGGGCAAGCCCCTATCCTATGATCTGCGGCTCCACAAGCCAGGCACAATCCTTGTGCCCTGCGACAATCTGCCACCACATGCCCTGGCTTCTCGCAATGAGAACATCCCATCGCGGAAGTCAGCTTCTGCTTCTGCTGCTGCGGGTACGTCGGGGTCGAATGCTGAACCGACGTTACTGAGGCCGCCCGCCTCGGAGTTCCAATAGTCAATCCCCTAGCTGCTGGGGCTGGAGCTGATGATTGGTACATCTGACTGTGGGACCGCTTCCTACCTCCGGTCCTATCCACGATCCTCTGGGAGGTATACTCATGCCTCCTAGCTGCTCTCAAGACTGCATCGAACGTCTGGTGCTCGAACTTTTCTACTGCCAACAAGATCTCCAAATGCAACCCCTGCTGGAACCGCTGAGCCCTATCAAACTCGGTCGCCACCAAGGTGGAGGCAAACCTACTGAGCCTAAAAAACTCCGATGCATAACTGTTGACTGTTCTGCCTCCTTGCTTCAAGTTGGTAAATCTGGTCTGCAGGTCGTACCGAGCCACAGCATTAAAGTACTTCGTCTGGAATCTTTCTCTAAACACTGCCCAAGCAATGGGTGCCACTAATCCCATGGCTTGTGCCGCCCACCAACTGCGAGCCAAGTCCAACAACTGCAGGCGTACCACCGCCACCTTCTCATTCTCAGGTGTCCTAGCTGCTTCCAGAATCACCTCGGTATCCTGAAGCCATGCATCCGCGGCAATCGCATCCTCGCTGCCGTCGAAGAAAGGACGGTTCAATCGCTTGAAGCTGTTTGCCGCCTGGTTCCCTGGATGGCCGCCTCTAGTCAAAGCATCTTGAACTGTCTGGTGCAGGGCGTCGCTTCGACGATCCTGGGAAGCTATTAAGGTTCTGATGAGGCCTACTAAGGTACCATCATCTGGCTCTGCGGGCTGGACAGGCCGAACTGGTGACTCTCCTCCAGTAGGCACAACTCTGGAGGCTACCCCGGAATGCTGGGCTTGATCTCTGGGTTGCTGCTGATCCACGGGACGTGCTCCACCTCGTTGATCGGTAGGACCTGGTACAGTGCCGCTGAAGAAGACGACACAGGGAACAATAAGGAAAGGACCAGGACAGATCAATGATATAAGCACAGGATCAGGGCAAGAATCCAGGGATTCAGAGGATACGAACAGAGATCAAGGACGAGTACTGATTGAGACATCTATCTAGTAAACCCCCACATATCTTGATTTACAAGACCTGTATGGGCCACCACTTAAACCATGTCACGCCCCAGAACCAGAATACTGGAGAGCGGGGGCAGACATAGCCAGCTACGTATATTGAAATGGAAACCACCTCGATATACGGTCACGGCTGTCTAGATATATGAGGGTTTACTACAAGCCAACAGTCTCTTATGGTCATGAACAAGCCTAATGTCTCAATCACAAGCAAGTAAGTAAGGTCGCAAGATGTATGATCATTAAATATACAATAATAAGGCATCCCAAATATTATATATTCAGCTGATCATGAAGCTAGTCGTTACAAAATGTTAGGACTAGCAAGAGTTTAGTCGTACATGATCAACCCTAGGATTTGTTAATCATGTTTACAGCCCGTAGGCAGACAGTAAGTAAAAGTGCATCGAGCTAACAGGTGCTCGTTGGCTAAATGCCTCAAAGGAATAGTTTTACAATAAAGTGGGCAAGGCAAAAAGGAAAACCCACTTTTGGCCCGGGTTCCGTCTAGTTGTCACCATTGGGCTGGAAGCTTGGTAGATCCTCGGAAGCTGCTCCGAAATCTGGCCACACAAAACCAGCTGGGTCAACCCCAGAAAGAGCAAGTGCCACAAGGGGGCCACGAAATAAGAACAAAAGCCAGCAATCAGCACAAGAAAATCTAATATTAAAACTAGAATTTACGAAAATATGTCAAGATGATATACGACGAGATAACCATGGAACTATTCCGATAGCCAGGTTACAACCCGTAAACCAAACAAGGACCGGGGTTGTAACCCTTCATCTGAACAGAACTTGGTTTTCCACCATTTATCGGCAAGATAATAAGGTGAGAAATCAAGACAAGAAGCAATCTTGTACTGGATCAAGACATGACTAGACTGGTTATACCTCATTCAATCAATCACGGCCAAGCAGATACTACGGCTTACTACTTTAACTAACTAGGATTATCACAGACCTAATTACTAACAAGATACAGTGAGATGATTCCACAGCCACAAGCCCTGCAGGCCATCCAAGTTACCCAGGTCGAAAATTAGGGGTTAAATTCTGGTGGGTACATCGCCCGGGAGACAAATGTACCCTTAGTTGACTTAGAGGGTGCAACACGCGACGGTGTGCTGGAAATGTGCCCTACTCGACGGCAGGCTATAGATCCCAAGAGCGCCCAGGTAACGGGATTGCCTGTAGCTGTGTCATTTCTTCATGACTACTGTGTTATTCTAGTTATTAACCTTAATCCATTTTGGTAGGTACCCCTGACGGTGGTACTCAGGAGTCCCATCCTAGACATGATGCAAGACAGGACAAGTGGATTTAACAAGCAAGCAAGAAAGAACCACCCACGGTGTCAAGACAGGTCAAGCTAAGTTAGCCGTCGCAACAGCAATTAAGTTATCAAGTCATGCTACAAGTCAGGAGTGCACGGCCACGGGCCACTATCAAGTTATCAAGTCATGTTACAAGTCACAAGGATTAATTACAAGTTACAAGTTAGGTGTGCACCCCACTGGGTCACTAGCAAGGAGATCAGAGAATACCAGGAACATAATTCACAGAAAATCCTGAAAACCGGTCTAGTCATACACAAATACTTGAAAATCGTGTTAGGCCGTGTCGAGTCGAGATAGTCGTGCTGTGTTGAACAAGATCTCAGGAAAACCCAATCCTTAAAAGAGAAACCAGATCGAGAAATAAAATCAATATTCCAAGAGCCAATGGGTTAAGCAAGGGGTCAGGGGGCAGCGTACGCGCGAAAGCACGCACGCAGGGGAGCTACGTACGCACAAAAGCACGCACGCAAGGGAGCTGCGTACGCACAAAAGCACGCACGCAAGAGAGCTGCGTACACAGAAAAGCACGCACGGAAGAGAGCTGCGTACGCACAAAAGCACGCACACAAGAGAGCTGCGTACGCACAAAAGCACGCACGCAAGAGAGCTGCGTACGCACAAAAGCACGCACGCAAGGGAGCTGCGTACGCACAAAAGCACGCACGCAAGAGAGCTGCGTACGCACAAAAGCACGCACGCAAGAGAGCTACGTACGCACAAAAGTACGCACGCAAGAGAGCTGCGTACGCACAAAAGCACGCACACAAGAGAGCTGCGTACGCACAAAAGCCTGCACGCAAGAGACACGCTTCCAACAGGAAGCGTACCCAAGTCTGCGTACGCAGCACTAAAGAGCGCGCGCAGCTCAGTGGCGTAAGCTAAAGAGCTCTGCACACTGCTCACTGTCTTCTCCAAAACAGCAAGAACTCCATGGTTGAACCCAAGGCTTCAAAAGTTCATAACTTGGTCATCCGAACTCCAAATCCGGATTTCCAAGGTTCTAACTTGGGTGAAATTGAATTCTTCTCCACATAGAAACATCAAAACCCATAAAAGTCCAACTTAAATGGATCAAAACCATGTAAATCTGAAAATAAAGAAAACCTAGATCTAGAACAATGGAGACTCCAAATCACAAAAAGCCAAGTTCTAATGTTGATCACCATGTCCTAATCTAGCAAATAGACAAATAAAATAGGGTTCTCATATGGTGGCAAGGTGCACTTGCCTATGGGTTGGTGTTGTATAGAGGAAGGAGAAGAAGAAAATTAATGGAGGTTTATGAGGAGAGAGAGAAAGTTGGTGGAGTTTTAAAGAGGGTGGGATGTGGTGTGTTGAGGGTGGAGCATAGGCTAAGGTGTTCCAATATACATTAAACCAAACCAAACCAACCCAAGCTAATTAAAATCGAGCCATGCCAAAACCCAAAATACGAGAAATACCAAAATTCCACAAGTTGAGAAAAATAAAAATATATGCAAAAATCCAGATACGAGTATAAATACGAAACACGGGAAATACAGGAAATGAGGGTGACAAGTATCATCTTCAGGGACCACTTACACAAGACGGTGGAGTGCTATATTGATGACATCGTCGTCAAGAGTCGCTGTAAGGGAGACCATCTGCAGGATCTGAGGACGGTATTCGACCTGATGCGAGCGCACAATTTGAAAATGAACCCTACGAAGTCCTTCCTGGACGTATCCAGCGGGAAATTCTTGGGTTTCATCATCACCGCCCAGGGTATCCATGTAGACCCTGAGAAGACAAAGGCAATTATGGAGATGGGTCCCCCGAGAAATCTTCGCGAACTCAGAGGCCTTCAAGGGAGGCTAGCGTACATCAGGAGGTTCATTTCTAACCTCTCCGGGCGATGTCGGCCATTTACCCACCTCATGAAGAAAGGTGTCTTGTTCGTATGGGACGAATAATGCCAGCGGGCCTTCGACAGCATCAAAGAATATTTGTCGAACCCTCCAGTCCTGGTGGCCCCGGTTGCTGGAAAACCATTCCTGCTCTATGTACGAGCAATGGAGCACTCACTCAGAGCTCTGCTAGCACAAAACAACGATGCAGGCCATGAACAAGCCATATATTACCTCAGCCGAATGATGATTGGGCCAGAGCACCGATACACCGCTGTGGAGAAGGAATGTCTTGCCCTAGTTTTCGCCATTCAGAAGACACGGCACTATGTCACCGGAAAAACGATACTTGTGATCTCACGAGTCAACCCTCTCAGGGTCCTCATGACTAAACCAGGGGCACTCAGCTCTCGTCGCGCTACATAGGCAATATTGCTATCCCCCTACCATATGATCTTCGTCCCATAAAAGGCGATCAAAGGTCAAGCCCTGGCAGACTTTTTGGCAGCCCACCCGGGCTCGGAGTCGTCCAGGATATATGAAGATATCCCAGATGAGGTCGCCAACTCACATGCAACCTCTCACGGTGATATATGGCGAATGTTCTTCGACGGTGCTTCGAGAAATGGACCTAAGGGCAACATCGTCGTCGGAGTCGGGGTGGTGCTAGTTTCTCCTACCGGATTGGTGATCAACCATGCTTACTCTCTCACATAACCCTGCTCTAACAATGTGGTCGAGTACAACGCTCTGGTCATTGGCCTCCAACTTGCAAAGGAGCTGGGGGTAGAATACCTTGAAGCATACGGCGATTCTCAGTTAATTGTCAATCAGATCCGGGGCTCATACGAAGTTCGCCACAAAGACATGATCCCCTATCACCAAATAGCGATCGACATCATCTCGTCTTTTGAGGGGTTCTTCATCGAGCACGTCCCCAGACTCCGAAATATTGAAGCCGATGCCTTAGCAGGCCTAGCCGCTTCCCTAGCAGTGCCGAATCATACCCATCAATCGGTAGATGTGATAGGCCACGAGCTGGTCTACCCCAAGAACAATGTTCAATTCGTGGTAAGTTATTCCGCTCAGGCGATTGATGATGCCCCAGATTGGAGACAACCATTCATCGACTTCGTCGTCTATGATATCCTGCCCGAGAACCCAAAGGAAGCCACTTCCATCAGACGGCGTTCCCTCAGATTCTTCTACGATACAGAGACAAAAATGCTGTATCGACGATCCTACGATGGATTATTGCTTCGGTGTCTGTCAAACGCAGAAGCCAAAGAAGCCGTACGAGAAGCGCATGACGGTGTCTGCGGGGCCCATCAGCCTGATCCTAAATTGCAAGACCGTCTTCGCCGAATGGGCTACTACTGGCCCACGATGGTAGCGGATGCGATAGACTACACAAGAAGATGCAAAGACTTCCAAGTCCACGCGGACTTCATTTACCAGCCATCCGAATTTTTACATCCGACAGTGGCATCCTGGCCCTTCGAAGCATGGAGGATGGATATCATTGGTCCAATTACTCTACCTTTCTCCCGTGGACATCGCTTCATACTTACGATCACGGATTACTTCTCCAAATGGACAGAAGCTATTCCACTCGCCGAAGTAAAGACTTCAAACGTAATCAGCTTTCTCAAGCATCACGTCATCTATCGCTTTGGACTGCCCCGGAGGATCATCCACGATAATGGTCTACAGTTTGCAAGCCACACTTTTTATCGGTTCTGCGACAAATATCGCATCCAGAATATTGCTTCGACACCATACAACCCAGCAGCAAACGGGTTGGCAGAGGCATTCAACAAAACAATCATCAAACTCCTCAAGAAGTTTGTCTCTTCCAACAAACGCGACTGGAACGAGAAGCTCGGTGAATGTTTATGGGCATACCGTACTACAGTCCGAACAGCTACCGGGAACACACCATTCTCCCTGGTATACGGGAGTGAGGCAGTTCTCCCATTAGAGACTCAAATACCCTCACTCCGCATCGCCCTCACTTATCAATTGACGACGGATGATAACTACCGACGTCGACTACAAAAGTTGGAGGCCTTAGATGAAAAGCGCCTCCTGGCTCAGCAAAGAATCGAGCTATACCAAGCACGCATCTCTGGAGCCTTCAACAAGAAGGTCAAAATCAGGACATTCTAAGTGGGCGATCTTGTTCTGGCAGTCCGGAGGCCGATGGTCATGACTCACAAGACCGTCGGCAAGTTCCAGCCAAAATGGGAAGGCCCATTTATCATCGAGGCCGTATTCTCCAACGGTGCTTACCGCCTCGCCAAGCAAAATGGAGACTTGCTCATGTTGCCCGTCAACGGCAAGTTCCTGAAGAAATACTATGTCTAGACGACAATTTTCCAGATTTTCGAGTCACGTACCTGCTAGTACCGCTGAACTCACACTCACCATTCTCCCGATTCCCGAGTCATGTACCCTCTCGTGCCACTGAACTCACACTTACACAATATCGAGTCATGTACCCTCTCGTGCCACTGAACTCACACTTTCACAATATTGAGTTATGTACCCGCTGGTGCCTCTGAACTCACATCCCGATCACTCTTTCAGATAGTAAGTCATGTTTGATCATACCTCTGAACTTTCTTCCTGGAAGAGATCCTCCCTCATGATCTAATACCCGCACACCCGGTGCACAAAAAGGGTAATCGATCCACAAATTACCAAAACGGCCATGTCCTCATTACCTCTGAGTCGTTTTACTTCCGCCAAAAATAAATCACCCCCTATATAGAACTTCCATGTCCTCATTACCTCTGAGTCGTTCTATGTACCCCCTCTTCATTGAGCCCACTCCTACCATGTCCTCATTACCTCTGAGTGGGAAGGCTCCGTAGAAGAAACCTTCATACTTGCCATGTCCTCATTACCTCTGAGTAAGTATGTCGATTCCCTTTCAACCTATTATCTGTACCCATGACCGGAGTACGACAAGGATAATAGGTCCACAAATGTCCTCTGTTGATCACAAATGTCCTCTGTTGACCATAAATGTCCTCTGTTGACCACAAATATCCTCCGTGAATTCACTCCTGCCATGTCCTCATTACCTCTTAGCAGGAAGATTCCACGATAAAACCCTCATGCTTGCCATGTCCTCATAACCTCTGAGCAAATATGTCGGTTCTATTTTACCCTACTATCTGTATCCTAAGCCAGGGTACACCAAGGATAATAGGCCCACAAATATCCTCTGCTAAGTTTCTTAGCACAAGCCCACCATCTCATCATGCCCCGGGAGCCCAGCTGCTATACGGCATTCTTTTTTTCGATACCGAGAGCACCTATGACCACTTTGCCATGGCTGTTCCAGGTACCCTAACCAAACTTGTTATCCGTACCTAAAACCAAGGTATGGCATGGGTAATAGGTCCACAAATAAGTCCCCTAGACGGAAAAAATATCACCACAATATCACAGGTACAACAAGCAATACGAATGAAGGGTAGAATGGAAAGTACTCTTTATTTGAAGGAGAAAAAAAGCATTACATGTTTCGGGACCGCGTCCCTCTCAAAAAGAAAAACAGGAACAAAACAAGAAGAAAAGGCCGACTATAGCTCAGCATTACATAACTCCAAAAGACGATTCTTCACTAAGGTGGCCTCCTGTTCGAGTCGCTGTTTAACTCGACGCTCAGCCTTCCTGGATAACCGCTCTTCATTATCCAAGCCCATGAGCTCTTGCCAGTCATCCTCCAACTTCTTCTGGGTAACTTCCAAGTCAGTCGAAGCTCGATTGACTCTGTCAGCCTCCTGAATAATCAGCTCCTTATCAATACGTGCAGTCTCAAGTTCAGACTCCAAGAAAGTTAGCTTCCTCTGAAGCTCAAGGATCTGCTCTTGCGTCTCGGTGATCCCACGGGAGGCAGCCGCTTCTCGAGCTATGACATCTTTGCCCTCACGGCTCAATTGATCATATCGATTAGACAGATCACGAAGGTCCTTCAGTATGGTCGGCCTGGTTTTATCTCGAGCAGCCCTTGTCTTCTTTATAGTAGCAGTAAGAGAGCCACGCTCCCGATCTATAACAGCAGACAAATCAGCCTGCCGCAGCACCTGCAGCTGGGCCACCAACTGCTCAGTCTCCAATAACTTCGCCTCCAAGAGCGCAGCCAGTCCCGCACCACCGAAAAGAGTCTTTAGAATATCAATTTGACACTGGGCACATTGCCGGGACAAGACGAAAGAGGTCCCTCTTTCCACAGTAGCCGTTATTCCCCTCCTCAAATGACGGTGAAAGCTGGCAACTACGTCCTGTAACGCGTCATCCAAGACCTCGGTAGAGGATGGCGTCAGAGGAAGCGTGGCCGACAATATTGGAGGAGTGATGCTAGAGCTTGCCACCAGGGGATGGAATCCGAGCAGGACGACGCACGGATAACGGATAACTCTTCCTCCGCCACCCGAAGAGCCTCGATACTCGGTAAGGCAGAGAGGTCGACCCTCGGAGCCACCCAAACATGAGAGGATGAAAGGACCGTCGCCCCCTGCCCTGGCCGTCCCATCACCTGATTTTCTGAACTCGACCCAACAGGAGGCCCCTCAAGACGAGCCGGAAGAGGAGGAAGTGCACTCCTCTCCACCGGTGCCCCTTCGATATAGTTCGACTCGATAGTGTCCATCCTTAGCACCGGAGAGGCCAGACCTGTATGCCCAGAACAATGGTCAGTCGACGTGACCTGAAGGATGTGATGATAGAGCAGGTATGCCTCCTCGCGGGACAAGATCCGGCTTATCTTACCAGGAGAAGAACATGGAGGCTGCAGCTCTTGCGTGGCTGACATGACCTCCTTACCCGAGTTAGATTCAGCGGGTTCTTCTATCCCAACCACCACGGAGGTAAGTACGACGCGATCAATGTCATCTTGATAAAATTTAGCAGTTTCAGGGACAGGTTCATTAAAATCCCCGTCATCCCGGGTTACCACCTCGGCATCTTGAAACTCTTCTTCTTCTCTTTACACCTACAAGAAGGAAAGAAGAGGATTAAAATCGAAGCTAAAAGGAAAGAAGGAAGGAAGGGTCGGGAGTGGCTTGGTTACCTCTGACGTGGGGTTAATGTCTTCTCCACTTTCTCTTATAGTCAGCTGACGGTGTCTGGTCGCAACCAACTTTCGAGAACGAAAAATACCGCCAACAGGAGAAACTTGCCTGCTACGTTTCGGAGTAGGGCCAGGCGCAACGGGTGACTGATCCCCCAACATCTCATCTGACAAAATAGGCGGCTGATCCACCTCTACGTCTGCCACTGGAAGGATAGAGTCATCTCTATCATGCTCGTTGCCTTCATCATCCTCAGCAGCGGAATCCAAATCTGGCACTTCGACTCTAGTCTTTCTCTTCTTGGACCCTTGAGATCCTTCCTCCAGGCCGGTACCAACAATAAAACTGGCGCCTGGGTTAAAACCGACCGGGGGTTTGTTCGCCATGACATGATATAAAGCCGCCATGTACAAGATCTCCACTGACGCCTTAATGGCAGGGACCGAGAAAATGGTACGGGTATGGAATGTATCGTAGTATTGCCAAGCCCTGATACCATCAAGAAGGCTACCTTCAAAACCCAGACAGGAGCTGGGGTTGTCTAGACAAAGTTGGCTGTATCCAAACTGCCGGGCAAACCTGCTGGGCAGATAAGGCTCCAGAAAAACCGTATTGCGGTTACGGTACACCAGATGTGCGGGGTGGATGTTTTGCAGCCACAGGAGCATCTGGCCGTCCAGAAGTTGAGGGGGCGCAATACCGTCAAGATGTACAGTCTCTATGTCCTTAGCAGTAAAGCGAGGGACGGATACGAATATATGGTACATATCTGCCCTCGCCAATGCCATCCAGCAAGCCCGCATGGTCTCATGTTCCTAAGGCTCATCACGGTAACGGAAGATAAATGCGTCATCATCAGTTACACCATCCTCAGAGCCCGGTCTCATCAAAGACGGATAATGCATCAACAGCTACCCCATCAAATAGTGATAGGGCAACTCGGTCCGTTCAAAATCCTTGGTCACGTCGCGAGCGATGACCTTAGAAGTGAAGGTGCGAAGGCCACGATGTATGCTGCATACCATGGCTGGGAGGAGAGCTAGCCTGATTCTCAAAACTAACTTCACAGCCGGAAGGATGAAGTTACGACTGATTCTCTCGATAGAACCAGCCCCTCCAGAGACTACACAATTTCGCAGCCATATCATCAAAAACTCCGCCAGGAGCGCCTTCTCTGACAGCTCTTGGGTATCTTGGTAAAAATAACCAAAAGAGTCGGTCTTACTCCCGAATCTATCACTGGTGGTGGCCACCCTCTTAGCCGACGACACCAAATCTTTAACCGCCTCCCGGGATCGAGGGCGACGGGAGGTAACTCGACCGGAGGCATCCGTTGGGAAGAGATAGTACACCCAGTCCTTGGTATGGGGGGCATTCCCTTCCGAGCTGCTATCCTTTCGGGCTATCTGATGACATGTACTATAGTGGCACAGTATCTCTTGGTAAAGAGCCACGAAGCCGGGATACCGCCTTTCCAAATCTTCGAACTCCTCATTCGTGGGAGTATACGCCTCGAAAGCTTCGTCCCCCCAAGGGAGCTTGGAGACTACGTGCATTTCATGGAGTGCAAGCCCCATTTCCCCTACGGATGTATAGAAGGTTCCCGTACGGCAATTATACATCTCCAGCAGAGACATGAACAACTTTTTATTTATGGACAAACCATGGCTGGTGCCTCGAATAGCATGGTAAAGGCCAATCTCACACAAAAAGGCCTCGTACTTTTGCAAGATCCACATAGACAGGTTGGTCCACGAGGGAATAGGTATATCCAACTAGGGAGCATCATCCGGCCGTCCAATGGGGTAGGAGCCCTTCCGAGCAAGTTGTTTAATAAAAGTGTCGGCGGTAGAAAAGGTAAAAATTGGGGCCCGACACATTTAGAAAGTACCTGGGACCAATCCCGTTACAGACAGCTAGTGTGCACCTTGCCGGCAGTCACTGACTTCAGATTGTTGTTATAATAGATGTTTCCCACAAACATCCCACCTCGGGTGGGTTAAATTTCTCCCCATCTTCCGGTCCAATGGGAGCATATTGAACCAGATAATGGAAATGTCGCTCCATTTGGGGATGCGGATCGCCATCCCGTGAGAGACAAAACTCCAATTCTTCGACACCTCCAGAACATGACTGTTCTCCACAGTCAAGGCATCTCCAAAAAAAATGCAGGCTTCAAATATTCCCCTTCGAATTTCCCGGAGTTCATCATAGCGTTAAGAAAATGGAAAGACTGATTCTTAATGGCATTTAGTCTAGCCGAGGGTTCGTCACTTGGAAACTGATCCACCATATGCTGAACAATATGGTCGTACCTATAACCCAGAGCAGCTTGGGCACTACCCACCAGGAGTTCTCCACAGCATTTACCGGTAGATTCACTGAAAGAAGACAGAGAAAGTTAAGTTAAAAAGAGGGATAAAAAGAAATGATCGGGTACTTTCGAGCCTCATGCGGCTTAAGAAAACACCCATGCGGCTCCGACTCAACAAAGCCTCATGCGCTCCAATTTAATGAAGCCTTATGCGGCTTAATCACAGCGGAATACTTATGCAGCCCTATTCAGTAAAAAGTCATGGCGGCAGTGCTCTCATAAGGCCCTCAGGGTTTGGACAAAATTCGCACTGACCGTATGACAGACAAAATTTATGCAAATCCATGCGGCTCAGCATAGCTCATACGACTGCGTTGGTACAGCGTGTATACGGTCACAACAGATTATTCTTATGCGGCTCGCAGCTCGGCCATAGGCCGAACATACGGTTCACAAAGGCTCGTGCATAAAGCATGCGACGTAGCCATAGCAGTTAGGGTTCTTTAACCCGTGCAATGTCCTTACCCAATGGGGAGATGAACGTCAGGATGAGCCGCGGGGACGACGATCGGTGAGGAGCAGCCAGCAGCAGTCGAAGTAGAAGCAGTTTTGCCCTTCGTCGTCGTAGTCGACGAAGACGCTGCCTTTTTCGTTGCAACGGTCTTCTTGGGCGCCATTATCAATCAAGAAGAAGATGAAGAGATGAATAGGGGAAGATTCGAAGTAAAAGAGGAAGTAAAGAACTCCTCTCTCTCAAGCTCCTCTTACTTATAGGAGGACGAGAGGGGGAAGACACGTGGAGTAATAAACCGCCTCGTCTAAAGACAAAACCGACTCCTCGAATTTCGCCCCCTCTCCCATAAAAGGAGATTCACCTAGGGCATAAAATCCCGAGATTTAATGAACCAACCCTTGGGATTCCCCCTAAAGACGACGCTAAAAGCAAATATGAGGCAATTAAAGACACGTACATGTGGCAAGGAGCTATGCGGCTAAGCCATCCATGCGGCTGAATTATCTATGCGGTTTAAACATCCATGCGGCCAGGACTTCATATGCGGCCAGAAGAATACAACCATGCTTCTTATTCAAAGTATTACAATTTTGCAAATTGAAAACTTTGAAGGGGGTCTTGTAGAAGCATAGAAATATTAAAGAAAGATCCATGCGGCCAGAAAACTCCATGCGGCTCAGGAAGCCCATGCGGCTTACAGATTCATGCGGCACGAGGGACTATGCGGCTCAAGATGTCCTATGCGGCTCAGAACAGGAGACACGGGCTTGTAAAACAGTTTTCCCCTCCTGTATTAATTACTTTGACGGCTGACAACTCTGAAAAAGTGGCAACCCTGACACAAAAGAGGTAATTATGACTCTGTCATAATGACAGACCCCTAGGGAAGTGAAGGAGATCTCTGACACAATCTCCTGAGATCCAGAAAATGCCACGTGGCCCTGACACGTGGACGGTCATATGCGGCTCGAGTGAAGACCCTCCATGCGGTTCAGGGTGAAGCTGCCTTATGCGGCTCAGGCAGAAATGTCTCATGCGGCTCAAGCAGAGCCCTCCCCATGCGGCTCGCATGGATCATCTCCATGCGGCTTATTATCATTGTGCGGCTCAAATTGAAGAACAGTTTGGCAACTCTAGAGGGGGGTGAATAGAGTTTATATAGAAAAATAGCCAATTAAAAATAACTCTTTCACCAACAATAAATAATCAGAGTAAAGTGCGAAAATAAATGAAGAGCAGAAGAGCATACGCAAACACACAGCGATTTTAACCTGGTTTCCCTCGTGGAGGACTAGTCCAGGCCTGAGAACTCTAGCTCAGGATTAAATCCACTATTTGTGAAATAGTAGTTTACAACCCGTGCCTTTTCTTCAGAAGAGCACGTCAACTTCTAACAGATGATCGCAGTGGCGATTTGCTTGGAATTGTCCAAGCGACTTCTTCGACTCTTGCACAAGAATCCTAACTGAGAGATGCTGAGCACTCGACACTTAGGAGGCTTGTGGCTAGTAGATGGGAAGGGTATGGCTTACTTGAGCTTATAAGAGAGAAGAGAAAAGAAGATTGGATGGATTGGAATGAGAGAATTCATGCCCTATTTATAGTGTTTTTATAGGCAGAATTCGGCCAGAATTCGGGTAGGAAACAAAAATTTGGCCGTTGGACAACTAGCAACCAGCTAACCCTAAAATTAGGGTTCCTGATTTCTAGGGGACAGAGTTCGGCCCGAACTCTGTGTGGAGGCAGAGTTCGGCCCGAACTCTGTCTCCAGAGCACAGAGTGGTTCTAAGGGGATTTTTGGGCAGTTTTGGTTCAGTGGAGCTTGGGATTTTGGGTAGGCTGTAGACTAAGTGTCAAGAGCTCAGCAAGACTCAGAGTACACAAGTCTAGACTCAATGAAAAATAAAATACAGACTCGAAAACACACTGAGAGCCGGAGACTGAGCTGTCGTCTGTCTTGAACTGTTATGCAGACGTCGTGTGTCGTATTGAATTAATACAGATATTATTTAGTCAATGTAGTCAATATTTGGTTGACTGTGACTTTGTGTCAACAATCTCTCCCCATATTGATAATTGACAAAATGATATATGTATATTCAATATTCATACCTGGACACAGTTGATTATAGCAACATAGCTCCCCCATACTTGATGCCGAGCTAGAATGTAATAGCTCCCCCGTAATCAGTGAACGGTGCTGAGCTAGAAGCAATAGCTCCCCCGTAAATAGTGCATGGAACCTGTATAATATCTCCCAAAAGCACAAACAAGCACAGAAATACGAAAAGATAGGATCTGATACCAAACAAGTATATCCAGCCATATATATCCAGGCAGAATATACATAGTTCTCCCCCTTTTGGCAGTTAGCAATATAGACTGCAGATAATGAATAATAAAAGAAAACTGCAGTAGACAATTAATAGTAATACAACCACACCAAGCAGAGAAGAAACAGTATAGAAATAATCAAAAGAAGTACTAGCATAAAGTGTCATAACCAAATGTCAAACACACAACCAGAGTTTAACTACATAAATCCAAGTACAGAAATCCATAATAAACTAAATAACTGAAATCAAAACAATAACTAATGTCATCATCAGCAACAGCAGCAGCAGATAGTAGCCAATCTCCATCATGGAGCACGAGATGGTCCAGGAGTGTCAGAACGTCTGGGATCCACAAAAGCAGCACCCGGATCCAGGTAACGCATGACCCACGGATCATCAATGCGATAGCCCTCACGATCGGGATCCCGCTGCATGGGAATGGGCATAGTAGGATGATGGGACATGGAGTACCGAATATCATGCAGCGAGTTGCTGAGTGCACTCATCTGCAGGGTAGTGCGGTAGTCCATCTGAGCCCACCGATCGTCCTCTAAGTCGAAACGATCCCGGAGCATGGTCTGGATGGAGTCAAGAGTGGCAGGTGGAGGAGGTGCATCCTGACCGAGTGGAGGGGCGTCTGGCTCCTCATCATCAGAATGCTCAGAAGCCTCAGGAGAGGCGACGACTGCTTGAGTACGTCGTGCCTTGGACAGGAAAGCAGGAGCAGGCAAGAACGGACAGTCATGAATAGGAATGATGAATGCACGAAAAACCATAGGAAGGTATAAAGGATAAACCAAAGCTCTTGGTTTCTTCCTACAATTTATCATCCAGTCCATCATTGTCCTAGGAAGATTGAAGGGGATACGAAAATGAAGGTGATATAAAGCAGAGATCTCAAAGTAGGTAACTTCATCAGTTGAACCAGCTTTTGGTAAGATAGTATTGAACACGATGCGATGAAGTTCATAAAAGTAGGGGGTGAGATGCTTGGCCTTTAGCTTGCGAGGACTTACGTTAGGAGCACATAAATCCTCCTTGAATCCTTCAAGGGAAGTATCGCCAACAAATTGAAGTTGACGTGCTTCCACAAGCTTGTCCCACACATCAAGATCCGGGAGAGCAAGAAAGTCTCCCAACTCAGAATCATTGAAGGCAATGTTAATGCCAGCAACCCGGGAATAGATGTGGGTTGCATCGTGAGTCAGATTACAGTAGAACATTTGGATTGCGCTACGGTAAATGACAAAGTTGGAAGCAACTAGTTCATCCAAACAAAGATCACGAAATAAAGATTCATATTGAGAAAATATTGTGAAATTGATGGGATGGCCCCCAAACACCGGACGAGTCCTAAAATCGCTAAACCATTCATTAGAGGCGTCTAGCGACACAAATAGACGGTCGTCGTATGTATTAGGGTCATCGGGACGCGGCGGATTGAACAACGGATGAATGGGGTGTTGTTCAACAACTTGTTCAATCGGAGGAGGAGGAACCGAAGAGGAAGCTCCCTCATGTCGAGTCCTTCTCCCTCGTTTGGACAAGCGAGATGCCATTTGCAAAGAAATAGGAGAACTTGAAAATGATAGAAAGAGAGAGTTATACCTGAAAATAATACCAAACAGAAGAGAATGTTGAAAAACCCCTTTCCCTTGATTTTGAGAAGAAAGGAGCTCTCTAGATCAAGAACTAGGGTTAGGGTTTGGAAGGAAGAAGGTTGAAGAGGTGGAGAAGAAGGAAATATGGGAGGAAAGAGAAGGAATCCCGAAATAAAATAGGGGTTTGTCTTTGGTCGGATAGAATATTGACCATTGGATCTAAAATGATCCAACGGCAGAGCCAGATCCCGACGCTGGAACAATTGGACCGAACTCGGCCCGAACTCTGTTAAGGGCAGAGTTCGGCCCGAGTTCTGGATTAGTGGTCCAGAACAGAAAACAGGCTGAAAGATAAAAAATGGTTAAGTGTTGAAGAAAAGTTTGATAAATTCATGAAGTACATAGAGAGGTACTCAAAAGTCAGAATGAACTTTAGAATGTAGTAATTAGACAGTATTAAGTCGAAACAAACCATATAATAAACAAGGAAATATATTGTAATTCAATATTTCAAATTTGCCATGGGTTAGCTGCAGGGGCCGGATCCCAGCTAGCGGTAGTCCTGAGGACTAGTGCACCGTGTCGCTTAGGCTTTTACGCCTTGTTGTCAGAAGGACCCTTTCGGCTTGTACCCATACCAAATTTGTCGTAAAAGAATCAAAATATACTCGATATTTACGCAGGCGAGTCTCAACTTATAACTGCTTCATCCAAAATTCCGAGTTCACGACATAGGAAATTGAAGCGCTCTTCGGATAATGGCTTAGTAAAGAAATCTGCTAGCTGATGATCAGTGTCGATAAATTCTAAGTTAATCGTGCCATTTTGCTGATGATCACGCAAAAAGTGGTGTCTGATCTCAATGTGTTTAGTGCGTGAGTGGCAGACAGGGTTCTTAGTCAAATTAATGGCACTAGTATTGTCACAGAATATAGGAATATGCATAAAAGATAACTTATAGTCTTCAAGGGTTTGCTTCATCCACAGAATTTGTGCACAACAACGCCCAGCTGCTATGTATTCAGCTTCTGTTGTGGATAGTGCGACAGAGTTCTGCTTCTTGCTAAACCAGGAGACTAAAGCTTTTCCTAATAAATGACACGTGCCGCTCGTACTTTTACGGTCGACCTTGCATCCAGCGAAGTCAGCATCGGAATAACCAATAGATCAAATGATGTTGACTTGGGATACCATAGGCCCACTGTAACCGTACCCTTAAGGTATCGAAAGATACGCTTAACCGCGGTCATGTGTGATTCCTTAGGATTAGCTTGATATCTAGCACATAGGCAAACACTGAACATGATATCAGGACGACTAGCAGTTAAATAGAGTAAGCTGCCTATCATACCTCGATACTTACGTTGATCAACGGGTTTGCCGCTCTCATCTGGTTCGAGTTTGGTTGAAGTAGCCATTGGTGTGCTGATTGGTTTGACGTTGTCAAGATCGAACTTCTTCAGCATGTCCTTGGTATACTTCGATTGGCAGATGAAAGTTCCATTAGCCATTTGTTTCACTTGCAGACCAAGAAAGTAGTTGAGCTCTCCCATCATGCTCATCTCAAATTCTGTCTGCATACACTTGGCAAATTCTTGACAGAGGGTTTCATCAGTAGAACCAAAAATGATATCATCAACATAAATTTGAATCAACAGAATAGTGTCTTTAAAAGATTTTATAAACAGTGTAGTGTCAATTTTCCCTTTTGAAAAACCTTTCTCAAGTAAGAAGCTACTTAGCCTTTCATACCAAGCTCTGGGGCTTGTTTGAGGCCATAAAGCGCTTTCTTTAGCTTGAACACGTGGTCGGGAAATTTGTGATTTTCAAAGCCAGGAGGTTGTTTCACATAAACTTCCTCCTTAATAAAACCATTCAAGAAAGCACTTTTCACATCCATTTGAAATAATTTAAAGTTTTGAAAATTAGCAAAAGCACAAAGCATCCGAATGGATTCTAGTCTAGCAACAGGAGCATACGTCTCATCGTAGTCGATACCTTCCTCTTGGTTGTATCCTTGAGCTACTAGACGAGCTTTGTTACGTGTGACTGAACCATCTTCATTTACTTTGTTTCTAAAAACCCATTTAGTACCAATTATCGAGTGATTAACCGGTCTAGGAACGAGTTCCCATACTTGGCTTCTCTCGAATTGGTTGAGTTCTTCTTGCATAGCAGAAATCCAAAATTCATCATTAAAAGCTTCAGAAATTTTTAGGCTCTACTTGTGAAATGAAGGCAGTGCTAGCAACGGAGTCTCTTAGTGATGATCTAGTAGTTACTCCACGTGAAACTTCTCCTATAACTAAATTTTCTGGATGAGAAGGTTTGAAAGAGAATTTCTTAGGCAAACCCTCCAGAGAATTAGTTTCGGTTGAAGTATTCATTGGAGTAGAAGTTGATGGCTCAACGTCATCATCAAGAGTACTTACTGCACTGTTGTCTTCATCAAAAGTCACATTTGTTGACTCTTCCATAAGTGAGCGTTTATTAAAAACTCTATATCCCTTACTCTTGGCGGCATAACCAAGAAAGATACCATCGTCAGCTTTGGCATCAAATTTGCCTAAGTTGTCTTTGGTGTTAAGGATAAAACATCTACAACCAAAAACTTTAAAATTAGAAACATTAGGGGTTCTCCCAAACCAAAGCTCATAGGGTGTTTTCTTCGTAATGGGATGAATTAGCACCCTATTCAAAATGTGGCATGCTGTACTGACAGCTTCTGCCCAAAAGTATTTCGGAAGTGAAAATTTATTCAACATGACTCTGGCCATATCGTCGAGAGTTCTATTCTTCTGCTCCACAACACCATTTTGTTGAGGAGTTCTAGGACAAAAAATTCATGATCAAAACCATTTGCATTACAAAAATTTTCAAAATCATAATTTACGAATTCGCCTCCATGATCACTTCGGATTCGAGTAATCATGTAGCCTTTTCGTTTTGAACTTTCTTTACAAAAACTTTAAAAACAGAGATAGCATCGCTCTTATTAGCGAGAAAGAAAACCCAAGTAAATCTCGAAAAATCATCAACAATAACAAATGCATAAAGTTTGCCACCAAGGCTAGCTATTCTACTAGGACCAAATAAATCCATATGAAGTAGTTGCAAGGGTCTAGTAGTACTTACAGAGTTGATGGAATAAAATGAGGATTTAGTTGCCTTGTTTAGTTCACATTCGGTACATACCGTGTCCTTTTTGAATGTAATGTCAGGCAATCCTCTCACTAGCTTCTTGGTAGAAAGCCTGGATATAGCATCCATGTTGGCGTGACCAAGATGCTGGTGCCAAAGTAGTCGTTCGTCTTTGTGGGCATATAGACATCTACCTGCATTGTTAGTATTTACAGAAAGATAGAAAATATAGATGTTGTCCTCTCTTTTCCCTTCAAAAGCAATGTCTCCTGTTGATCTATCATAGATATAGCAACTGTTTTCCAAAGTTAATATCATATCCATGATCAGCAAGATGACTAATGCTGAGCAGGTTATGCTTTAACTCGGTCACTAGGCAGACATCCTTTATTACAGGAGAAGGAGGATGACCAATGATACCATTACCTATTATGTGCCATTTGAGATTGTTACCGAAGGATACATATCCTTCTCTCTCTCATCGATAGTGATACAAAAAGATTTGCGTCTCCCGTCATATGTCGCGAGCATCCACTATCGAGAATCCACTTACTTTCAGTTGAAGAGGGAAGGTCCACTTACATCAAGAGTAGATGTGACCTTTGGTACCCGAGTTCTTGAGGGTCCTGAAAGTTAGTCTTTGGAAACCAAGTATATATCTTTTTATCTACAAGTCTTCTAAATTTGCACTGTGGTGAGATGTGTCCATGTAATCCACAGTAAGTACAGATAGCATTCTTATTTATACTAGGAGCATGAGAATAATATCTATAAGCAACATGAGGATGGTCATGATGTGAAGAGTTAGCATGGTGATGATGATTATGCACAGAATGAGTGGTACGGTGATGGTGTCTATGAGGCATATCATGATGGTATTGTCTATGATGTGACATGCTGATATTGTCTATATGGCATGGCATGATGATTTTGTCTATATGGCATATGATCTTGTCTATATGGCATTGCATGATGATCTTGTCTATATGGCATGGCATGATGATTCCTATGTGTGGAGTGATGTTGATTGTGTCTTTGTGCATGATGATTGTGTACTGAGTGAGAATTATTCTTACGTGTACGTGGTTTGTGAAAGTTTGTGTATATAAATGCATGGTTATGTGCTGCATGTGGTTGACTAGCATTAGTGGTGTTGTGCCCATGTGATTGGGTTTGAGGTTGAACAACCTGTTTATCCAATTTGGTTTCTAATCTTTTAGACACAGCTTGCAGTTCATCAACCTTAATATTTAAGCCATATATCTTAGTCATGGAAATCTTGTGTCTACTCTTTTCTTCAGCAAGCAACGTGTTGAGTGTAGTGATTTCTTGAGTTTGTTGCTCAATACGTGCTTCAGCATCAGTAAGCTTAATTTAAGCTTGGATACTTCATCAGTGTCATTAGTGGGTGTCGTGTTTCTAACATTATCAAGAAGTAAAGAAATTCTTTGTATCTCATCTTCAAGACTTTTGATTTTATCCTTGGCATGTTTGTATTTACCGATGACCTTTTTGTGATCATCGAGTAAATCAGTGAAAGCATCGCCAAGTTCATCAAAAGAGAAGTCATCTAGAGTTTCGTTAGATACCTTGTTGGAAGTTGCCATTAGGCACACATTTGCTGTATCTTGAGGAGAGTCCTTTTCTTCCTCGGAGTCACTCGCTTCACTTTCATGCCAAATGCCTGTGTTGGCATATTTCCTTGATGAGTTCCTTTTGTATGGCTTCTCATAGCGGTTGCTCTTCTTAAGGAGTGGGCAGTCTTTTCAGACATATCCAGTTTTCTTGCAACCATAACAAGTTGGCTCTTCTTCATCGTCTTCTTGAGATTCCTTCTTCATTCGATTGAAGCGAAGGAATTTTCTGAAGTTGCGAACCATGAGAGCTTGGTCTTCATCATCCGAATTATCTTCTTCGGTCTCATCATGATTAGCTCTTCGTTGATGAGCTTTGAGTGCGATCTCCCTGGTCTTCGGAGCGGGCTCTTCGAAGTCCTTGAGGTCAAGCTCGTGAGTCATGAGTTTACCCATCAAGGTCTCCATTGACATTGTTGTGAGATCGTTTCCTTCTATGATGGCTGTCACCTTAGGGTTCCAAATCTTTGGTAGCCCTCTGAGCAACTTACGAATCTTCTCGTGGTTTGAGTACTGCTTTCCAAGCGAAGATAGAGGATTGATGATGTCGAGGAATCTTGTGATCATTTGAGTGATCGTCTCACTTGGCTTCATCTTGAAGGCTTCGTATTCTTGAGTGAGACAGCTTATTTTAGATTCCTTGACCTGTGTGGTTCCTTCATGCGTCACTTCTAGAAGTCTCCATACTTCATGAGCAGTGGTGCATGTAGAGACCCTGTTGAACTCATTCCTGTCTATAGCACAGAATAAAGCATTAATAGCTCTAGCATCTAGACTTGCCTGTTTCTTCTCCTCGACAGAATATTTGTCGTGTGGTTTCTCAATGAGGTCACCATCGACAACTATCCTGGCGGGCTTTTTGTAACCGTCAGTGACGACAGTCCACAGGTCAAAGTCTAGAGACTTAAGATAGAAGCTCATCCTTGTTTTCCAATATGTATAGTTAGTTCCATCAAATAGGGGAGGCCTATGAGTGGACTGACCTTCACCATGATTGGAAATCAAGGATTGTGTGGTTGCCATGGATCAGCTCTTAGGATGTTAGTCCTTATAAAGAGAACAGAGCTCTGATACCAATTGAAGAACAGTTTGGCAACTCTAGAGGGGGGTGAATAGAGTTTATATAAAAAATAGCCAATTAAAAATAACTCTTTCACCAACAATAAATAATCAGAGTAAAGTGCGGAAAATAAATAAAGAGCAGAAGAGCATACGCAAACACAGCGATTTTAACCTGGTTTCTCTCGTGGAGGACTAGTCCAGGCCTGAGAACTCTAGCTCAGGATTAAATCCACTATTTGTGAAATAGTAGTTTACAACCCGTGCCTTTTCTTCAGAAGAGCACGTCAACTTCTAACAGATGATCGCAGTGGCGATTTGCTTGGAATTGTCCAAGCGACTTCTTCGACTCTTGTACAAGAATCCTAACTGAGAGATGCTGAGCACTCGACACTTAGGAGGCTTGTGGCTAGTAGATGGGAAGGGTATGGCTTACTTGAGCTTATAAGAGAGAAGAGAAAAGAAGATTGGATGGATTGGAATGAGAGAATTCATGCCCTATTTATAGTGTTTTTATAGGCAGAATTCGGCCAGAATTCGGGTAGGAAAATTCAAAATTTTGGCCGTTGGACAACTAGCAACCAGCTAACCCTAAAATTAGGGTTCCTGATTTCTAGGGGACAGAGTTCGGCCCGAACTCTGTGTGGAGGCAGAGTTCGGCCCGAACTCTATCTCCAGAGCACAGAGTGGTTCTAAGGGGATTTTTGGGCAGTATTTGGTTCAGTGGAGCTTGGGATTTTGGGTAGGCTGTAGACTAAGTGTCAAGAGCTCAGCAAGACTCAGATTACACAAGTCTAGACTCAATGAAAAATAAGATACAGACTCGAAAATACACTGAGAGCCGGAGACTGAGCTGTCGTCTATCTTGAACTGTTATGCAGACGTCGTGTGTCGTATTGAATTAATACAGATATTATTTAGTCAATGTAGTCAATATTTGGTTGACTGTGACTTTGTGTCAACACAAATTATCAATATAGGTCAAAGGTTCGGGGGGCCACTCCCCAAGTAGACCCGACACGTGGCCAGTCTTATGCGGCTCAATCCTTATGCGGCTCAACCCTTATGCGGCTCGATCCTCCTCAGCGGCTTTCGGGACACGTGTCATAAAGCCAATCAATTTTCCAGATTTACTGCAATCAAAGATTTGGTCAGATCCCAATAATCTGTGACACGTGGCAGGAGAATGAATTAAATTTATTCATTCAGATTCACAGACATCATCAAATCATCACCACGGAGATTTATTCCAATCAGCATTAATTACTGATAGGATGTGGTACAATCTACACTAAATAGCCCAGATTTATCATGCTCAAGATTAATGGCCCAGATTGATCGATCGACAGGCCGCCGTCACTTTGAGGGGTAATCATTGTGAACCCTAATGTGGTCCCTCCATTCCTATAAATAGCAGGGTGCCATTCCCTTGCAAGATATACGCACACACAGAGAGGCACATATACATACAGAGAGAGACTTTTTCGAGATCAGAGAGCACCAGAATACTTAGAGAGAAGAAGCAGAGAGAGAGCAAAGAGAGCATTTCTTCCAACGCCAAGGAATCTTCTGGAGCCAAGGCTGCATACCGATCGTCCAAGGAGTAAGACAGAGCTGCCGTCGCTTTTTCGAGCCTCCATCGTCACCACTCAGAATCTAAAATAACAATTGTACATAGACTGCTGTACCTAGGCTTTTGTCCCTAGGCTTTCTTTGTACAAGCGAGTTTGTAACGTGAAGTAAAAGTCCAGTCCTCCGATAATTGTTCTGCTCTTTTATATTTCATGGCAAACACCAACAATCTCCACTTTAGCTCATTTCCGCTAGCCGAATAACCTTAGCACCTTCTTATTTTGTCTGTTCCCGCTAGCCGAACAACCTTAGCATCTATGCTGCCTTTTGTTCGTTCCCGCCAGCCGAACAACCTTACAACTCCTTGCTACATTTTTTTTCGTTCCCGCAAGCCGAACATCGAGAAGATCCAACATATTGTCATCTCGATCCGCTTGACTACAGAACCAAACCGACACGTTAATCCACACCACCATTGTGTGTGTGCCGACCACAAACACCTTGCTCCACCTTGGGATCGTCAAGCCCACCTTTGAAGCGAATCCATGTAGTTGTATATGCTCCGTATATCCGTGTATACGCATAAAAGTTCAGCACCATCTGTCTTGAACCAATTAGAGCCGCCCAAACCAGCCCGAAAACTATGGGCTATCACTACTAAAATAAGGTAAATTAGCGACGTCATGATACGTCGCTAATAATGATAATTACGTCGCTAATCGTAATTGGCGACGGCTTTAGCGACGTAAAGTGAAGGTCGCTTTTTATCTAGTCGCAGATGGCCAATACGTCGTCCTACGTCGCTGTTTGCGACGTCCCGCCCGTGTCGCTAGTTCGTCGCAAAGTTAGCGACGTAGAGCGACGAGAACTTTACGTCGCAAACTTAGCGACGTAGTGCGACATTGTAGCGACGTTTAGTTCTATTGACGTGATGACGTGGTAATGCCTGCCACGTCAGCAAGGTGGCGACGTACAGTGACGTACCGCCGCTAATTAGCGACGTATAGCGACGTCCACTTTCCGTCGCTATCCGTCGCTATACGTCGCTAACCGTCGCACAATACTGAAAAAAAATTAAAGAAATATAATATTTATTTTTGTTATGCTGTGTGTCTGTGTTTACAGTGTGTGTGAACCGAACACTGCATTTCACATACACTGTAAACACAGACACACATCATTACAAAAATACACATTATATTTTTTTAAAATTTGGGAAGCACCTCCTTTGTATATCAGATCATCGCTTATAACCCAGCGTAGGTATATTTGTCATCCCCGTCGCAGATATCATCATAATTAACAGTCTCCCATCATAACAGTCTATAACTAATAGATGAATAACAGTCTCCCATCGTAACAGTCTACAACTAAATATCATACATGTACTCAATGAAAATACCAACAAATTAAATATCACAAACATACATGTCTAACAAACATACATGTCCAACAGAGTCAAATAATAATGAAAATTAGTGTACAGAACGGTCAATGGGCCCATAGGGCCAATAAATACAAAGATGATAAAAAATCTACTGGATCACTAAGGACCCCTGCCGCGCATCTGGGATAAATAGGATACTAACTAACCTATCCAAGACACTAACTAACCTATCTAGGACTAACTAAGATATCTAACTTAGGATACTAACTTATCTAGGATAAATAGGATACTAACTAACCTATCCAAGACACTAACTAACTTATCTAGGATACTAACTTCTAGTATCCTAAGATATTAACTCACCTATCTAACTCTAGGATACTAACATCCTAAACAAGATATTAAATTAGTGCCTAGGATACTATCCTAAATATCTAACTTAGGATACTAACTTATGTGTAGACACTAACATACTCATCCTAAAAAAAACCACACCCCCCAACATAATAAGAGACACTAGCTTCTAGTCACTATTGCAGCTGCTGCCCTCACTGCTCTTGCTACTGCTGTTAGCTGCTGCTGGCATTGCAGCTACTGCTGCTACTACCCTGCAGGACAAGCTGCTGCTGCTGCCTTTGCAGCCACTTGTTCCCCCCTCTTTCTACTCTATCATACCCTCTCTAACACACACAACACTCACTACCACATCTAAATCCCTCTCACCTTTCTCACTCTCAAATACACACACACACACACACACACACACACACACACACACACACACACACACACACACACTTATCTCAATATTCCTCTTCACTCACACTCACACTACCATACTACCACACTACCACATCTAACCTTCCCTTCCTCAAACACACACTAAAAAACACAATCATACACTCACACACTCTCACATCTCATCACAAGCACAAACACACTATTAAAACAATATCTAATCCCTCTCTTCAAACAAACACACATAACCACAAATAACCAACCACCAATCCAAGCCACAAACACACAAACCAAAGGCCAAATGGATAGCCAATAACTTGCCATGCTTTCCCCTCTCCCACTCTCACACAAGACACAACCGCATACACTATATATTTATAAATTTTATCTAAAATAGTCCACATACATAAATATATACCAATTTATATATATTTACATATATACATGACTTGTGGGTCAAAAATACATAGATATATATAGGAATCCATATGAAAACCAATTGGGATACCTTAACCATGACTAACCTACCCTCATTTATGCACAAAACTAAAATTAGGATTCTAAATGACCTATTAGACATTTCCACAAATACTTGGTGTGTCACCCTCCGTGTGTGTGTGTGTGTGTGTGTGTGTGTGTGTGTGTGTGTCTGTGTGCGTGTCTGTGTGCGTGTGGTGTCTGTGTGCGTGTGTGTGTGTGGGAGAGAAGGAGGAGGAGGAATTAGGTTAGGGTTTACCGCCGGAGAGGAGGAGGAGCTCGACGGGGGGGAGGGAGTCGCCGGGGGGGAGGGGAAAAAAGAGTTTCGATTTTTCGATTTTTCGAGTGAGGGAGAAAAAGGAGTCCTGTGCCCTAAGTAAAAAAGTTAGCGACGTCAAAAGTGGACGTCGCTAACCGTCGCAAAATTTTTAATATAAGCGACATATTTTCTTAATATGTCGCTGAACGTCGCTATTCCGCGACATACTTTATCTAATGTCGCTGAACGTCGCTATTCAGTGACGTTTTGCGATATTATTAGAAAGGAGTCGCTATATTATATAGTTAACGACGTAATTTTATTCCGTAGCTAAACGTCGTCGCTAATAGAACATATTAGTAGTGTATGATACCACTCAATGTGACCCTGAACCGGAGTTGGCCCATGAGGTGCGATATTGAATTAGGCACATATGTCTTAAAAGAGAATTGTCATGTAAGGCCTGAACCAATCCTAATTATCTACACCACATGATCCCACTTTCTAACCGATGTAGAACTAAATTACCAACTCCATTGTCACGAGTAAAACTTTGATACAGAAGGGAGTATCAAAGTTTTTATACCCCTATGTATGACAAGTGAGCCCTCCTCAAAGTTTAGTTTTATATTTGTCTACACATTTTACGAAGAGGAAGGGGGCCCACTTGTCATACATAGGGGGTATCAAAATTTGATATCCACTTGTCATACATAGAGGGTGAATACGCCCCTATTCCTTCCCTGTCATGCTATAAGTGCACTCTATGCAGGATCTATGTGTGCGAAATACATACGTGACTGCACTTTCAACCCATCGTTCCTTAACTATATGAAAAGGTCGTTGGCGTATCCGCGCCAAAATGGACTAAAGACGTTTCTTTCTATCTTTTCTCTCTTTCTTTTCTTTCTCGAATTTGGGTAGCCCGACGTTTCACGGGTTGGGTTGCTATCCCAAACAACCGAAACATACCGCGTGCCTACCATCATTTGCGGTTTTTTACATCTATAACTGGTGCTAATCGTCTTTACAGATGAACGCCCATCAAAGGTTATATCCCTCCTAGGTCGAACGGTCCCGGTGCCCCGGTACACCAGAACGGTCCCAAATACCTTTCGAGGCATCATGTCATATCCGACAGTTCTGCCATATTCATACCATAACTGTATTTCATAAAGAAGCCATCTTTTTATGATCTCGTGCACATAGGTACGTTTTGACACATTTATCATCTTTTTCTTCACGGCGTGCACTTGCTGCATGCATCGAAGCCGTATTTTTATGTTCTATTTCTTAGTATTCAATGTACATGGCTCGTGCACTAGGGCACTCGCCTATATTTTCTTTCAATGTGCTAGCATTTCTAACTCGTGAGCAAGGGCACGGAATGGCTCGTGCACGAAGGCATTCGTCGAATACAGTTATCCCATGTTCTTGCGGCTTGCACACCAAGACGCTCGCCTTTGCGATATCTAATGTTCCATAGCGACTCGTGCAATTGATGCACATTTTATTTCAATTGTTCTAACTAGTGTTCGACATACACTATGATTTATCTTCCGATTGGACCACGCCCGTGGCATCGATAGGTTAACTTAGCATACAATATTACATTCTTACTTAGGCATGAATGAGTAAAATGAAGAGTCAATCCTTCCACCTTGAGTCGATACGCCTTGTCGTTTCACCGAGCCGATGCGGCTCGATTTTATAACTTCGTTGCACGGCCAACTCTTCTGACTTAGCCATTCGAGTACTTCGTACTTCATTGATTATACGTCTGACTTGGCTTACCGTGCCAACGCCTCATTCCGTCGTAAGGCGACGATTGGTTTCGCGGATCCCTTTCTGAATAAGGAAAAATGTCAACCTCTAATATTTCAGCGTAAACGTATAGCCTGCACAATAAACCAACTAAAATAAATACTTGTTCCAATCGATCAATTGCCTTGCGTCGATTCGATTTCTTAGAATCTTTGAACCGACTTAACGTACTTATCCTTTGGGGCAATACGGTGCTTCGTATCGATTCAACTCGATGTATTCACTACAACAAAAAACCTTTTTAATGACGCTCGACAGGGAGTTTTAATGACGGCTGATACATAAGCGTTATCAAGTTGAAAAATACCTTTTTTCTATGACGGTTTGGACTAATTTTGGACTTTTTATAACGTTTATAAAACAAACCGTCATTAATACTTTAGAGCGGTGGCAAACTTGTAATTTTTTTTACTGTATAGAGCTAAATGGGAGAGAGAAAATTCATTTCTCATCCATTTTCTAAGGAGTAGCATCTCTCCAAACCTCTTCTCCCCCAATTTCCTCAAGAGTTAGGTTAGGGTTTCTGATCCATGGGTTGCTTCTCCTTCTTCCGGTTTCGAGAGAGCTAGGGTTTTTGGTGGAGCTCGGAAGGAGCCATCGGTTGCTTCTCCTTCTTCCGGCCCTGGCGGAAGGAGATTGGGAGCAACCGGATCGAGGACAGCTCCATCACACGGTGTATTTCATCTTTCGGTACTCGTTTTGCCCTAAAGTTCTTTCAGAAGAGTGCCATGTCCGTTGGGTTCTGTAGTGATAGGTTTGCTTCTGAGAAGCTGCATAATCACGATCGTTTGCAGCCAGAGGGCTTTGCTGGACAACCGAGGAAGAAGGCCTAAAGATGGCCTTGACGATCCGAAGGAGCAACCGGGAGCTGGAGGCTATGGCGCGGAAGCTGTTGCGTCCGGCAGTGGCGAGGGACCACGAGGTGGCCTGGTGCTGCCACTCGAGCTCGTGGCTGCGGCTGAAGATCCTGGCCCCTTCGACAAGGAGGATAATCGTGATGAACCAGAAGTCCTTCGCCTCCAGAGTTATCGCGAACCCCCCGAGGAGGACTACGGTGGCCCAGATGAACCCGAGGGCGCCCAGTCCGCTGGCAGCCTTCTCTAGGATTGCGAGGCGGAGGGCGAAGAGCGTGAGCTTCTTCTCCGGGACTATGGTAAACTTTGTACCTCAAGTATTTGTGATTGTTAACAGTATCTTTTGGTTCGGATAAATTCCCTTAGTTGATAAATTCCCTTAGTTGGAACATTGACTTCGACTGTTCGACAAAGCTTATACAAAAAGTTTGCTTGTAAAGAATCGTGGGGAAATCTAATTGCCATTATCTTAAAGTTCTGAACTCTTAGAATACTTATCTTAAACTAAGCTTTCTTGTTAGACTGTTCTGAAAGCTAAGCTACATTATTGTATTAATTGTTCTTCAACCTAATCAGATGGTTTAGTATAAAACCAACTGATCAGAGTAAGAAGTTAAGAACCGTCCATCAGCTTGGACAGAAGACAATTTTAGTGCTATTTATTTCCTATCTATTGCCTGTGTCATGGATTTTTTGTCCTGTTGATTGACAAAAGTGAATATTTAGACATAAGAGTCGATACAAATTTGATGCAAATTTCTTGTTTTTCTTTAAAGTGGCTTACTATACAGTCTATACTAACTATGCACGAGTGTGCATCAGAATGCATTCAGTCGGTTTAAACCACAACCAAGAGATGGTTTGAAATGACTGATTTTCCAAGAGTATGTCAACTTGGATGGTTTACTTAAGAATGGTGAGACATCCCCAACTGGACCACTTAACTAAGACACATATGGTTATTATCTAATGGCTAGATTCTGTATAATACTAGTCCTGTGATACTTTAGTTTCTATGTTTCTTATATTACAAACAGTTCTTGCTCTAGGTTCAATTTCTGTGTCTCATTTCTTTGTGAATATGATTCAGGATTTGGTTAATATTGGAACACAGGATTTGGTTGAAGGGAGAGTAAGTATAAGAATTTTGACATTTATTCTTTTTGTAGTGCAGTCTTGCTATGGCATTCTTGAATTATTTCAGGTGTCTGCTCTGTTTGCAATTATTCTCGGGTTTGTTTTGATATACTTTTCTATATGAAATACACATTTCTATCTATTTATAAAATAAATTGTTTTGTTATGATTGGTTTAGCTTCAAACTAGTTCATTTTGTGCACCTTTATGCTTCAAAACAACATTCTCTTGGTATAGTGATCTAAGACAATATCTGATTGCGTAGCGGCTCTAATTGGGGCATATTATGTTGGTGGCGGATTAACTGCTGCTCTTGCTGTATTGAAATGGTTAGGCATTGATACTGAACTTGAGTCTGAAATGGTTGGGAAAGCAATGACCACCTCTATGTCATTTTGGAGTTGTGTTCCCAGATCTGATGACATGGAAATTCTGGAAAAGAAATTACGCTATGAGTTTGCTAAACGCCTTTTATTGGAGGCAATAACTCATGCTTCTGAAATTGGAACTAGCTACTGCTACCAAGTAAGCAAGTTTGGAAGTTTTTTCCTAGTTGATACTAGATACTGATATATTTATCATTTTTTGTTTGACACTCAAAATTACTTTTCATATTTATAATCATGCATTTGACTTCTTTTCTTTCTTTATTTTTTCAAAACCAGAGGCTTGAATTTCTTGGTGATGCAGTACTAGACCTACTTATCACTTGGCTACTTCTTTAACACAAAGTGTATGATGGAGGGAGACATTTTTCAGGGTTTTGCTACGTGATGTCGACAGTTTTGATGTGCTCAAAGTTGAAGCCAATGTACTAATAGTTTTGAGGGTCTACTTACTATTAGTAGTTGTAAATTATGTATTTGGATGTCTTATTTTGAAAAATATAATAAAGATGGTGATATATGTTATGTATATATTTGTAAATGGATTAAATGGTACTCTATAACATTTAGATGTTTTCTTGTGAATATGGTTCAAAATGAATGTTTTGAAATTGAATTGAGCAACATTGAGCATTGATCTATAATTTTTTGGAAAGTAATATATAAGTGCAGAATTGAGCGTTATAAAGGTGCTGAATTGAGTCTATACAGATTATCTATTCATAACGCTTTCAAACTATGCTGAAAATAAGTGTAGCAGAAACTCATATTCATGATGGTTATTTTATGACGCTTTTAAAAAACATTTATAACACCCGTTTTCATGACGATTTCTGTGGAAAAAAAAAACGTCATGGTACGTCATTAATGACGCTTTTTAGCCGTCATTAAAAGGGTTTTTTGTTGTAGTGATTCTTTAGGACAATGCAACTCTTCGTATCGACTTAGTTCGATGTATTGCTCGGGACAACGTAACTCTCGTATCGATTCCCATCGATACATTTCATTCGGTCAACGCGACTCATTGAGTCAACTTCTCAGCGTAATACGCCGTACGAAGCGAGGCATTACACGGGGCTAGGTTGGTAGCCAAGGGATTTTCTTATAAGCAGGAGATTGTCTACTTTGACACGTATGCTCCATTAGCCCGCATGACCCCCATCAAAATGTTGTTTTCTTGCAGCAATACATAAGATGGTGATACATCAGATGGATGTGAAAACGACTTTCCTAAATGGCGAGCTGATCGAAGAGATTTACATGCAACAGCCAGAGAGATTTGTCGTCAAAGGTCTTGAAGATCTCTGCAAGTTGGTAAAATCCTTGTACGGTCTTAAACAGGCTCCCAAGATGTGGCATGAGAAATTTGACAAGCTTATAAAGTAAACTGGTTACATGGTCAGCGAGACGGACAAGTGTGTTTACACGAAGTTCGCTGATGGAAAAGGTGTGATCATTTGTCTATACGTGGACGACATGCTGATCCTAGGTACGGATATGGGCTGTGTCACGGAGACAAAGAAGTTCATCTCGAGCAAGTTCTGTATGAAGGACTTGGGGGAAGCTGATGTGATCTTAGGGATCAAGATCATCCGGATAGACACTGGACTAGCGCTGTCACAGTCTCATTATGTTAAGAAGATGATCATTCGTTACGGGTATCAGGATCTTCCAGGGATCGATACGCCGTACAGGTGTGATATGAAGATGAAGCCTAATTCATGGAAAAGCGTCAGGCAGCTGGAGTATGCAAGCGTAATTAGGAGTTTGATGTATGCTACTACTTCCACAAGGCCTGACATAGCTTTTGCCGTGGGAATGCTGAGTCGTTTCATGAGCAACCCAGGCATTGAGCACTGGAAAGCTGTGAAACGGGTTAAAGATATCTTAAAAAGACTCAGACATATGCACTGCACTACAGCGAATATCCGTCGGTAGTGGAAGGCTTCAGTGATGCCAGCTGGTGCTCAGAAGTGGAGAGCGAGAGGTCCACAGGTAGATACATTTTCACAATGGATGGAGCTGCTATATCGTGAAAATCGAAGAAGCAGACTATGCTCTTACGGTCATCCATGAAATCTGAATTCTTTGTACTTGATACCGCAACGGAGGAAGCAGAATAGCTTCGGGAGCTCATGTATGATCTTTCAGTGGTTGGGGCACAAATACCAGAGATACCGATATACTACGACAACCAGACGACTGCAGTAGTGGCATCAAATGACCTCTTCAACGGAAAGAAGAGGATTGTGCGGTTGAAGCACAGGGCAGTACACGATCTCATCAAGAGGGGTGTTATTACAGTGATTGATGTTCGAAGTCAGGAGAACCTGGCGGATCCGTTCACCAAGGGCCTCAAGTGCCAGCTGGTCAATGACACAGCTTGTAAAATGGGCTAGAAGGCATTCTGATATTGTATTATTGCAATTCTACCATAAAGTTTTATACTACTAGTTCAAAGAAAATCTACTAGGCATCTAGCTTTTGGTTCAAGGGATGACCATTAATCGAAAGAATATCAGGAACGGTGGGTACATGTCCTATTGGTCATGGAGAGGTTACGGACCTACAACCACTGTTGTCTATTATTATTTTCTGGGAAAAATGGATCCTGTGGGAAGGTTGACTTAAAACGCCTTAATGAGTTCTCAGGCAGAGTGAATGCCTGGTGTGCTTTACAGGAAGCACGATACGCAGCACTGCAAGGAGTGAAACTCCATGCTACTGTGGGGTGACTCCACCATAAGATTCCCAAAAGGGGGTAATACCTCGACATTATGAGCCAAGTCACAGCGTCGTAGCACCGCAAATAGGCAGGTAGCCTTATGCTGTATATTGAAATAAAGAGGGGTGTAGTCAGCTCTACAAAGGGGAGGAGTTCCTCATGTTACAGTGGCACAACACCACGATGGGGTACCCGGTTAGGGATAAAGCCTCGACCTTGCGAGCCATGTCATTGCGGTGTAACACCGTAAGGGAGCCTAAGGCTTCATGCTGGGTAGTATGGCACTACAAAGACGATGTCCTCATGCTACAGTAGTATGACACTACGATGAGGTTTCTGGTACGGGATAAGACCTCGACTTTAGGCCATGTCATAGCGGTGTAGCACCGCAAGGGAAGCGCAAAGCGCTTCATGCCATGTCTCTTTAACAAAGAACTCACCTATAGTATATGGAAAGAGATGTCAGGCCGTCTCTTGAGGGTAAACTTGTAGACGCCCAAAATTCTACGCTAAAACCAGGCTGGCACAGGGCCTTTAATGTGTAGCCAGAAGCACATGTAACTACATTATGTGAGTGGGAAGAATTTCAGCTATGGTGTAGATTTCAAGGCTTAGTCCATTCTTGTATATAGTATGTTATTTGACCCATGCGCGAAGATTCAAGTCGTCAGTATCTATCCTAATGCATGATGGACAGTTACTGTAGGGAACACTCAAACCCATATATAGAGATATGTGGGAGATTGTTGGATTTTTGGCCTTTTTTATTGGAAACTTTAGTCCCACATCGGCTAGGCCAAAGGAGTTGTATCTCTATATATTAGCTGTGCTCTTTTAGAGATGCACATGTGGTGTGAAGGTGCACATGGGTGTGCAATGTGGGGATATGTTTCTAATTGGAAAAAAAGGCTAAATCAACAATGAAGCATTCCTGCTTTTTTGCTCTTGGAAAATTTATTTCCATTGGAGCTAAGTCCCGTAGGGGTTTAGCGACTCGGACTCGGACTCGGACACAGACACGGACTCGGACTCATGGGCTCATGAGGCATAATGTGGCGTTTTGTTGGCGTACTTTGCACTTAGCACGTCAGCATAAATCTTTTTGGATTTTTAAGATCTTCGTTTACCAGAATCCACCAAGGATCTCTGTTACGCGTCTTCTTTGAAGTGTTGCGTTGAAACATTGTCTTCAATTGTTTCGCCTTCTAAGTTTTTCCATCGAAAATTGTGTCCCGACACTAACAACTCCTACATGCTAAATGATGTTCTATTACACATGTTTCACGTAGCTAGTGTATGATTCCAGGTATCTTTCAGTTTACTAGCTATTTACTTGTCCTTACTATTTATATATATTGCATCTTGTTGTTGAATACGGTTGAATTACATTATACTTTGTTTATTTTCTGATTGGATTGTTGACATTATTACACTTCATTTGCAAGAGAAAGAATAAGAAAAAGTAAAAAAAAAAGTAAAAGAAGAAGAAGTTCATGGATTGATCATTAGTTTGGATCGAAACTTTATAGACACATTCCTGGTTCCTTGTAATAACCACCAACAGTACCAACCACTACTACATTAGAAAGTAACAACTAACACAAACTTGTCCAAACCCAAATGTAAATTACTAAGGGCATCACATAAAGCGATAGGAGTCAAATATTTTTAAAAATATATTACTTTTTGATACCGAAAATATTTTGAAAAATATTTGGGGGACTATTATAGTTTTTTGTTTGTTATGACAGTTAGGATTATGACAGTCCTAAATACAGCTAGGACTACTAGAATCCTGATAGTCATATAACATAAAAGTAAAAAATAAATCATATTGAAATACACACTTCGAACTTGCCATTATAATTTTTTAGAGAATAATTTTATGATCTCTAACATAACAAACCACTAATATACTTAAAAAAAAAGTAACGACTAAAATAAAACGTGCCTAAATCCAAAAAGAAAAGAAAAAGAAGAACATGCCAATATTATTATATATTGTTAAATAAATCTAATCTCTCCCTCTCCTGCTCCTTCAGCTTTGGCGGCCCATCTCAATAAATAAAAGAAAGAGAAAGGCAACAAACACACTTTATATTTTATAAGAGAGAAGACTTCAAAGCCTGAAATGAAAAGAAGACCGAATCAAAAAAGAAACTTAGTTAGACCTCAGACATTTAATAGAACGCCAAACACCAACTCCTTTATATAGCCCGACACTGCGCATACGTTTTCCCTCCAAACTCTCCCATCCCAACAAAACAAAACAATGGCTTCTCTGATCTCGTCTCGTGCCCTACTCTCCTCTTCAGCTGTTGCATCTACATCTTCCGCCGCCGCCCCGACAGTACACTCTCCTACTTGTCCTTGCACCGACGCCACTCCGTCGCTCTTCGCCAGATCAGACCCCTGCTGCTGCTGCTGCTTCACAATCGATTAATCTCTCTGCTCGCAGATTAAGATATACAAATCTCACTCCCAAGTGTTTCAGAACAAATTTCGTCGTCGATGTCGAGCATGTAGTAAGACCAGCAGATGGTATAAGAAAGGATCTCCCATCCGATCGCTCCATCTCTTATCTTAGCCTGACGAAATCCGTCGACATTCTCGATTCCAAGTCTTTGAAGTTGACGAGCGAAGAAGAACAGGACCACCTCTCAAATTCTCTCTTCACTGAATTGACGGTTTTGTCTGAAGAGGAGCAAGATACTCTAGCAGCCACACCAGCTCATCGTGGCGGTCTATATGGTAAGTAATTAATCAACAAACATTCATTCATTCATATTTCTTTATACTGCTAATTTACTATATACCTGATAATTAATTAATTACAATATATATTTATTTTAATTTTGATGTTTTTGTATGATGATGATGTGCAGCTTTATACGGAAGCTACTTGGCTGGGAATTTGGTGGAACGCGTATGGAATTTCGCTTGGCCAGCAGCTGTGGCCATGCTTCATCCTAGCCTGTTGCCTGTTGCTGTTGTTGGATTTTTCACAAAGCTTGCCATGTTCATCGGTGGCCCACTCCTCGGCGAATTTATGGATCATTTTCCTAGAATTCGTGCCTACTACGGATTGAATCTTGTCCAGATATCCTCTCAGTTGGTATCAGCCGCGATGATCATATATGCTCTCGCCAACGGTACTGCACAGTACACTACTGCGACGTCCGTGCTTGTCCAGCCTTGGTTTATGGTGCTGGTCGTAGCCGGGGCCATGGAAAGGCTTTCGGGAGTGGCTTTGGGGGTCACCATGGAGCGCGACTGGGTCGTCAGGCTGGCAGGAGCAAACAGACCAGTAGCACTGGCCAAAGCGAACGCCATGTTGAATCGGATCGACCAATTCTCCGAGATTGCTGGAGCTACCATTTTCGGCATCCTACTATCGAAGTACGACACGGCGACGTGCTTGAAGTTCGCCTCCGGTCTAATGATGTGCACGCTACCTGTCGTGGCGATTCTTGGTCAGCTTGTGAACAGGCTTTCGAGTGGCGTTCTTGACGATATCAACAAGCCCGCCGCCCCTTCGGTCTCCGAAAAATTAGTCGCGGGAACACAACCTGGTCGTCGTGTGATCAATCCTGGCAACATAGGTAAATTAATTAACAGTTTAATTATAACACAACTATATATAATTGGTCTTAAATAATTTGTCAACAACTTTCAAGTTGCAAATAACTAAAGAAGAATTAATTGATTTCAGTGAAGAAGGGATTCAAAACCATCAAACACGGGTGGATGGAGTACAAGGAACAACCAGTTCTTCCTGCGAGTGTAGCATCCGTATTCCTATACTTCAATATCGCTCTGGCTCCAGGCTCCATAATGACTGCATTCTTGATGCATCATGGCATAAGCCCGTCGATCGTCGGTGGATTCAGCGGCTTGTGCGCCTTCATGGGAGTCGCGGCAACCTTCATTTCCGCAACTCTGGTCAAGAAGCTCGGCATCCTGAAGGCAGGAGCAGCCGGATTAGTCTTCCAGGCCTCGGTCCTTACTATGGCTCTTGGTGTGCTCTGCTGCACTAGGACTGCTCAGCAGGCGCCGCTATATTTGTTCCTCTCCTTGATTGTATTATCAAGATTAGGTCACATGTCGTATGATCTCGTGGGGACTCAGATTCTTCAGACCGGGATCCCGCTCTCGAAAGCAAACCTGATCGGGACGACAGAGATCTCGATCGCAAGCCTTGCGGAGTTCATAATGCTCGGAGTAGCGATAATTGCGAACGACGTGGCTCACTTCGGCTTCCTAGCAATGCTCTCGACCTCCTGTGTGTAGGGGCTGCGTGGATGTTCTGCCATTGGCTATCAAACCCGACAGACCAACAAAGAAGCTGTTCAGCTTCGATGGTAGTAGTCATCACTCCACACAATAAAAAGTTTCTTCTTCATCACTGTCCTGAGATGCAAGTGGAACCATCCTTGTATCGACTCAGCGACACAAATTAACTAACGAGCAGCTGAACAGTACTAACAATATTCTTTCCAAGGACGCGCGGCATTCGCTCTCACAATTAACCATACTATTTGTACACAATTTGTACACATACATACACTGATATGGACATTCTTCGATACCATTCTTTCGTAATGTTACCAACACATGTATACTCTTTTTTCTCTTCTTATTAGTTTTATTAGAGCTATGTGACGCTCCAAAGTGGCGTCCAGTTTTCGTATACATATGTACCTGTGATTAAACCATGCATCTCAACAAAGATTCTTTTCACTTGTTTGCGTCCAGTTTCTTGATTGGCCCATTTTTTTGTTCTTGTTACAAACATACAAGTAGTCTACCAGAGGTCCAGATATAATATCATATATATTCCTTCTTGTTAGAATTGTAGCCGACTTGCAGTTGCAGGAAACAAACAAGCAGGTTCATAAACATACAGCTGGAAGGGAGGAAAATTTCAGTAGGAGGGAGTCAAAGTCGACTTAACAAAGAGTCAAACATTGCATAAATGAAGTTTGTAATTAACATCTGTATGTATATGACTGAAATCAATGCAGATCAATCTTGTGATCAATAGTTGTTTTTTTTAGACCTGTCATTTTCCTCAAGATCTTTTATTAATTAATTTTGAGGATTGATTGTGGACTGTGGACTTGGATGTTTGAATTGTAGCTTGGTAGTCAATTGTTGTTGGTATAGTTCTGCTAGGTATTATTGGAAACAAAAACAAAAACTACTACACAAGATAAGCATCAACGACAAACTAATACCCGCAAGCCAAACGTGGTGGTTAATTTATGTAGAAAATAAAGGTCATATAATTCAAAACAAACACGCGAGAATCAAGTGAAAAATTCTAACCGTTAAGAAAAATCAAGGGAAGAGCGAGACCACATATTAAATAACTAATACAAGGCTTTAAAAATCGCTACAACTTCGTAACCCCAACTACCATGAAAAGTATATAAAAAAAAAAAAAAAACCTAACAAATTCAGAAATTACACCTGGCAAGAAATATCTAAGAAATCTAATCTCTCTCTTCTTTGATCTCTCTATTTATTCTCTCTTTCTTTCTCTCAATCTATTAGTGGCTACTCAACACATTTTCTTGAGCACAATTAACTCTCTACACAAGGAACCTTTGACCTCTTTATATAGTATGTCATGTGTCCATATATAGAGATCCAATCCTATGTAGGCATGGTATACGTTTTCATATTTAGAACTTATTGGCTAGATAGGACTAGGACGTTGCTCCAAACTGTTTGGATTACTAAATATGAACTAAATCCTAACAATCACCACATTGGATCATATTCATCATCCAACTCAACAAGCATCTAGCAACCTCCCGCATTCAGTCTTCAAGCAATGGTATTGATCTCACAATTCACCAAGCACGATTCACTACAGTTTAGGGACCAAAAGCGATTTGAGCAAACCCATGAATTAAAAATAGACTCAATTTGCAAGTCTATATCAATCGATACCAGGAAAGTTTCCCCAAGAAGGTTTTTATATTGACTAGCTCTGTCTAGCCTCCAGTCAATACACCACCAGAAACGGGACACTACATACCAACCCACTAAGAAGTTTCATCCTTGAAACTTAAAGAACAGGCTCACCAATATCACGAACACCCTCACGCTTAATTTTTAGGTTATAAACTATAGACCTTCTATGTTGCCCCTCATGCCGATTGTATGGAAGCGGCGCTTGATTCTGATTCGGGATCTGTCCAGGCCCTTCATACGTCAATATGGTTACATGCCTCTTATTTGAGCAATTCTTTACAATATTGTCCTTTTGACCACAGTTTGGAACATTTCTTGTTTGCAATATGACACTCTTTTTTTGGTGTGACCCCATCAACCATAAAAGTTGTACTCCACTACATATGGAGTTGCTCCCCTCCGGTCTCCCTTTCTCCGTCATGATGCCTCTTGGCGGAGTGGTTGCGACTACCTTGAACTTTTGCTTGAGTATTGTAAGGGCTGAATTCTTCCATCTCAATAGTTGTAGTGTCCCGTTCCAACTCCGTGTCCCGTGTTCCGTTTTTCATTCACGATGCGGTGAATGCGGTTAAAAAATACTGTCGCTATCGATTGATCAGAACCGGTTGAATCAAGATCATTTTCTCGTTACGGATTGACTTCTTCGGAATCAAGTCTCATATTCAGCGGGTTGTGCCTCGAGGATTGACTATGCGGCTAAGTCGGAAGAGAACTCTCGTTGCTCTGCTTTTCATGCCGCACTAGCTTCGTTGTCTTTGGTTTTCTGAATGCGTCTTCTTGAATGTTTTCGATGGATTTGATTTGCTTGCGTTCTTCGAACTTCACATTTCATATCTAATTCGGAATAGAAGGATAAGGTGTTGACCCGTTGTTTATGCGATTTCAGGTAATCGTGTAGACGCCATCTAAGTGCAACCGGCCTCTTTCCCTCGTTTGGAGTCCCTATGCATTTTCAGTAGCATTGTTGTTTGACAAATATAATTGGGGAGTGAATCCCACTTCATTCAGGAATTTGACAAAATTCCTTTTAAGTTTCCTTGTTTGGCAAGGGGTGTTGGAATGGATGAGAATTTGGGAAAATCAATGAGCTGTATTTTCTCTTCCATCCCAAATGAGTTCTTACTGTTAGATTTTACCCAAATGAGTCCTTAGTGTAATAAAGTTCATTTATATTCATTTTTCATACTTAGATTTGGACTTGTTTTGCATGACCACAAATACGACGCGAAGCAATAAATAAGGACACGATGGACATAAGATATATTTTGGTGTGTCCATGGAGTATCATATGTATTTGTTGTTTTTGATTCGTGTCCGACATGACAAAGCCAAAAAATTTACATGTGTCCATACTATCTAGATTTGGACCGAATTTATTTGGACTATATAATTATAAGTAATTAATTAATAAATAAGATAATTATTTTTGAGATAATTTGATTATTTATTATATTATTAAAATAGTTAATTAATTAATCAAAATTTTAATTAATTGTAACTGCTATTCATCTTTATTTGTTAAACTAATTATCATAGATTTTAATATTATATCATAATTTTTATTATTATAATATGCACTCTCACTTTTCACTTTCTCACTTTATTACCCTAACCAAACACAATTTTCTCCTATGGGGACAAACAATGCAAGAATTATCATCCACTTTTCATTATTAAACGTGCAAATATTCCTCCACTTACACTTTACAAACAAGCTTCAATCTTAAATTCTTTAGCTTATTTTTATAGCCAAACAAATCAAATAATACAAATAATTCAAAGGATAAATAAGTAATACTAAAAAAGAAAAAAAAAATCATCTAAACTAACCTCAAGATAAACCAGTAAGAACGAAGATAAACACCTAATCTTAGTGAGTTATAAATCTCTATACATCCGAATCTCATAAAAGAGTTCAGAAGAAGATTTTTTTTTAATATAACAAATATTTCACTCCTTCAACTAAAATATTCGGCATAGATTTTACGATGACACACCGAAATATTGAACTTGTCTCTGTCTCCTACCGTGTCTTGGACGAGTAAAATCCCACTCAGACCCCTATCAAGTTGTTAACTATTTGACTCTCATAATTTATATGGTGTTGAAACATCACTCTCTAGCTGCCACTCATATTGATTTTCTTGTGCGAGCTCTTCTACTTGATCCAACTACCTAGATGGAAGTACCGAAATCTCAAAAAATCTGGTGAGAGGCCCATGCTTATTGAATGTTGCACCACTAGGAATTGTGCACAAACAAATTTTGACAACTTTGGTGATTTACTGAAGAAAAGAAGTTTATCCATACATACATTGTATGAAACCAGCTCTCCATCCATAAAATGAGCAGTTATAAACGTCAGTACGTAGATGTTTTGGAATATTAAATCCTCCACTTTTATCACATTTTAATTTTAAAAAATTTGTGATTGCAGCATGCAGCGACTTGACCAGAACTCATACAATCTTATTAAAATTTATAGTTAGTGGTTGGTATAGGTCACAGGACGCAGCAGATGCATGTATATACACAATATACTGAAGAATAATTCAAAGAAGGAAACTGAGGACCAATCCAACATCCATGTGTTCAAAAGGGACGAAGAGGCGGTCTATGAGTAGCATTGATGACTTGACTGCAACCATTTAGAGCATCTCCAACCCTATTGTCTTGTATTTGTGTTGTGATTCCTACGTGGCATGAGACTCAAGACAATTTTTTTTTTTTATGTGGCAAAATAATATTCACACAAGACAATGAGATAAAAAAGTGTTCTCCAATGCAAAAATTTGAGAAAACAATAAAATTATTTCTTTTTTTCAACTTATAGGACAACTTTACACTTCTTCTTTTTTTATAAATATTTTTATTCATAATTGATGATGTGGAAGTAAAACATTGTGAAGTCTATTGTCTAGATCTAGACAACCAACTTCACATTGTCTTTGACATATCATTGTCATGTCAACTTTATAATTTATTTCACATTTACATCGGAGAAGGAATTTTGAAATAAGTGGTGCTTCCTATGTGGCAACCATTTTTTTTTTCCAAACTCATGACAAAGGGTTGGAGATGCTCTTAGAAAAGTCTATCATCTTGATAACATTGATAGTCTCATAAAGAAAAGTTTAATTGTATCTTGATACTCTTAGCTATTTCAAATTTTCAACTTGATATTATAATTTTTTACTCAACAACTTGATACCATCAATTATTTAATATTTTTAATTTGATACCTAAAATTTAAAAAAACAAAACCACTCCTCCTTCTCATCCCATCCCACTCCTTCGGTCCCCCCCCCCCCCCCCCCCCCTCTCCCCTCCCGCCCCCTCCGACCACCCATGTGCCCCCCCCCCCCCCCCCCCCCACCCCCCACCTCTCCGCCACCCCACCACCCCGCTATCCCACCCTGTCCTCGCTCCCCCGCCGCCGCCTACACCACCCCCCTCTACTCGTGCGTGCAGCTGGCGGAGACGTCACCGCGGAGAGAGAGGAGGGGGTGTGCAGCCGGCGGTGGGAGGAGCAGGGGCGGGCCGTGGCAACGGGGAGTGGGTGTAGCCGGAGAGGAGCAGGGGTGGAGGGGACGGGGTGGCCGTAGTGGACGCGGGAGAGGAGGTGGGAGAAAGGGTATTTTCGTTCAAAATATTTTTAGGTTATCAAATTGTTACATCAATAAATTAGGATATCAAGTTAAAAAAATAGAATAGTTGAGGGCATCAAGTTACAATTAAGCCTAAAGAAATAACAGTTTATTAACAGTTTTACATGACGTTTATATGTTGCCTACATATAGCTGATTTTAGTACTATTCTTCATGTTTTATTTTATTAATAACATTCTTGCATGCTTTTCTACTACAGTACATGGGAATTTAGTTAGGTTGTGTTCTCCCATGAAGGCGTGCCTCTAAACTAACATTTGGTTGTTAGGGTTTACTTATTTTCAATCATAATGTTGGGCATAAGAGAATCATAAACTGCACATCCGTCTCAATTTACTTTGACCTAATATTTTTGGTTAGCAAGTTTCAATTAATGCTTACATTTTTTTCTGTTAGAAAAGATGACTAAAATCATGACAATTATGATACATTCATGTAGTGGCGGAGTTTGAAGCTTCATGAAGCAAATTTTAGGAATACCAAACTACAAGTAACTAAGAAAACATGTTTAATACAAAAATAATTTATAATGTAAAAATTTTATTCACAATGAATATTCATATTGAATAGTATTATGTCATAAAACTAATTAAAGAATAAACTATAAAAAAATTGTGCAATGGGGAAAAAAACTAATCATTCAATTTATAGATTTGGATATTGTGTTATACTTAGATCTTTCGTACAATCTTTTGTGATATAGGTCATATTTTTATGCTTCCTAGTCAGAACTCAGAAGTACTAAGTATTGTAATGCTTAACTTTTTTTTCGGAAAATACTAAGTCTACAACCAGATACTTATAACCTTCTTACAAGCTCTCTCCCACCCCTTACAGATGGGTCCCATCTCCTCTCTCACTCTCTCACTCTCCTGCTATATGGACTCCATCCGACTCCACCACTTCCCCCCTCCTCTAAGGAAATTGTAAGCATTTGGTTGTAACTAACAATAATAGCTTACTGAAGATGATTTAAAATGTGGTAGATATGGGGGGAAAATGTGTTGTGACGAGTTTTAATAAATGACATACTATTTAATCAGAGCCAAATATTGTTTGCCAAGTGATTGAACAAGAATTTATTTTCTAATTTCTTTAGTTTTTCATGGATAATCAAGCATATACTTTTTACTATCTTCCTGCATTTAAACTAGTCAGATAGTCTTTAAGTCAGATAGTCTTTAGTCCAGGGCAGACCGGACGACGGCCCAGGGGCCCCTGACGAAAGGGGGCACCAACATGGAATTGTCTATAATAGAACTAGTATGTATCATGTTTCTTTTTTTTACAAAAATATTGTGGTGTATTGGTTATAATGCTAGACTTATATTTTAAGAGGTCATTTATTCAAATCTTGACTACAACAAAATTTTATTTTGTTTTTTTTTGTTTACATTATGTATGAGGGTCCATTTTTTAAGTTTCGCCTTGGGCCCCCAACAGCTCAGGGCCAGCCCTGCTTTAAGTTTTATATATTTATGGTTTTATATATTAGATAGTTTGTTATGTACTTATATATTGTTTTCTGGACACAACTATTTCCTATATAAGGTTCAGGGAAAGAAAACAAAACAACATTAAAGGCGCTTTTGGTATGCAAATTTTTTTATATGTCCTACAAAATTTAAGGTTGGAATTCCATTTTCACATTTGGTTTACCCTAATGAAATTTATTTCCAAAAAATATGAATATCCGGGTAAATTATTTATTCATGAAACATGAAAAGTATATTCCCTAACGAATAGGTGGTTATATTTTTTTTGATACCTAAAAATAAAATTATCAAAAAATTCATATATTTACAATATTGCCATCCTAAATTTTGAAAAATCTAGGAGTTTTTCTCTCCCCTATTTTTCATTCATGAGAGTGCTCTCTCTCTCTCTCTCTCTCTCTCTCACACACACACACACATTCTCGTCTCTCTCTCTCTCTTTCTCTCTCTCTCTCTCTCTCTCTCTCACACACACACACACACATTCTCGTATCTCTCTCTCTCTCTCAAGATCAACTTCCCCTCCCTGGACCCCTCCTCCGTTGCTGTCGGTGAAAGTCGTCCCAGCTGTAGTGCCCCGTCCCTACATCGTGCCCCGTACTCCGTCCACGGGGTGCACGAGAAAGGAACACTGTCGCTATCGATTCGGTCGGGACCGATAGTCGATCGATCGAGTCGATCGAACGGGAACGGTTGAATTAATCCATTCCCTGTTATGGAATGACTTCTTCGGAACCAAGTCCCATATTCAGCGGGTTGCGCCTCAAGGATTGACTCTGCAGCTGAGTCGGGGGGGACCTCCCGTTGCTCTGCTTTTCACGCCGCTTGCGTTGGTTTTGGCTTTGTTTTCTGAATGCGTTTTCGTGAATTTTTTTGATGGTTTTCATGGCTTGCATTTCGAACTCGCATTTCCTATCGAATTTCTTGAATAATACAGTGTTCTAATCGGTTGCTTGTGCTATTTCAGGTAATCGTGTAGGCGACGTCTAGCGCGACCAACAAGTTCTCTTGCCTGAAGTAAACTCAAGGTGAGTGTCTGACCCTTCTCTTCTCGACCCCTTCTTAGGTAAATCGATAGTGTTGTTGCAGATGAAAGAATGAATGCAAGGGCACGAACACGGTAAAATGATCAAGTTTCAAAGAGAATTTAGGCTAGACCTTAATAACTAAATATTTTCTTAACTCGGTCATTGGACAACTTGTCGACAAGGAGAGAGTTTCCTCGAGCGACAATCTGGGGCCACGGGACCGACTCGGCCTAAGAGGAAACACGGTATAGCTGTGTTGGATGATAGCACGGGTTAAGCGGGGACTTGCAGCAGGGCTCGCTACTTGTGCTGCAAGGGCCCCGGCTAACTAAGCTATAGTCCATGATGGCTTGTGATGTTAGTGACCAAACACACATAATGTTGCACTTGGAATGTAAATGATAACAATTGACAGGAAAGAACATGGTAAGTTTCATAAGGCGCGGCGCGGTCCGCCGTAGGTAAGTTCCAACCTAATTTACATTATGCTTGTCATTGCTTGTTTGAAATTCATTAGGATGGTTAGAAACATTCATGAACTAAGTCATATAAACTCTTCAACCAAATGAGAGCTTGGAACTTAATTTGCCACGCACCAGTACAAAGTGTAATGTACTGATCCTCGCTCTCCACGTACGTACCCCAAACCACGAAGGGCGTGCCACATAAAGCTTAAGGCGACGTGAACCCTTTGAAGCCTCGTCCGCATGTGAAGGCTTGTGTTCTGAAATCCTTTTGAAGACTCCACACTCAGTACAAAGAAGAATAGATGGCGACTCGGCTTCCCTCGATCGTAGGTGGAAAGTGTAACTATTTTGCTTGTAAAAAAGGATGTAATGTATGGAACGACTATCTTATCAGCGTTCGTTTTGTAAGTCGAGTCATGTTGTAGCCCACACGGCAATGATTATAATGGAGTCAATGTAAATAAAGTTTTATTATCAATGAAAAAGTCTACTTCTATTTCAAATGTGTCGATCAATTTCTCTGCGTACTCTAACTTGATGTTGTGTTTCGGATAATCTTTGACTACGCCTTGTGCGATCGCAACTTAGGTTCGCACGACATCACGCCCGGGGGGACGACTATCGATTCTACAGAATCGGGACGTGACATAATGGTATCAGAGCACGACTTTACATCCTTTGGTCTCACATCTAGTGTTTAAAACCTTTGACCTCGTATCGATGAGATAAGTTGTTCCATACAATGAGTCCGTAATAATTTATGACTGATGTGTTTGCCTTCGTATCGCAGAAGAGCCAGAACCCACGGCCGGGCAAGAGCAGAGCGCTTCTAGCGGCTCTAGTAGTTCGCGTCGTTCGTGGGCCGGACCTTCTAACGATACCATCGAAAGGATTTGCGCATGATGGAGGCGCAGCGGAACCAATCCAAGAACCGACATCAACAGACAGAGAACGACAGGCCCAGTTCGAAGCTCGCTTCGACGCACATGCTAAACTTCAAAAAAGTAGCTGGATATCCTGCAGCAGATCGTACAGACAATTGTGGCCAACAAAAATTCTGCGACTGCACCTGCCGTCACCACGCCTACTGTCACCGTATTGGCGGTCCAACCCATTGAAGTCGACACGGAGGAGCCCGAGCGTCAACCTGCGGCACCGAAAAAGTACAACTTTGAAGTGTCAGAATTCAAGAAAGTGTGCCGCACTTCCTTCAGCGGCACCGAAGGGCCCTTTTTATGGCGATCGACTGGTTGAAAGAGCTGGAAGATCACTTCGAGCTCCTCGGCATTGAAGAATCAAAGCAAGTCGCCTGCACACAACTTCAACTACGGTTGAACGCGTACGCTGGTGGGCCGTGCACAAGCGAGCAATTCGATACGACAACAACACAGCGCCGATCTCTTGGGCCATATTCTGTAAGGCTTTTGAAGTCGTGTACCTTCCGTCAGCCATTCGTCAAGCGAAGGAAAATGAGTTCATGCAATTGAAGCAAGGGAATCGGACAGTAGAACAATATGTCGCAGAATTTAACAAGTTGTCTAAGTTTGCCAGTACGTTTCTGCCTACAGAAGAGTGCCATGTGCGATGGTTCGAAGTGGGTCTGCGATGCTCTATCGGTGCGCATGTCGGGGTCCCGGAGTACAAGACCGTGGGCTAGGCTCTGAATCACGCTCTTCGCCTTGAGAGCGAATACCCTTCCGATGCTGTCGACGTTGTGCGCCACTCCAATCACAAACGTCCTAGCTATACGGGAGGCAACAACTACGCATCAAAGCGTCCAAACCATGGCGGCAACAAGGGACGAACCCCACCATTTCCTTATGCCAAATGTCAAAACTTCGGTCACCATGCCAACGACTGTCATGTTCTCGATGGAGGATGCTTCAACTGCGGAGCAAGGAACCACCAAGCACGAGATTGCCCCCGAAAATGGAATCATAACATCCCGCCACAACAACACCGTCAAGAGAATCGAGGACAGGCACCCCGACCTCCTCAGCCCGCTCAACCCAACAACCAAGACTGACGCCCTAATGCTCAGGGCATGTCTTTGCTCTGACTCTAGACGAGGCGTTCGCTTCCGACACTGTCATGACAGGTATATTGAGTTTCAATAATGTACCTGCTCGTGTGTTATAATTTGATTCAGGCGCTTCGTATACTTTCATATCGGTGGACTTCACCGCCGAGCACAAATTTCCTGTAATGTCGTTAGACCTTGATCTTTGCGTATGTATGCCTTCGGGCGTGCCATTACTCACAAACTTAGCATGTGGGGGAGGAACCATATGTATTGGGGGTCAAAAGATCGGTCTTGATGCGATAGTTCTAGATATGAAGGACTTCGACATCATACTGGGCATGGATTGGCTCGGTTCTTTCAACGCTACCATCGACTGCGCAGGAAAGAGGGTCACCTTCCGCATACCCGGAGTGCCCGAATTCTACTATTCGTGTGGTAAAGCATCGCCGACCTGCATGGTGATCTCGGCGATTTCTGCTCGGAAGCTGCTTCGTTCCGGATGCGAAGGCTACTTGGCGTCTGTTCGTGACATGAGACAAGATGGTGCAAACGGGGTCAGACCGACGTTGTGGCAGAATTTTCAGACGTGTTCCCGGACGAGCTACCCGACATGCCGCCCGATCGAAAAATAGAGTTCACTATCATTGCATTTCCTGATACCCGGCCGATCTCGAAAGCTCCGTACAGAATGGCCCCTGCAGAATTAAAAGAAATGAAGGCACAACTACAAGAATTACTTGATAAAGGGTTCGTCCGTCTGAGTGTCTCGCCGTGGGGTGTGCCCGTGCTATTTGTGAAGAAGAAGGATGGATCGATGCGGCTCTGCATCGACTATCGGAAATTGAATAAAGCCACCATCCGGAACAAATACCCCATGCCCCGCATCGACGACTTGTTTGACCAGCTCCAAGGTGCAACGGTGTTTCGAAAATTGATCTGCGATCGGGTTATCACCAACTCAAAGTCAAGCCAGATGACGTGCCAAATTCTGCCTTCCGTACTCGTTATGGCCACTACGAGTTCTTGGTAATGCCGTTCGATCTGATAAATGCCCATGCCGTCTTCATGGATCTAATAAATCGGGTGTTCCGTCCATTCGTTGACAAATTCGTAGTAGTCTTCATCGACGACATCCTCGTCTACTCGAAGGATCGAGCGCAACATGCAGAGCATCTGCGGACGGTACTCCAAATCCTTCAAGAGAATCAGTTGTATGCGAAGATGAGCAAGTATAAATTCTGGCTGAACAGTGTCTCATTCCTTGGGCACATCATCTCCGTCGCGGGCATCGCAGTTGATCCGAAGAAAGTTGAGGCAGTTGCTGATTGGAAACGGTCCGCATCAGTTAGCAAAATTCGAAGCTTCCTAGGCTTGGCGGGATACTACCGACGCTTCGTGAAGGATTTCGCGAAGATTGCATCACCGTTGACTCACATCACCCAGAAAGAAGTCGCATTCAAGTGATCAGATGACTGTGAAGCTTCCTTCAAGGAGATCAAACAACAGCTCGTTTCGGCCCCGATACTTGCTCTTCCTGAAGGGACGGAGGGATTTCAAATCTTCAGCGATGCTTCTGGCCAGGGCTTGGGGTGTGTGCTCATGCAGCGGGATAAGGTGATATCTTTTGCTTTTCGGCAGTTGAAGCCGCACGAGAAGAACTATCCCACGCACGATCTAGAATTAGCGGCAATTGTGTTTGCGTTGAAGCTGTGGCGTCACTACCTCTATGGCGTGGCGTACAGGATTTATACGAACCACAAAAGCCTCAAGTATCTCTTCACCCAGAAAGAACTGAATTTGTGGCAGAGGCAATGGCTCGAACTGATCAAAGACTATGACTTGTCAATCGACTACACGCCGGGCAAGAAAAATGTGGTAGCGGATGTGCTGAACCGAAAATATTTAGCTTTGTTATGCATCAACGATCGACTGCTGCGTGACTTGGAAGGGATGGACATTGAACTTTGAGTTCGTTTTAGAGACGTAAAGCTGGCACAACTGCGGGTGGAACCGAGCCTACTGGAGAGGATCAAGTCTGCTCAGAAGGATGACCCATACCTGGAGAATATGCAAAAGCTGATATCGACAGGGAAAGCGTCCGACTTTGCAGAGGACGAGTCGGGAGTGTTGCGCGTGAAGGGATGACTATGCGTACCGAACGACGCAGAACTTAGAAAGGAGATAATATCAGAGACGCATTATGCAAAATATTCTTTGCATCCTGGTAGCACCAAGATGTATAAGGACCTCCGCGTCGTCTTTGGTGACACGGCAAGAAGAGGGACATAGCGCTCTTTGTGTCAAAGTGTATGTCCTGTCAGCAAGTTAAAGCCGAGCACCAGCGACCAGGCGGGGAGATGCAAAACCTTGCCATTCTAGAGTAGAAATGGGATCATGTCACTATGGACTTCGTTGTTGGCTTGACGAGGACGCCGCGGGGGAACGACGCTATCTGGGTCATCGTCGATCGATAAACCAAGTCAGCGCACTTTATCGCCATCAAAGTTACTTGGAGCGTCGACTGCCGTGCTCAGATATACCTTGATGAAATAGTTCAGCTGCACGGGGTCCTAATATCTATCATCTCGGATCGGGATGGATGGTTCGTAGCGCACTTCTGGAGTAGTCTTCATTCAGCACTGGGGACCAAGTTGAAGTTCAGCTCAGCTTATCATCCTCAGACTGACGGCCAAACGGAGCGGGTGAACCAAATTCTCGAAGACATGTTACGACTCTGTGCGATCGACTTGAAGTCAAGTTGGGACGTTCATCTACCGCTGGCCGAGTTTGTATACAACAACAGCTATCAGTCTAGCATCCAAATGGTACCGTATGAAGCTTTGTACGGCCGGAAGTGCAGATCGCCCATTTGCTGGGATGAAGTCGGGGAACGACAGATACTTGTACGGAGCTGGTAGAGCAAACGGTGCAGAAGGTCAGTTGATACAGAAGACATTGAAGATAGCACAAAGTCGACAGAAGAGCTATGCCGACACGCACCGACGTCCCCTCGAGTTCTCGGAAGGCGACCATGTATTCCTGAAAGTAGCGCCCATGCGTGGAGTTTCCAGGTTTAGTGCGAAGGAGAAATTGAGCCCAAGATTTGTTGGTCCGTTCGAGATATTGAAGCGAGTCGCCCCGGTAGCTTACCAAATCGCCTTGTTGCCTGCATTGTCAGAGGTACACGACATCTTCTACGTCTCGCAATTGCGGAAGTACGTGCACGATCCGAGCCATGTGGTAGATTTAAGTAAGCTGGACCTGAAGGCAGACTTGACATATGTCGAAGAGCCGATGCAAATCTTGGAGCGTAAGGATAAACTTCTCCGCAACCATGCTATTCCTCTCGTCCGCGTCCTCTGGAGAAACCATTCGGTCGAAGAGTCGACGTAGGAGCTTGAGTCAAAAATGAAAGAAAAATTCCCTTCATTGTTCTCGTAGAGGTAGGTTCTATTCTTAAGTTTCGAGGATGAAACTTTTTCTTAGTTGTTATGGTGTAGTGCCCCGTCCCTACATCGTGCCTCGTACTCCGTCCATGGGGTGCGCGAGAAAGGAACACTGTCGCTATCGATTCGGTCGGGACCGATAGGTCGGGATCGATCGAGTCGATCGAACGGGAACGGTTGAGTTAAGATCCATTCCACGTTATGGAATGGCTTCTTCGAAACCAAGTCCCATATTCAGCGGATTGCTCCTCAAGAATTGACTCTACGGCTGAGTCGGGAGAGACCTCCCGTTGCTCTGCTTTCACGCCGCTTGCGTTGGTTTTGGCTTTGTTTCTGAATGCGATTTCGTGAATGTTTTCGATGGTTTTCATGGCTTGCATTTTGAACTCGCATTTTCTATCGAACTTCTTGAATAATGCAGTATCCTAATCGGTTGCTTGTGCGATTTCAGGTAATCGCGTATGCGACGTCTAGCGCGACCAACAAGTTCTCTCGCTTGAAGTAAACACAAGGTGAGTGGCTGACCCTTCTCTTCTCGACCCCTTCTTAGGTAAATCGATAGTTTTGTTGCGGATGAAAGAATGAATGCAAGGGCACGGACACGGTAAAATGATCAAGTTTTAAAGAGAATGTAGGCTAGACCTTAATAACTAAATATTGTCTTAACTCGGTCATTGGACAACTTGTCGACAAGGAGAGAGTTTCTTCGAGCGACAACCCGAGGCCACGGGACTGACTCGGCCTAGGAGGAAATACGGTATAGCTGTGCTGGCCACTACCAAAATAAGTTATATCAGCGACGTAATTAGCGATGCCAACTTAAAACGTCGCCAATATTTTTGGTTTTAGCAACGCCAAATTTAAGCGTCACAATACGTCGCTGGTAGCGACATACAGCGACATATTGCGACTACCTATAGTCTAATAAAAACCAACGTCGCTGATTTGTCGGAAAACATCGCTAGTTTTATCAGTTCAGCGACGTTTAGCGTCGCAAAGATTATAACGTCGTCGAATATTAAACCAATACCGACGCTTTGCGACGTATTTCGGGCGTCGCTAATTTCTGCTAAATAGGGTTTCCTCGGTTCCACTTTTAATTTCTCCCTCTCCCCAAATTTTTTGTTTCCGCCCCTCTTCCCCCGACCTCGACGACAGCCCGACCCCCTTCCCTCCGGCGCCGCTCATCCTCCTCCTCCACCGCGAGCTCCTTCTCCTCCCTCCGGCGAGCCCCTTCTCCTCCTCCTCCTCCTCCTCCACCGCGAGCCCCTTCTCTTCCTCCACCGCGAGATCCTCCTCCTCCACCACCGCGAGGAGACTGAAGGTAAACCCTAACCCTAATTGAGGTGTTTTTCGTGTCCAAAATGGACACGGAGACACATTACGACCATGTGTTCACTGATACAGTGTGTTCGTGAGATTTTGGACACTTTGTGTCCATTTGTTGGACACGTGGACACCCGCAAGCATGCATATATATGTATTTCACCTATGTACACTTAATCCCCTCCTCCTCCACCACCGAACGTGTCCTCCTCCTCCTCTTCCACCACCGTGAGGAGACTGAAGGTAAACCCTAACCCTAATTGAGGTGTTTTTCGTGTCCAAAATGGACACGGAGACACGTTACGACCATGTGCTCACTGATACAGTGTGTTTGTGAGGTTTTGGACACTTTGTGTCCATTTGTTGGACACGTGGACACCCCCAAGCATGTATATATATGTATTTTACCTCTGTACACTTAATCCCCTACATACACTTGTGTATTTTCGTATTAATTTGGATTTGCATATTGGGTTTGGGTTTCGATATAGTGTTTGATACATTGTTTCACCTTGCAACATTCCTACACTTATTTTAGACAACAAGTATATGAACCAATTAGTCAACATCTATTTGTTGAAGTATGGTACTCCATTCTTCGTAAGTTCTAGCTATATATGTCTCAAGATCCAATACTTGAAAATCCCAAGAAGAAGAAGAAGAAAAGAATAAAATGACATCGCTCAACACCCTATGACAACTCTTTGTAGAATTGTGTTAAAGTGTGAGTTCTACAGTATGAGTTCTACAGTATGGTTCTCTTTGTAGAATAAAATGACATTGCTCAACCCTATCGATCCTCCATACAAGTCTTCCTTCATCTATTGTCTTAAAGTGTGAGTTCTACAGTATGGTTCTCTTTGTACAATTGTGTCTTATTTTAGACAACAAGGGTTTCCTATTTTTATAGGTAACATGGCAACATGTGTAAGGGAACATATAGGTGTGTGTTTGTGTTTGAAAGGGAGTGTCAGAAGAGTAAGACGTGAGCATGTGTTAGTATTTTGAGCTGTGAGAGTGTTTGTTCTATTGAGGTTAGTACCAACTGGCAAGTTAGGTTAAAAGAACCTAGGAACTATGGTGTGGTTGTATACATCATGTATATGTATGTGTGTGTCTAGTGGGAGAAAGGGGGAGGGTTAACTATTACCAGGTATTTGGAGAGGAGGGAGAGTTTATACTAGTATATATAGACTAATATCCTAAAACTTGACTTATACAACTTAGAAATGGCTAGTTTGACCAAGTTGGACTAGTTTAGCTTAGATTTGGCTCGGTTGGACTATACATAATATATAGACTAATATCCTAAAACTTTACTTCTACAACTCAACCTATATGAAATATTGTAGACACGGGTGATATACCGCCGCGATAATCTCTGACCACCGTACGCACAAACACGCGAAAAAAAAGTTAGCAATGCGAAAAGAAGATGACAGATAATCTCTGACCATTTAACGTAAAATGTCATGTGTACATATACTGCGGAAAGTGTAGACCGCATGAACTGACAATTGCATATCATTTACTACCTTGATGTATCTATCTTACAGAATTATGGAGCTGAATTACTATCTGCGGAATCGTACTTGGATGTACAACCGTCATCCTGATGACATGTGCGGTGTGCGAGATGAATTTATAGAGGGTTTACACCAGTTCCTGCAGTTTGCCAAGGCGTTCCCTCAATACATGGACGGTACCAAAATTAAGTGTCCGTGTGTGAGATATCGCAACTTGAAATATCATCCAGAAATGGATGTCACGTATCATTTATACTCGAAGGGTTTCACGTCGAATTACTATCAGTGGAGCGAGCACGGAGAACTTGTGTCTTTAGCATCGGAGTACGAGCCTTATGTGGACGTCCACAACAATGCTCCTTACGATGATGGGTTGGTGAACATAGTTTTCGATGCGGCCGGGCCTAGTTTCGATCCGGATGATCATGATGCACCTGAGGAGGCACCGAACCCCGATGTTGTACAGTTCATAGAGTTGCTGGAGAATGCAAGGACTTCATTATATCCTGGTTGTGAGGATCATTCACCGTTGGAGGTGGTTACAAGATTGTTGAGCATCAAGTCCGATTTTAACATGTCGCAAGATTGCTACAACCGTCTTATGGAGTTGCTTATAGAAATATTGCCTGAGGGTGTGAAGTTGCCTAAAGACTTCTACCGGTCTAAGAGGATGGTTAGATCGCTCTGGATGGGATACGAAAAAATTGATGCTTGTCGCAACGGATGCATGTTGTACTACAAAGATGACAAGGATGAAGACGCCTGCAGATTTTGTGGTGTCGATCACTACAAGGCATGTGGTAGAGGAAAGTCTGTCGGTGCCAGGAAGCCTACCTCTTCGATGCACTACTTGCCGTTGACGCCGCGGTTGCAGCGGTTGTTTATGGTGAAGGAAACTACAGAAAACATGAGTTGGCATAAGCGGGAACATACCGAAGGAGTGTTGGATCACCCATCTGATGGAGAAGCATGGAAGCACTTTGATCGAGAGTATCCAGATTTTGCTTCTGATCCGCGTAATGTCAGATTGGGTCTCTGCTCCGACGGTTTTACCCCATTCGGACTTTCGGGATCCCAGTATTCGTGTTGGCCTGTAATCGTCACCCCGTATAATCTACCGTCTTGGATGTGCATGAAGACTCCGTATATGTTTCTCACCGTTATTATCCCAGGTCCGAACAATCCGAAAAGGAACATCGATGTGTATTTATAGCCGTTGATTGATGAGTTGAATCAGCTGTGGGAAGTAGGTTCCAACACGTACGATGTATCTAGAAAACAAAATTTCCGGATGCAGGCAGCACTTATGTGGACCATCAACGACTTTCCAGCCTATGGAATGTTATCTGGATGGAGCACGCATAGTCGTCTTTCATGTCCGTATTGCATGGACAGCACTAAGGCTTTCCGTTTGAAACACGGAGGCAAACCGTGCTTCTTCGATTGTCATCGACAATTCCTGTCGAAGGATCATCCGTACCGGAGGAACAGGAATGCTTTTCGTGCTGGCGTTGTGGAGAAGGCTAATCCTCCGCCAAGGTGGACCGGATACACGATATGGGAAGAGGTAAAAGATTTACCAAGAGCTATTGAGCAGCCTGCTACGGGCTACAAGTGTGACGGATTTGGTCGTACTCATAACTGGACGAAGAGGAGTATATTCTGGGATCTTCCATATTGGAGCACCAATCTGATTAGACATAACCTTGATGTCATGCATATCAAGAAGAATGTGTTTGACAACATAATTAATACTGTAATGGATGTAAAGGGGAAGACGAAAGACAATCCAAAGGCTAGATTGGACTTGGAAGAAATATGTAGACGTCCTGCATTGCATTTGATAGAGGACGGGAATGGAAAGTTGAAGCAGTCTAAGGCAATTTTCTCACTGGAGAAGGAGGATAAAGTGAGGCTTTGTAGGTGGATTCAAGGTCTGAAATTTCCAGATGGGTATGTTTCGAACTTGAGAAGATGCGTCGACCTCAAGGAGAACAAACTGACAGGTATGAAGAGCCATGATTGTCACGTATTCATGGAGCGGTTAATTCCGATTGCAATTCGGAAATTCTTACCGCAGGCAGTTTGGGATCCGTTGACGGAGCTTAGCATATTCTTCAGAAACCTTTGTTCTAAGAAATTGCTCATTGAACGTCTAGAAAAGTAAGAGAAGGACATTGCGGTTACACTGTGCAAGCTAGAGAGGGTGTTCCCTCCTGGATTCTTTGACTCTATGGAGCATTTGCCAATTCATCTTTCCTACGAGGCACGTGTTGGTGGACCCGTCGAATATCGATGGATGTATACGTTCGAGCGATATTTGAATCACCTAAAAAGAAAGGTAAAAAATAAGGCTCGGGTCGAGGGTTCTATTTGTGAAGCCTATATTCTCGAAGAGATTACAAATTTCTGCTCCTCCTATTTTAAACCTCATATTGCTACGAATAGAACGAGGGCTCCGAGAAACGACGACGGATATCAAGAATTTAATGATGGAATACTGAAAGTATTCAATGCGTCCGGAAAACCTTCGGGGAAAATGAAGAAGAGATATTTGAATGACGAAGAGCTAAGGGCTGCTCAGTTGTATGTATTACTCAATTGCGACGAGGATGAAGTGGAGAAGCTAGAGGGGTAAGTAACTCAGGATGATGAGTTTACGTCATCTCAATGTAATAGTATAAGCTAATATTATTGTACTAATCGGCGGTTGTTTCGTTGTTTTTCAGCACATATAATGATGAGTTGAGGCTGGTTAGACCCTACCTAACAGACGAAGCATTAGAACAAGAAATGAGACGTCATTTTCCTTCTTGGTTGAGCGAATATGTAAGTAGCTCGGTAATTACTGGCCTCTTCTAATGCAACTGCGCAATAAATAACTTATTATCGCTTCTTTGATATTCAGGTCGATCGTCTAATTTCACCCGAGATTGAATTAATTAGAACTCTTGCCAAGGGACCAATTACTTTTGTTAAAATATGGCCAAGTTACTGTGTCAATGGCTTTCGATTCAAGCCGACAAATGCTCCGATCAGAGACAGCTTCCTGGATCTTGATTCCACGAAAAATAGTTGTTTGTGTATCAAGTCTTCGAACTACAAAGACGTCGATCCAGGAAATGATTTCTTTGGCATCTTGCGAGAGATTGTGGAGTTGTCATATAATAATGGCAGAGAACCTGCAAAGATCGTGTTGTTCAAGTGTGAATGGTTCGATCCGATTGAAAATCAAGGTTGAAAAATTGACAAGCATGGTCTTCTGGATATAAACTACAAGCGTAGATATCAAGGCTACGAACCGTTTGTCCTAGCAACTCAGGCTCAGCTCGTGTACTTCACAGCTTATCCGAGACGAAGAGCAACGAAGTCTGAATGGTGGGCAGTATGCAAGACTAAAGCCAGAGATACTTTTGATGTTGACAAAAAAGCTTACCAGGAGGACGAGCTACCTCTTGTAACCAATATTGTCGATGTGGACTCCACGAAAGTTACGTATTACACGACACATAATGTAGAAGATGTAGAATTATCCGAAGAGGAAGACGAAGCCGACAAAGGCGAAGATGAAAGTGAAGATGAGGAGGAAGAGGAAGATGAGGTCGAGGAAGACGAACAAGATGATTATTCTGAAGATGATTGAGAGAGATATACTTATCTGAACTTAGATGTTTCTTCTAGAATACATTATCTGGACTTAGATGTTTATTGTAGAATGTATCATCATATGTTGTCTTGGTTATTATCTTGTCTTTGTTGTACTTTCATATTTCTAGTCTCTATTATTTGTTGTAATTTCATATTTCTAGTCTCTATTATTTATTGTACTTTCATATTTCTAGTCTCTATTATTTGTTGTATTATCATATGCTGTTATCAGGTATGGCATGTCACGCCCCGAATCGACAAACCGTTCATCCCCGGTGTTACTTTGTCGATTCGATCGTCCTCGCTAAGGCGTGATGCCGTACGAGCCTGGATTTGCGCTTGTGCAAGGCAAGATGACAAGTTCTCAAATGGTTATCTTTTTATTTTGATATTAATACACCAAGTCGAAATTTCACAATTCACATCAGAATATAAGACGCAATATAGGAAGATAGAAATGCTTTTCATTCATAGCTTGAAACGAAGTGCAAGTCGTAATTACATTGGATGCCGTTGCGGCTACATTGATTGAAAACATAAAGAAAATACATTCGACAAGTTGCCTGAACTACGCTTGCCGTTCCATACATTTGTCCCTTTATACAAAGCCGTCAACTTGAATTGGCTTCAAAATACTTCAGCATAGGAAGAGCTTTAAAACGCCTCTCCGTACTTCAGCTCCAGTTTAGTTGGGTGCGCCCGTCGCACCTGGGGAAATTAGGGGAATGGGATTAGCACACTTGCTAAGTGGAGGAGACGAACCCACTCGTCTAAACCGACTCTGATTGTTAGGGTAGGCATGCTTTAGAGTTGTCTTTCTATTAGAACTAAATGAATTCAATTCATATTCAATAGCCATTTTTGCGTAATAAAGCATACAGAGAACCATAGCAGTTTATCATATTTTTTACCACGGCCGTGCTCGTCCCTGCATAAAAACAGAGATAATATTTACACCTGCATAAGACAATAGGTGAGCATGCTACTATCTTATATGCGGTCATTGATGTTACACATCACGTGGGACTATCTCAATGGCATTTCGGCCCCCTCAGTCTAGGTTACAAGCCTGACTGACGGTTCCGAAATGCATCAGTACCGAAGCACGATTAATCATTCTCCTTAGGTCGAGTCAATTTCGATGCCCCGGATATCGATTCGAGGAAAATATCAACTTGTGCACAAGCTGTCCATGACCATGCCAATGCGTGAACAGTTTATATATGCAACCAGTTTTGTATAGCGCGGACAGTATTGAACGACATTATCATTTCCCCTAACTCATACAACGTTTCATTTTCCCCAAGCCATACTCCGATTTAGCGTCCCGTAGGCACCAAATTGTCCAAGGCATCATAACCCACGATCGACGTTTCATAATATTTTGCAGCACATAAAATAGTCTATCTTTTACTAGAACCTTAAACTTTCTGGTTTATGTGATAGACTTGTATTTTCAGAGTAAATTTCTCTAAATCAATATGTTTTCCCGAGTTCTTGGACTTAGTGGATTGGCATGCAATTAACTTGGCATCGTTCGATTTGAATAAATTCGAAGCAAGGAATAAGTTTGCGGGACAGAGTAGAAAAGAAGGGGCCGAATCACCCACCGATTACTTTGCTTCGTACCGACCGTCCAAGCGCTACACAACGTCAATCCTTAGTTACGCGAGCTCCTGCAATGGCACCAACACTTTGTTAGATTTCTTTCTTTTCCCCTTGCATCGAAATTTGTAATTGCATCCATGAAAACGACGTGAAAGCACTTCAATCAAGCCCAGCGGCAAAGCTCCAAAAAAACCATACAGCGGTCCGGTCCCGTCGAGGGGACTCTTATAGAGAGTTCACTTGCCGAGATGCAGCCCGCTGCATCTAAGACTTATTCCAACAGAAGTCGTTCCATTAGTTGGATCGATTCTCGTAACTTCCGTCCAAATCGATTTGAATCGATGCCGCAAGGCGTTAACGTTTACCAAGCTTAGCGATCGAGTCAGATGGCCATCTAAGTTCCCGGCCGATCTGAATCGGCGCAAGCATATTATGAAGTTCCGTCGCCTATCGAAAGCGGGGCGCTACATGGCAGGTCGTCGCGGAGCGTACCGAAGGGGACAACGAGGTCACTCTCCTTCGGTACTTCCTACAGGTACTGCTAGAGGACGGAGTTTTCCTTCGGTACCTCATTTTGGTACCGGCTCTGGATCCTCGTCGCCGATTACTCCTCCATATCGGACATTAGGTGGGCCTGGTGGGACAACGTCATGTGGCATATCTCCTGGGACGAGTAGTTCCAGGCCTGTTGAGAGTGATCGCCCGTCTAGCATTCCTACTGCTGATACGATGATGGAGACGGATGAGCAGATGGCGAAGGCTGCGGCGACGGCCGAGGCGGCGGTGCCGACGGCCGACCAGCATCATGCAGATGATGCGTGCGCACCTCCGAAGGAGAGGAGGACGGAGATTTGGGCCGACGGTACAAAGTAGGTATTTTGGTTTATAATTTTTTTCTTTCTGTTTTTATCATAATTTAACTTTTTTTATGAATATAATATGTTTGTATAGATATCGTCCCCCAGAGGTACAGAGACGTCTAGGCCACATGCTGAGGCATAATTATGGTGGTGCTTGGATTAACTACTCTGAGGCTCCGGACGAGAGGAAGGCCTTCTGGTTTGCGCGCTTCAAGGTTAAAATATATTTGCTTTTAACATGAATCATATATTTTTGTATATTATATATAACTGATAAATATTTGGTTTGCGCTCTTCTAGGATATGTTTTTCTATCCACCGCACCGGGCCAAGCTTATCGAGGGGATATTTTCTGCCGTCGCTGCCAAGCTGATCCGCGACTCTATCAATGATCAGAAGGATCGTGATCGTGCCGGAAAGCCGATCCAAGGTTGGATCACCCCTGATCAATGGAATGCGATGAATGCTCGATTCGAGGAGCCAAAGTACAAGGAGAAGTCGGAGAAGGCCAAGGCGGCTAGGCAACATGCCTCGCAGTGGTGCGGTGGGTCGATTCCGATGACAGAACATTTCCGTCGTCTGGTATGTCTTCCTCTTTTAGAAATATTATTTTAATACAAAATCGATAAATTATTACTAAGATAATATATTTAATTACAGGTAAGGAAGGTCGGTAACACCGACATGGTGACCGTCTTCCTGGCCACCCATCGTCGCGGCGCTGACCTTATTGACGAGAGGGCCGAGTAGACTTATGTAAGTATTACAATACGTTATCTTAATTTAATATTTCGTGTCAATTTTAATATAACTTAATAAATATGATGCAAATAAATATTCATGTAATTAGTAATAATAAGTACATTAATTAGAAATTAGAAATAATAAGTACATTAATTAGAAATTAGTAATAATAAGTACATTAATTAGAAATTAGAAGTTAGTAATAATAAGTACTTTCTAGGCCGAGTATCAGAGGCTGCGGGAACGGACGGCTGCTAGTGCACCTGATGCAGGAGAGGCCGATACTTTCTCGCAGCCCACTCAAGCTCTGTCGGAGGACGAGCTGTGGATTGCCGCCGCTGGTGGACTCCGTAGGGGTACGTACTACGGTACGGGATCCTATGGCGCCCTAGTTGCGACCCAGTCCTCTAGGACATCTCCTGCTAGTGTGCATAGTCCACAGCCGTCCCAGGAGTCTGCCCGAGTCCACCAGATGATGGAGTCTCTCCGTGACGACCTGCTACGACGGATCGAGGAGCAGTCTCAGCACGACGATCCTGCGCTGCTAGCACGATTGGATGCGCTCGACCGCGGCATTATGGACCTCAGGGAGACGATTGAGAGGACAGAGCGCACCGTTGGAGGGTTAGAGCGCACGGTCACGGAGCTGCAGACAGGACAGGTGACCATGGCCGAGAGGATGAGATTGGCGCAGGAGTCGATGGTCGAGAGCAGCGATAGAATGTTATCTATCATGGATTTATACCACCAGCGACTTACAGCGTTGGAGCGTGCTGGTCTTCCGGGTGCGCCTTCATCGTCGTCGACTCCGCCGCCTCCAACGCCATCTTCTTCGACATCGACTCCACCGACGTCACTGCCTCCATCGGTATCGATTTCACGTGAGGAGTATGAGTTGTTCTTATCCCTTCGTCGCGGCGGTGCCCCTTCTGCACCAGATTCCTAGTAGTCCTAGTTAGGACTGTTTCTGTGTTTGTTTCATTCTTTGTTTGTGACTTGGATATTTGTTGGTTGTGTAGATTTGGATACTTGGTTGTTTGGATACTTGGTTATTTGGAAATTTGGTTATTTGGATACTTGGTTATTTGGATGTTTGGTTATTTGGATATTTGGTTATTTGGTTAGTTGTTGTGTGATTGTTGTAAACTTGGTTATTTGGATATTTGGTTATTCGCAATTATCGACGTCAAGTATACAAACTTGGTTAGTTGTGTATAGCGAGAAATGGACATTCTGTGATTGTTTGGATCCTATTCTACAGTGAGAAATGGTTATCTTTTTAAACTGCAGGGAGAAATGGACATTCTGTATTTTTTTTATTTTTTTTTCAGACTTAGCGACGTTTACCGACGTTTACCGACGTACACCGACGTACATTTACGTCGGTAAACGTCGGTAAATATGCGATATTATCCAATTTACCGACGTTTTAGCGACGTTATAATATGTCGAAAAATGTCGGTAAACGTCGGTGCACGTCGGTAATATTCCTAGGAATTCCCAGGATTTACCGACGTTTAGCGACTTTGAACATGTCACTAAACCACCGACGATTCGTCGGTAATACGTCGGTAATTTATCGACGCGTAACGATACGCGGTAATACGTCGCTAATCCACCGACGTCACGACGGTAGACGTCGGCAATATACCGACGTATATATACGTCGGCAAACGTCGATAATTGCGACGTTTGGCGACGTTTAGAAGATTAGCGACTTACATTTCAGCGACTATCACGAAACGTCGGTAATTCCGTCGCTAAATATCTTTAGCGACGAAATTTGTCGTTTTAGCGACGTCTTTATGCGTCGCTAAAATGACTTATTCTGGTAGTGTGGATGATAGCACGGGTTAAGCGGGGACTTGTAGCGAGGCTCGCTACTTGCGCTGCAAGGGCCCCGGCTAACAAAGCTATAGTCCAGGATGGCTTGTGATGTCAGCGACCAAACACACGTAATGTTGCACTTGGAATGTAAATGATAACAATTGACAGGGAAGAACATGGTAAGTTTCATAAGGCGCGGTGCGGTCCACCGTGGGTAAGTTCCAACGTAATTTACATTATGCTTGTCATTGCTCGTTTGAAATTCATTAGGATGGTTAGAAACATTCATGAACTAAGTCATATAAATTCTTCAACCAAATGAGAGCTTGGAACTTAATTTGCCACGCACCAGTACAAAGTGTAATGTACTGATCCTCGCTCTCCACGCAGGTACCCCGAACCACGAAGGACGTGCCACATAAAGCTCAATGTGACGTGAACCCTTTTGAAGCCTCGTCCGCGTGTGAAAGCTTGTCTTCTGAAATCCTTTTGAAGACTCCACACTCAGTATAAAGAAGAATAGATGGCGACTCGGCTTCCCTCGATCGCAGGTGAAAAGTGTAACTATTTTGCTTGTAAAAAGGGATGTAATATATGGAACGACTATCTCATCAGCGTTCGTTTTGTAAGTCGAGTCATGTTGTAGCCCGCGCGGCAATGATTGTAATGGAGTCAATGTAAATAAAGTTCTATTATGAATGAAAAAGTCTACTTCTATTTCAAATGTGTCGATCAATTTCTCTGCGTACTCTAACTTGATGTTGTGTTTCGGATAACCTTATGACTACGCCTTGTGCGATTGCAACTTAGGTTAGCACGGCATCACGCCCGGGGGGACGACTATCGATTCTACGGAATCGGGGGACGACACTAGCAGCCGGAGCAGCACGGTCAAGTCCGTCGACGGACGCGACGTCGTCCCCCTGTCGCTGGACCTCGAGCTCTTCAGCCGAGCCTCGACGATCTTTCCTGCGCCATCGACGGCAGCAGTGGCGCCGAGCAGCCGCCTCTCATTCTTCTACTTCGTCGCGATGGTTAGGACGGAGTAGGCGAGGAGCCACCAGAGGACAGCGGTGTTCGTCGACTTGCGGGGGCGATCAGCGGGGGAGGGAGAGGGGGGTGCAAAGCGACTCCGACGTCGTCGATTGTCGACGCGATGTTGCTGCCAGCGACGAGGAGGCTGTTCTGGTTCGATCTAGATCTCAACCGTCCGCCCCCGTCGGTGATCGCCTGATCCGTAAATTTGGTGGCGTTGAAAGCTCTTCTTTTCATGTTATTATTATTAATATTATTATTGAAAAGAAAATAGCTGATAATATTGTGAAAATAGGAGAGTAAGAGAAAAATATTGGCAGCCGGAAAGAATGTGTACGTAGCTTTCTCATTGATAACATATATAGAGGGAATGTGAAAGAAGTTGTTGTGGATATGGATAAGGGCATGCACATTTGGGTTTATCCAAATCACAACACTCTCCCTTCGATGTCCACTTTAATTATCGTCTCATTAAAAACTTTTCTACGAAAAACTCGTTGGAAAAAATCCATAGAAAAGAAAAGAGTACAATAATATTCTTCAGGAATATGAGTCTTCAGGAATCTAAGTGGGTGCGACTTACAATGCATCGTTAAAAACCTTTCGGAAAATCCAGTGGGAAAAACCTCAACGAAGGAAAAGATTACAATGCGCAAAGACATGTTTCAAGATGTCTCCATTAGCATCTTCAGGATGCTTGTATCTACAGGATGTTCCACCTAAAAAATATTACATTATTGTTCTTACATCAATTCAAAATGAAAAATCAACCCCCAATACAATTTAAATATTACATCTTACCCCAACACTGTATTTGTCTATACATTTATATTCATATCCTTATGAAGAGGTTGCAGACTTTATTTGTGATTCCTGAAAGCTCGTAGATCCCCCTGATGTGATGAACTGTTGAAAACATAGCCATGCACATTCTCTGTTTGCTTTGGTAAAATTTTTGCAGTGATTTAATTTATTCTTTCTACCTGCAACATTATTTATAAAAACATATCTTGTTTGTGGTATCTGCTTAATGGAGTATCAGATAAATATCATTCATCTGCATATCTCATTAGATCAGAATTCAAGAATAATTTATGTGCCTAATATTATTCTAAAACATTGTGCTGAGTAAATGATAATAAATTTTTTATATTCTTTAAACACGGTACTTCAGGACCCAGAACATGTTCTTTTGGTTGTAAAGGATCATATTAATCTGACCATTATAGGTATATCATTCATATTAAATCTCTGCAGGAGATTTATCTCTATAGGAGATTCATAGTAGATCTCTTCTAGAGACTCATCTTTTCATGAGATTACATAAGATCTCTTTTGGATATTTATTTTTATCTCTTCTGGAGATTCCTCTCTTTAGGAGATTTTTGATCTCTATGGGAGATTCCAATCTCTACGGGAGATTCCAATCTCTTCAGGAGATATTTCAAATCTCTTCGGGAGATATTTCAAATCTCTTCAGAAGATTTTCTCTTCATGGGGCACTCTTCAGGAGGCACTTTTAATCTCTTCAGGAGATCTTCTCTTCAGAAGGTGACCACTTTGATGAATCCGTTCAGAGATTTCTCCATAAACTCAATGAGTCTATCACATTCTTCTGGATGGTTTAATCCATATGTAGATCCTTCGGGGATAACATGATAATATCAAATCCTTCAAGGATTTACCTAAAAAAAATTAAATCCATGACCTTCGATAATATATCTTATCGTCTAGGTTATCATATATGATCGAAGAATATATTTATTCATATTCTATTCATGATCATTTCATGAATCCTTCAGCCAACGTTGCTCTTATACATTTGGATCTCTATTTGTTACAAACACCATTCAAAATCTACCGAGTTTATTCTTTGGATTTTGTATATAGGACTGAACACTACACGTTTTGCGAGAAATATCGCATCATTTTCTTCCTTCAAGGATTATTCGTGGTTTGGTTTTATCATTCATTTTTATCACCCTTTTTTATTTTCATTCGATAATGTCATCTATGACAAATTTTCTTGATTTTCAATTCTCTTAACTATGTATAAAACATAGATTTTATGGGTACCGGTACCTCTTTCTCAGTCTCTTCTGGAATCTGAGGTATATCCTCTACCGGAGCGATATACTTTGAGAAATTTGATATTTGGTTCATGACATCTTCCGGACCGTCATGAACTTTTTTTCTCTACAGGAGATGCTTCTTCGGAAGCTGCTTCTTCAAGAGCATTAGGGTGTATTATATATATATATATATATATATATATATATATATATATATATATATATATATATATATATATATATATATATATATATATATATATATATATATATATATATATATACTTTTGGCCTCTTCTACTAGAGAGTTGGATCATTAGAACCTTTATTATTATTTGGTTCTTTTGCAGTACTTCTATTAGAAGATAGATTCATAGTTGGTATAACTATTTATACAGCATAATCGAGTAAACATCTAATAATTTATGTAATGAAATACATGATTTATTCTACTTTAATCAAGATTAGATAAAATGAAAGTGCACCATGATACGTTCTTCTGAAACAATGTTTTACGATGTTCTTCTAGAACGATAATTTATGACTTTCTTCTAGAAAGATAATTCGCGACGTTCTTCTAGAACGATAATTCGCAACGTTCTTCTAGAACGATAATTCAACTTCTTCATATCTCCCCCTAACGACGGGAATTCTGTTTAATTAGCGTGACATATCACAAAAATAACTAATGTCTAGAAGATTTAATAATCTAAGGAGATAAGCATAATAATTCACAAAACATAGATGCCAAGATTACAGTTTCAAATAATACCAACATAAACCATCTAAAAAATATAATTAGAAACTAAAACTATGTTACTAGTTACTCAAACACAATCTACAGGTTTCGAAACAAACTTATCCTTGAGATCAAGGGTTCATGCTGCAATCTAGTAAGAGATGATGACACGAATTAGTTTGATAATTATTATCATCACTGATTTGGAATGTCTTGTCGATCGTGTCAAAATTTAAAAATTATGTGATTATTCATCTTCTGGTTCACAATGGACTTAGGATTAAGCTTCTGGCTCAATGTAGTATGTGACTTGACAAAGTGAATAGCTGGATAATCTCTCTAGGACGAACTTCTGGTTGTCTAGGACGAACTTCTGGTTGTCTAGTCCAGTGGTTACACAAATAATTATTTCTTATTTTTTACTTGCTCAGAGCTTTAATATGATACCCATTTGTCATTTTACTCTCAAAAAGATTCTTCTGGAATTATAAGATATTTTTTATCTGTTGGGTAAAATATGCTCCGTTGGAGTCTTTAATTTACGTGAGCAAGACAAGCTATCATGAATACTACGTTCAATCTAGTATAGCACTACCAGTCATGCATAAGATGTCTATATGAATTTCAGTTTCTAGATATGACATTATCTTATCAACAGTTGCAAACGTAAATATTATTAATCCACAATAATAATAATTCTAAACATAGAACTTCTGGTCTATAATAGTTGGTAGGACAATAATGCATCCGCAGTATCCCTGCAGATAGCACAACATTATGGCACCAACTTTGTATACAGCTACATTATGAAAATATATGCACATATGAAATACCAACATTCAAATTTGTGTATATATATTACTTTTGGCCTTTCAAGGACCGGCAACCTGCTATGATAAGTAAAATTAATTCGCAGACGACTGGCTTCCTTCGAATATGCAGCGTAACAACTGTCATGTATGCACCCATTTGGGGTGGTCCAAAACATATATATATAAACAAACTTATTTGTGCCAAGTTATTTGTCACTTTTTCGCATATTTTGTCAAAATTGAGATTGATCACACAAAAATGAGCCAAATAAATGCATATATACACTTCATATACTAGCTAACACATACATGAAGGTTGCTTGTGCACTGGATATCGAATAACAATGGTAAGTTCACTCATGTAAATTTCAATAGGACTATCCAGTAGATTTGTCATAAATGTAAGCAACATTTGTATAATTAATCTCTGTTTGGGATTTGACTACTTACAATATCCATTTTATACTGAATATATGAGTCATACAAAATTTTATTGCTTAAGTGAGCCAATTTAGCACACAAGCTTGGTTCAGCTGCCAAATGATAATGCATACAAAGCTTTTATCGCAAAATTTCCAACCCAATTGCACAATATTGATCTTAGCTTAATGGCTTATTGGGGCTTTGCAATAACATTCTTGTCTAATTTGAAAACGAGTAAAAAAACGAACTCATATGAACCTTTCATGAAAATAATGTAGACAAAATATAAAGGAATGAGCAACAAAAATAGTGCGTCTAGGTGAATCTATTGCAACTTTTTTCCCCCCATGCATATGGAGAGTCCCTGTACATCCCTCTTTGTCATTGATCTAAAGTATAGAACTAGACCCGATTTCCGTTGAGGATCTCTTTGAATAAAGCAAATGGTGTACAATATAATATATTAATTGTAAACTGGGATACAAAGTCAGAAACCCAAAAAATGAAACGACATGCTCATATTTAAGGATTTTGTTTATCAAAGTTTGAGAAGTGCAATTTGTACTATTGCCATCCAGCTGGTAAAATATTTGGATCTCCCACTCTACGTGTTTGGTAGAGAAGAGAAGTATCATACATTGAAAATTAAAGACTACTAAAACCAAAAGAGGAAGATCTATCACTTCCTTCCGCAAATGATATAAATCAAATCCAACCAAATCAAGAGCTTACTGAAATCATCGATGATGAATGGCTGCAGGAGATCTGTCTTGCCATCACAAGATGTAATAATTAGGACTTATTCAAAAATAGGATTTATTTAAGGTACTTATATGCAACAAATCCATACTAAATTGATGGAAACAAATAAGTAGCTCCAAAGTTGCTAAATATTAAAATGTATATAGCATGCCATGTGAAACTTGCTAATGTTAACAAAATATATATTAAATACTATGTTACTAACGGATTGGTCTCTACGTGTACATATATTTTTTTCGTTTATGATACAAATTCATAATACGGCACTTCATTTGCTAGGTCACAAGATCAAAGTTTCTACAAATAATAGAAGTATATAATTTTAGAAGAATGACATTTGAATAAACATGATCATGTTGTTCACCGAATTAACCTGATATTTTTTACAGAGAATATCATTCTTTTATATGGTATTTATATGACATTTGTATATGTTAAATTTATTATATTATATCACATGCATATAAGAGAACAATAAAAATATAGTTTCTGGCATTAGTATTTGGGATTTAGATCATAGCACAAACTTCTTATCAAAGAAAATATATATATAATCTATGAACCTGGTTGGATTGTTCAATCCAATTTTTTGATCTCCGTCTTCGAACTTTGTCATCGAGTTGTGAAAATAGGAGAGAAAGAGAAGAATATTGGTAGCCAGAAAGAATGTGTACGTAGCTTTCTCATTGATAACATATATAGAGGAAATGAGATAAAAGTTGTTGTGGATATGGATAAGGGCATCCACATTTGGGTTTATCAAAATCCCAACAGATAATTTTATTTTTAACTTTCTTTCCACTTTTGTTCTTGAATTATTTAGATGAGTAAAAAGAAGTAGAGGAAGAATTTATTGTAAATATCAATTTATCTTTCCGTTTCTTCATCGGAATGCCTGCTTCCAACGATGTGCCCTCTTTTTTTATTAAATTTTTTTTTTTTGATTAAAAGGTAACCATTTTATTAATCCAAAGAGTGTAAATCGGTTACATCAGTATCAAGATCCTCAGCTAGAATCTGATTAAGGAGACTAGGAGGGGAGTGATAAATGCCATTATTCTTGTTTAGCAAACAATGTTTCGCCAAAGTATCAGCAGCTCTATTACCGATCCTTCTCACATAACTGAAGTCCAGCGGAAGCGTTGATGGAATGGTGTCTTTGATGGATTGGGTTAATCCGATCAATCTCCACGGGGTCAACTCGTTCTCCCCCTTGAAAATCCTGTGCGCGATCAACGAATCTCCTTCAATTAATATTTTGTTCCCTTCAAATTGCTCAGCCAATTGGATACCCACTCGAATAGCATGCAGTTCAGCCTGCAAAGCATAGTCTATCGAGTGTGGTTGCACTGAATGCCAAGTAATTGCTGCCTTAAACGTGCCGAGAGAGTCTCTAGCAATGGCTGCCACAGCAATTGAAGATTCAGCAGTAGCCCCATCAACATTGATTTTGATAGCTCCGTCTTCAGGTGGTTTCCATCCTGCTATCATACTGCTTGCAGTTCGCATGTCTTGAATCTTGTCAAGTCTGTCTCTACCTCCTCCAAGATGATTATTGAGAAGGGTGATAGCTGTCCCGACAATTCGTTGTGGCCTTGGTTCAATATGTTGAAATATACATGAGCCTCTAGCCTTCCAAATAGACCACAAGAGGTTTGCCCCTATTCGGAAGGCCTCATGAGCTTGGGGGTTTGTGAGCCATCCCACCACTAGCTGGGAGATAGAGTCTCCATCACTTATTCCGAGTCCAAGCGGACTAATGAACCAGCTTTCCCGAGCGACTTGGCAGTGTAGAAAGAGGTGATTGATGTCTTCCACCTAAAGTAAGCAAAAGGGACATAAGGGGCTTACATTGGGCATTCGCCTGTTGATAGCAGTCAATAGCGGGAGACATCCATTAAGCAGCCTCCAAATGATTTTGCATATAATTTTTTTATTTTTTTTGTAAATTTCTGTGCAACTCCTCTACTAAGAAATATTTTGCATATAATATATTCCTAGAAATTTAGTTATGGTACCAAAGGCATGTATTTTATATACCCGATAATAAATTATATATATCCGAAAATATTATATTATGTACCAAACGTGGCAATAAAAAAAAATCCAGAAATATGATGCATTGTAATAAATTTTTTAGGAATATAGAATTTTCGGCTATTTAGTATTCCGTGTACCAAACGTCCGGTAGAGATTAGTTAACAATTAATTAGTAGGTAGTTGATATACTTATTTTATCAATAATAATTTTTGTATTTGAATTTGGACTTATGTTATATGGACATAAATAAGACATGACAAGATAAAAACACGACGACATGGATACGATCCATATTTTGGTGTGTATTCGTGTATTTCAAAGTGTCCATAGAGTGTCTGATATGTAATTGTTGAATTTTTGATACGTGTCCAATATGATAAGACCATAGTTTTGGAATGCCCATACTTCCTAGATTTGACAAAACTTTGTTTGAATTTTAATTTGCATTAAATAATTATTAAATATAAATTAATAAGTAATTCTATCATTACTAGTTATTATTATTATTCATTCACTGTGTTGTAGAATGAATTACATATTTATGAATTGAAAGGAGGACAAGTTTTAACTTTCCACACTCTTGAAATTACATATTATCCCACGTCACTTGCAAGTTACCAAACAACCCCAACATACATTAGGGATAATAGTAAGAGCCAATGTTTTAAAAAATTCGGACCGAAAATTGAACCGGTCGAGGCACCAGTTTGGACCAAATTGGTTCAACCACTGAGTTAACCTAAATGATCCAAGTTTAATCGCTTAATGAACATTTTCTTTACAAAAATATTAGTTTTTTTTTTTAAATGGGTCAACACTGAATCGGAACGAAAAAGCTACCGGTTCACGGGTGGACCGATTGAATCGGTCGGTCCGATCCGATTTTTAAAACACTGATAAGAGCAGCAGGCAGTGACAAAAGTTGGTTGGAGTAGATAAATTAGGACATATGTTAAGTGCACTACAAGCTTTACTAGAGGTAACACAAATGTTATATATTTTTTTTCAATATCCAAAATGTTCTTGAAAAATTGTTAGGAGGCAAATAAACTAAAATATGTAAAAACATCGTCTTCCTATTCCTTTTCAAATTCTTAAATCTTAATTTTTGTTTTTTTTGCGTAGTTTCTTAGTAAATAATCCATTTGGAATTAATTTTGAAGGTTTCAGGTCCACTAATGGAGTTTCGAAGCTTCAAAATCGAAACAGTTCCGTTTGGAACGACAGAGGACTGCCAAAAATTTGACAGTCTTAGATACGTAGATTACTGTCAAATTTTTGATAGTCCTGAAGACAGATAAGTATGTTTTCACGACTGCCAAAATTTTGACTGACAGTCCTAAGAAATATACTTCTCTGTCTTAGGACTGCCAAATTTTTTTGCAGTCTTCAAATTTTGGCAGTCTTCACCGTAGTTAGGGTTGTCAAATTTTTTGTAGTCTTCTATTGTCTCCAAGGAGTCTGTGTAGAAATTTGAAGTTCGAAATTTTTAAAATTGGGTTTGAAACTTAAAAAAAAAAATATTGGCGAATCATAAACCTAAAATTAGGATTAGAAGAAAAAGATGAAAGAAGTACTCATACAGAGGAACTTAAAGAAGAAAAGGAAAACTTAAATTTAGATATATGTCCCTATCAAAATTTTGACAGCTCCTGGTGAAAAAATAGCTTAACTGCATTTTCCCTTATTTTGTGCAATGTTTCCTTACAGACCGTGCAGGGGGATCGATGCGGGAGCTGATTAACCAAAGATAACAAAGGGACTGATTTTGTGGATTCAACATTCCAGCCAATAGAAGAGTAACGCGTGGCAGCTCGGCCGCCGTTGCTTCCCCTTGATTCATTTCGACGTTTTCTATTTTGTGTCACCCTAGGAAATTTCTTTAGTGCCCTTGACATTTGGCTAAAGGGTCTGCTTGGATTGAGGAAAAAAAAAACAGAGTTATGGGATTAAACGACGAAAAGTTAAGTGAGGAAAATATATATAAGAATTTTGTTTGGATTCGAGGAAAAGTTAAGTGGGAGATGTTTAATAACTCTTACTTGGATCGGAGGTTTCAAGTAAGAGGAAGATTAATAAAAATATGATAGCTACCAAAATAACCTTATTACATATGTCATAAAACTAAATTTGAAATTTTAATTAGAACTTGTTAAAATATCTTTACAAGTTAGAAATATATGGAGCAACATGTTGAAAATAACTCTTTTAACCCTCGATGCAAGCAGACGCTAAATGAGGGCTAATTATAAGGGCACATATCTTTTTGATCGGGGCTAGCCAGGATTAGGGCTAGCCAGGTTGGGAGGAACTTTTACTAGGGCTATCAAAATATTTCACTCAGGGGGCTGTCTAAAGCCCACAGCCCCCCAAACCCAAAAAAATCACTCTCATTTCTAAATTTCACTCTCTTTCTTCACAAACCCTAACTTTCTTCTTCTTCTTCTTCTATCCATCTTCTTCTTCTCCACCATTTCCATTCTCACATCTTCATCAAAACCTGTCACGACCCGCACCCTTATGAGGGGCACGAGCACGTGGGTACGTCCAGCCTACGCCGCAGTATCGACGGTAGAACGCTGTATATAAGGTCTGTAAATACTACGACTAACAGTATAAAGGTACCTGTACAGTATATACACTCCAAGTGCAGGTGACATAGCAATACAGTCTCAATCACAGAAACAAACTAGGATAGATAGCACGAAAGAAAATATGATAGATGAAAACAGAAAATAAGTTCAAGATCCACACAAGTCCAGAGCTATACATAACATCCCAGAGTCACAGAAAAAATATATATAACTACTACAGTCTGAAAAGTACTAGCTGGCTCGCAGGCCAGGCAACCCAACTAATCTACACTACTCTGGGAGAACAAAGTCTAGTGGCTCTACTATAAGGTCACGGTCCTGGACTACTCCATCTAACTCGAGCCCATAATAGGTCGAGCAGTCTGCCTCAGAGTCATCCGTAATATATCATAACGGTATCCTGTCAGAAAAATGAGCAAGTACAAGCACTAACAGCAGTTCCATGTGAATTGATAAATTCTATAAGAGACAGTATAATGAACTACAAGATAAAGATATATGAAGACTTGGGAACCGTTCGGAAGCTGAGCTACAACCCTTAAACCAAACAAGGACCGGGGTTGTAACCCTTCTCCCGAGCAGAACTTAGTCTCCAATGTCACGACCCGTTACCCAAATTGTTGGGCCGGGCCGAGCCATGTCCAGCCTACGCTTGTTAAAGCGTAGTAAGCTGTTCTAAGAATAGACAATAAAGGATCTAAGCTGCTAACAGTTCTAATATCATATTTAAAGTTCATCACAACACAACATCTATAAGCGAAGGTAACGTAAGCACAGACTTAATAATACACTTTATAAGTATCTAACTGGAGACAAAGTCCAGTATCCAAATATAAGTACAGACCAAAATCTAAGTCTCAAAACACAAGAAAGATAACTAAGCAAGGTTCCCCGCTGGAGCCTCTTCTGGAGCTAAGGCCAGGTCCTCAAAATCAGTGCCATAATGTGTAACACATAGCATTTCCTCCTCGGAAAGTAAACCTACAACGTTATCCTGTCAGGACGGGAGCAAGTACAACCTCCACAACTAAAGTACTGAATATATAATGAAAGAGATGTACAATAAGAACAAAATATGATAAGTCTATAAAACAGGAAATACTGGAAAACATGGCCTCATGGTACAACTGGGATCACAGTATCATAGTAACATAGGGAACATGGCATATCGTAATCTATCATGGCAAGGACACATATGTCATATAGACAGATGTATATGTAATGTTTAAAACTGTAGCAGGTACGTGATCGGTCAATAGGTACACATGTGCTGGGGGCACATGAAATAAAATGTACTTCTGTACAAGTCACAAGCGATAGATGTACATACGCACAAATCCGCGGGATAGGCCTATGACAAGATATGCATATAAAATGCTACCTTGCTCGGTAAATACATACGGAGATGGGGCATGATCACGTACTCAACTGTCAGTTTTTCCATAACCCATATTCTAACATGTGAGAGATACGAGAACAGTAAAAAACATATGGGAGATACTGGGAGCAGTATAAGCATGGCAGGTACTGGGAGCAGTATAAAACATGTGAATACTCAGAGCAGTATAAAGCATAGTAAAACATGTGCTGTAAACCAGTAAGAAGAATGTGAAGATATAAGAACTGTCCTAAGCATGGCAGGTACTAAAAGTAATACAACATGTGAAGAGTTAACTTGCTACCTCAAGGATCAGTATTTTAACATGGTTAATACATGTTCTAGCATTAAAAGACAGTAAATGAGTCTGTAGATGTACTTGCCTCGAGCAAAGCAAGAATACTAGTACGAAGATATAGATGTTCGGTGTCCGGTGTCCTGTCAATAATGATATACAAACTCAGCTCTAAGCTATGTTCAATAATACACTAGTGGTGTGACACGACTCCTAACTAGATACTAGCCAAGTGGGGACCTAGCATAAAAGTCTAATGTGGAGTGCCACTATATCCAAAATAATTTTCTAGAGTCTTTACACTAGTGCGGGGTGAGGTCCAATACTATAATAACTCAAAACAACACAAACATTGAAAGTCGTAACTACTCTATAAATAAATCAAACTGTACACTAAGTTCCAACAATTTTAGAGATAGACAAAAAGCTCAATTATATATAAAATAAAGTACCAAAATAATCCTTGTTAATTATAGAAATTTATACTAATTTTTCTGGAATTTATAAAACCTCATAAATATTTATTAAAAATCAGCAAAAACATGTATCCTGAAAATGAGTTCTATTTTCCTATTTTTATAAAATACCAAAAGCACTTAATAAATGCTAGAAAATTTATAATAAATTAGCTAAATTAACATAATATTTAAATACAATTTTTCCAGATTTTTACAGAAATTAAAATATATATAAAAATTCAAAAACAGAAAGTAACAATTTTCTGGAAAAATAATTAATTATAAATTAAGAATAATACATAAGCAAAATCTACAGATGTCGTCGGATGATAAAATAAATATCACCAACGTGTCCAGAACGGTCAAATTAGCTAGGATAGCCTACCAATAAGTCCAATTTGGACACAGGGGCAAAACGGTAATTTCGGGTCAAAATGATATCCGCCGTTGGACACACTTTGCACCGAAAAATGTGTCAAAATAGAAGTCTACAAAACCTAGCAAATTATATGTCCACGAATCCAGAATGATGATACGAACCCAACGGTATGTTCGAAATGGAATTCCGATGTGCCGGTCTCAAAACGATACGTTGACGCGGACACTTGGAATCCAATTTGCACCAAAATGCGTACCGAAGCAAATGTCTTCAAAACTCAGCAAATTATATGTCAACGAGTCCAGAATGACGATACGAACTCAACGGTATATCCGGAATTGGATTCCGATGAGCCGATCTCAAAGTGATCCGTTGACTCGAAAAGTGGGACCCACTTTGTATCGAAATGCGTGCCAGGGCCCACGTTCTCCAAATCAAGCAAATTTTATATGAAAATATGCCAGAACGACGCCACGAGTTTACTGGTGGTGTCAGAAATTGAATCTGGAGTCCCGGGTTCAAAAATGGAATTTAACAAGTGCAAATTAAAGAATTCGGACGGCCAACTTTGGCGTCGAATTCGACCAACCGAACGTGCTTAAAATGAAACGAAACTTAAAGGAGACAGGAAGAGGGTTATACCAGCTGCATACAGGAACTGGTATCGCACCAACCGGAGCTGCGACAACGAAGATACGAACCCGCGAAGTTGGCATCACGAAACTGTCCAAAAGTAGTTCAATTTAAAACGTCAACTTGGTGGCCAGTTTTGAGGTATCAAACGACGAAATTAACGGACGAAAATTGAGGAGAGTGAAGTGCTATATACCAAGATTGCGACAGAGCAAAAAGTTCGCCGATCCAACGGTCGAATCTCTCGAAAAATATGTACGAAGTTGCTGTCCCGGGACGCGAATTCTGAAGTTTGAAATCGCGCGTCACGGCGGAATTTCGACGTAAATGCACAAATAGCCTATTTTGCTCGTCGGGGAAGGAGGTGGCGGACTGGGGGTAGTCGCCGGAGCTCGCGCGCCTAGGGGGACGGCCACGACGGCCGTTCGGCGGCACGGCGGCACGGCGGCGCACGACGGCGGCCCACGCGCGCGCGTACGTGCGCACCATGCTGTTGTGCTATTGTTGCAGCTGCTGCTGCGCTGTTTCATGGCGCATGCACGCTGCTGTGGCCGCACGGGGGCGCGGCAGCAAGCGGCGCAGCGGCGGTCGCCGGCGAGGGTGCGGGGTGGTGGTGGCTTGGGTGAAGGTGGTGAGAAGTGGTGGTGAGATGGTGATGGTGGTGATGATAGTAATGGTGAAGTGGTGGTGATGGTGTTGGTATAGTTGATGGTGGTGGAGAGTAGGAGGAGGAGAGGGAGGATGATGGTGAGGGTGGTGGATGTGGGTGTTGAAGAAGGTGTAGGTGGGGTGGTGTTCGGCCGAGTGAGAGGGAGAGAGAGGTGGAGATGTGTGTGTGTGTGTTGTGTATAATAAAGAGAGAGAGAGGGTGTGTGTGTATATATGAGTGAGTGAGAATAGAGAGAGATATTTGAGAGAGTGAGAATATAGAGAGAGAGAGTAGGTCGGTTTGGGGGGGGTACTCCTGCTGTGAGGTGGAGGGGGGTGAGGGGTGTGTGTAGTTTATAATAGGAGAGAGAGAGAGGAAAAACGATATTTTCAAATAGAAAAAATAGAAAATTTATGGGGGTATTTGGGCAGCATGAGAGGGCAACCTGGAGCTTGGGTTGGTTTGGTCGAGCCGAGTCGGGTCAAATCGGACCGGGTGCAATAATAAAATAAATAACGTATTTATGATCACGGGTAAAAATAATATGCGGGAACTCAAATAAATGGGACACAAGTTTCATGTGGGTAGTAGGCTTCATGGGGCCAGGTCCATACTTTGGGTCGACTAGGTTGGATCGATGTGGGTCCCGAAATTAAATTGGAAAATAAATCAGTTTTATGGTTAGATAATAAATCGGCCTAAATTGACCCAAAAATTGTGCGA